>CM068760.1:3160038-3239020 GCA_035084275.1 Hydrolagus colliei
TGGGAGAGAGTGTGCAATTCCAACAATCTATTCTGAGAATTCCATGCGTGGGTGGGGATGCATGGATTTCTCAGCTTGGTTTGGATACCCTTGTAAGCAAGGGATGGGTTCCCACGTGTGTCCGACTGACCCCAAAACACAAGCTTTTCTACCTGTACTTTCAAAAGCCAACTGATGAGGCTTTTGAGTGGTACGCGTGTGTGTTCGACACTGCGACCGGTCTACCTCTGTTTGTCCACAGGTGTCCTGGCTGCTCATAGGATCACAGCGAGTTCGCCAGATTGTGAGCTGCCCACTGTTGGAGGCCTCAGGGTAGGAATGATAATCCTTGCATTTGATATATTACCTTATTGTGCCATCAATGCCTCGGGATATTGTAAAGTGGATTTGACTGTATTCTGCTGCTTTACATCTTGGGGAGGGTGGGGTGCGGGTGGGGGGGGGGGAGGGAGGGAAAGAAAAATTCTACTGGTGTCGAAATCCAATCTCTCTGAATTGTAGAAACTGGGCATTAACTTCACTTCGAGTAACAAGGAGACGGTGAAATGCAGCGATATCTTATTCCTCGCCGTAAAGCCGCACATCATCCCTTTTGTGTTGGACGAGATTGGCTCCGAGATTGAGGATCGCCACCTGATTGTGTCCTGTGCCGCCGGAGTCACCATCAACTCGATCGAGAAGGTAAGACGGTCGGCCTTGTTGAATCCCGGCGTCTTGTAGTGGTCGGCCAGTTCACCTGGCAAGCGAGAGAGGTCCCAGGTTCGATTCTCGGCCAGCGCGAAAACCTCAGGCACGTTTCCTTACTCTGCCCATCTGTGTTGGGTAGGAACCCGGTTTTCAGTCGATCGGCAGATTGCTTTCCGCGGATACTAATCCCGTTAGAAAACAAAACAAAATTGTTGCTGGCTGTTTGTGGGTCAATGCTGGGCGCAGTTGATTGGCTGCCATGTTTCGCCCACAAAATGCACTCAATTCACGTCACAGCTTTTCACGTGAAGTGAGATGTCTCAGCGATGTGATGCTACGATCATAATGCAAGTATCGTTACTTATCATGTCCTCAGCTATTAATCACTACAAAGAATGGCTGGATAACTGCTCTCGGATACTTCCTCGCACGAGGAGTGCGATATAAATGTGAGTTATTGCCGTTGTAATGACTGCACTTTCTTTTTCTCTCTCTCTCTCTCCCCCCCCCCCCCGCCCTCTTTTGGATTAGAAACTGTCCGCGATCCGCGAATGTCCCAAAGTGATCCGCTGCATGACCAACACCCCTGTGGTTGTGCGGGAGGGAGCCACTGTGTACGCCACGGGGACGTACGCGGAGGTGGAGGACGGGAAACTGCTGGAACAGCTGATGGCCAGCGTTGGCTTCTGTGTGGAGGTGGAGGAGGACCTGATCGACGCAGTCACCGGGCTCAGCGGCAGCGGCCCCGCCTACGTACGTTCACCGGTGTATCTGTGGAGCTCCTGTAGCTCAGTGGGTTAGAACCTCTCGTCTTGCAAGCGTGAGACCTGTGTTCGAATCCAGGCAGGTCAGGGAGAAAACCCTGCGCAGGTTTCTTTACCCCCCCCACACACACACACACACACACACCGTCCCCAAAAACCCCCTATAATAAATCAGTCGTTTCAATCCGCGACTGTTTGTGGGGGACGCTGTTGTGGGCAATCGGCTGCCGCATTTCTCCCAAAAATATACAGTCAGTTCACTTTACAGTATATTCTGTGAAGCGCTTTGAGACACAGTCTAGCAGACGTGAAAAGCGCTATTATCAATTGCAAGGATTATTATTATCTGACCCGACTGACCCGTTGTAACTAATTGGGATCATTAAAAAAAATTTAGGAGATAGTTAATGTGTGTCGTGCAAAGAGATGAAAGCGGTTTAGATTGGAAACTGAATGGGACTCGGGTAAACCTAGGACTTGGGTGCAATCATATAATTTGCAAAGATAAGTTATCTGAAGTTTAACTGTACCTGGGCTTTACTGCGAATCCGTGACTGAAGTCCCTCTCTAACTCTCTTAGGCTTTCACGGCGATGGATGCTTTGGCGGACGGGGGAGTGAAGATGGGATTGCCACGGAGACTGGCAATGCGACTGGGGGCACAGGCTTTGCTGGTCAGTTGGCACCGTGTAAATGATTGTGTGTGTGACCCTGTCCAGGAGATTGAATGACTGGATAACGCGAGGTTCCCTCTCGCTCCCTTGAGACCATTTCAAGAAACACTTGGACTTTACTCCTCAATGGGCTCGAATTGGTCGAAAAGCTTCCACAATAATAATGATCAAAAATGATCGAAAGCACATTAACACATCATTGGGATGCCTCAAAGTGCTTCGCAGGGTATACTATATATGTGTGTATTTTTTAATATATATATATATATATATATAGATATATACATTATACTATGTATTTCAAAAATTTGTGTGGGAATGTTACCCATAGTATAAACGCTCTCGAGACACTGTCCGGTGTGGGGGGGGGGCTATATAAATCCAAGTTATTCCAAGCAATAATAGTAAAAGCAAACAAAAACAGAAGCTGCTGGGGAAACTCAGCAGGTCAGGCAGCATCCGTGGAGAAAGGAAAAAGTCAACGTTTCAGGAGGTCTTCGCCCCAGTTCCGACGAAGGGTTGTAGACCCGAAACGTTGACTCTTTTTCCTTTCTCCACGGATGCTGCCTGACCTGCCGAGTTTCCCCAGCAACTTCTGTTTTTGTTTCAGATTCCCAGCGTCTGTAGTGTTTTATGGTTTTGTAACAGTAAAAGCAAGTTGTTTTTCCTACGTTTCTCGACAGGGAGCAGCCAAGATGTTACTGGAGTCACAGCAGCACCCTGGCCAACTGAAGGACAACGTCTGTTCCCCAGGAGGTGCCACCATCCACGCCCTGCACGTCATGGAGAGCGGGGGCTTCCGCAGCCTCCTGATCAACGCTGTCGAGGCCTCCTGCAAAAGGACAAAGTGCTTGTCCTCCACCCAACCTCCCCCCCACACCCACCCAACCTCCCACCCACCCTCGCCCAACCTCCCCCACCACACCCACCCAACCTCCCACCCACCCTCGCCCAACCTCCCCCATCACAACTGCCCAACCTCCTACCCACACCTTCCCAACCTCCTCCCCCACCCGCACCCACCTAACCAACCTCAGCTTGCAGCGTTCTGGCCGCTGGATTGGTGCTCAAGGGTTATGCCACACATTGAACGCTTACTCAAGGCGCGCTCGTCCGACTTGTTTCTGTCCCATATCTCGCATCTTCAATCGCGTGACCATCGTGGGCTGCACTTGCGCATGTGCTTTCCAGGTCCTAGTAACTTGCCTTTGATGTGGACTGTCTTTCTGATCCGCCACCGGCTGTTGACCTAGTGATTCGAAGCCTGGCTTCGGGGGATCCTTGTTCTTACTTACTTCCTCCCCTCCCCAAAACTCGAGGAGGGCCACTGAGGCTGATTAACTATCTTCTGGACCTCGCCGGGTGGCTGAGCTCCTCGCTGGTTACTTTAGAGCTGGGTCAACATTTAATTCTTGCCTCATCTCGGGTTTATATCTGATTTGCTCTCCCAGCTGTTGCTGTGCTACTGCTTGTAGCAGCAGCTGATTTGTAGCCTGTTTCTGAATCGGAAATTCCTCCGAACTCTGATTTGGGTGAGACCTATTTTCTTGATCATCAAGTGACTCCCTGCTTGATTTTGTCCCCCCCACCACCCTCTTGTCTTCCAGTGAGCTGCAGTTTCTGGCTGACAAGGAGACCGTGTCTGCTGCCTCCATTAAGAAGACCACCCTGGACAAGGTGAAAAAGACAGCCTCCAAGGCTGGCCTCAGCCTCTTCAACAACAAGTATCCTGGTAGCAAGAAGTACTGAGTTGGGTCACTGCGTAACAGGAGAAAAACTGTTGTCACCAAAATCATGGCTCTGCCTCAGTGCGAGAGTAAGGCTCACATCTCTGGAACTCTCTGCCTCACCTCTTGTCTCTTTAAATCCCACCTTGAAGACCTAACCTCTTTGACTGCACCTCAAGTCCCTTCACACCACCCCACCTCCCCTTTCTACCTACTTCACCGTCAAACCCCGACACCGCACAGTGGGCAGAATGACTTCCTTTTGTGCTGTAAGATTCTATGGTAACATCACACTGCACTGTGTGATGGTTGCTCTATAAATACTTGTTGCGATTCCTTTGTTGCCTGCCTGACTTTTGACATCCAAATGTAACGGCAGAGAATTTCTTTTCCCACTGGGGTAAAAGCAAGAGTGGGAGGGGAGGGTGGCTTAAGGTTATTAACCTCTGACTCGCCAGCCACCCACCCACCACTTCCAATATAGTCTATCTATCCTGGAAGCGAAGGACAACCACCGCCTCCTCTTCGCCACCACCAACCAGCTCCTCCCCCCCCGCCTCACCTCGCAGATCCTCTCCTCAAACGATCGTTGTGAGGAGATGCTGGACTTCCTCGAGCCCAAAATTGAGAAAATCCGCTCTGCGGTTTCCTCCCCCCACCACTCCTCCACCTCCGTGCCCTCATCAGTTACCTCAACCCCTACTCATCCCCCATTTCACACTTTCAACCCCACCATCCCGCTTTCAGTCACAAAAATAATTACCTCCATGAAACCCACCACGTGCTCATTGGACCCCGTCCCCACCCGCCTCCTCCGCACCCAGCTCCATTTGTTAGCCCCGCTCATTTCTGACACCATTAACCTTTCCCTCTCCTCAGGCACCATCCCTACCTCCCTTAAAATAGCCACCATCACCCCTATCCTGAAGAAACCCTCCCTTGATGCGTCGCAACCATCAAGTTATCGACCCATCTCCAACCTCCCGTTTCTATCCAAGGTCCTTGAAAGAGTGGTTGCCTCCCAGCTCC
The DNA here is from genome assembly GCA_035084275.1 of Hydrolagus colliei. Taxonomy (NCBI): domain Eukaryota; kingdom Metazoa; phylum Chordata; class Chondrichthyes; order Chimaeriformes; family Chimaeridae; genus Hydrolagus; species Hydrolagus colliei. The sequence goes on from CM068760.1 coordinate 3,164,919, forward strand.
GCTCTTTCCTTTCAACTCATTCACTTTTTGAACCCCTCCAATCAGGGTTCCGCCCAATCCATAGCACAGAAACTGCCCTGGTTAAGGTTACAAATGACATCCTAACCGCCTGTGACCAGGGCTCCCTCTGCCTCTTCGTCCTCCTTGACCAGTCTGCTGCGTTCGACACAGTCGATCACACCATCCTCCTTCAACGTCTTTCCTCCCACCTCAACCTTCAAGGCACAGTCCTTGACTGGTTCCATTCTTATTTGACCCACCGTTCACATTTTGTTTCTTCCAACGGTTTTTCTTCAAACCCCCGCACAGTTTCTCACGGCGTTCCTCAGGGCTCTGTTTTAGGCCCCCTCCTTTTCACCCTTTACACGCTCCCTCTGGGCGATGTCATCCGCAAACATGGGGTAAATTTCCACATGTATGCGGACGACACCCAGTTGTACCTTTCTGCCTCATCCCTCAACCCCCAGACCATCGATGTTCTGACAGCATGTCTGTCCGACATCGAGTCCTGGACGAGGGACAACTTTTTGCAATTGAACGTGAGTAAGACCGAGGCCCTCCTGATTGGCTCAGGCCAGCGCCTCCGCACATCGGGCGCTGCCAGCCTCAACATCTAAGGCTGCACTCTCCACCTCACAAAGCCAATCAGGAACCTCGGCATCATGTTCGATCAAAAACTTTCCTCCCCCACATCCGCGCCTTGACCAGCACCGCTTATTTCCACCTGCGCAATATTGCCAGGCTCCGCAACTATCTCACCCCCCGCGCTGCCGAAACACTCGTGCACGCATACATCACCTCACGGCTGGACTACGGAAACTCTCTCCTCGTTGGCCTCCCCAGTTCCTCCATTCACAGGCTGCAGGTCATCCAAAACTCCGCAGCCCGTGTACTATCCCGCACCCGCCTCCGCGATCACATAACCCCCACCCTCGCCCGTCTCCACTGGCTCCCCATCCTCCAGAGGATCGAGTTCAAGATCCTCGTCCTCACCTACAAGGCCTTACACGGCCTTGCCCCGCCCTATTTAACCGATTTACTTTCCCCCTACAAGCCCACCTTCGTGTTTCACCCCTTCCCAAACACTCCCCTCTCAGCTCGGGTCACACGCCTCCTGTGCAGCGCCTTGGGACGTCCTCCCGACGTGAAAGGCCCTCTATAAATATAATTTGTTGTTGTTGTTATCTAGCGTTTTGATAACGTGACCAGACAATGAACATTTCTCTCTCTTTTCCCATATAATCCATCTGTCAGGTGGCTGTCTGACCCATCAAAGAAATTACATGTATAGTTGATCAACACATCCCTGTGTTTCAAGTACCCAAAGTCCTGCCTATTCCATAAGCCGCACAAACTGGAATAGGAATACTCGCACTCTGATTTCTCTCTCTTTTTTCACTTCCTCCTCCTCCCCCCCCACTCCCCCACACCACTCCCCCACACCACTCCCCCACCCTCCCCAAAGGGAAGCACTTTTTCTTATTCAATCACCTGATGTATTAATAAAAAAAACCAGGGTTAGAACATATATGTGTGTGTGTGAGTGAGTGAAATATATAATAACATCCACTGTTAAAAGGCTGTGTCCCCCCCCCCCCCCACCACCCCTCCCCTGATGTGAGTAAGTACAGTATTGTAAATAATCGAATGTAAGTACTGTATTCAGGGGGGAAAGAAAAGAAAATTCACAAAGACCGGGTGAAAAAGAGTTGGATGACCAAAGCATTGATGTTGACCAACTTTTTCCAGATGAATTATTTCGACATCCGTGGGTCTGTATTGTTTCTGTCACGAGGGCGGATTGGGTTTAGGTTCGTAATTTGCTTCCAACTTCACATTAAGAGTGTGCTTAATTGGCTGCACCTGAAATTGGGAGTGATCCACGCAGGGCAAGATTCCCATTCCACTGTGCACTCGACAGGTTTTTAACATATATATATATATATACATATATATATATATACGTTGCCTTGGAAGTCTCTCTGGGTGACAATTTTCCTTAACTCGCATGCATTAGTGAATGAACCCGCTCCTCTCGACTGGAATCCCAGTGGAGGTTAAACGAGACCTTGGGAGAGCTGAAATCCTCACTTGAAATCCACGCTGTGCGACTTGCCAAATCGACTTCAGCGAAGAAGAGAGCATCGCTGCTGGGGAGAAGCAAACCCGAATGGTGCATCGAACACATCTTTTTGGAACGGCTGAACGGTTGTACGTTGCAGTCGCGTTTATTGATTGGGAGTGAGCGAGGAAGAGGAAATCTTCCCTTCAATAGGGAGGTGGCTGAGTAATTTACGAGGATTTCTGACGGGGAAAGGAACCTGATTTCTGTGACCTTCAATCCAATCTTGAAGTTGGGATTGTGTTGAAGTGAAGTTTCCCATGCTATCGGTGCCCCCGGTCCTTGGAAGGAATTTCCCACCCCCCTCACTCACCCTCCCAAGGCTTTGACCTCTCCCCTTACTGCACCAACCAGTGATGCACAACACAGGCAACTACCAAACGGTTCTGGGGGTGATTGTAGCATGGAATCTCTCTTGAGTGTTGGAACTGCTATGCAGTTTGACGCCCAAACCATATCGCTGAAGCAACCATTGCACTTGGTATAATTAAACTTTTGTCAAATAAACCTATTTCATAAGATTCGGTTCTCATTTTTTATATTTACGAAAAAAAAAGAAAACTTTTAAGATACTGGCCCTCGTACTGTTTCCAGAGATGCTGTACCCACTGAAAGTATTATTAGTGTGAGTGAGAAGAGTGTAGGGCAGTCTAAATCTACTGCAGTCCAGCCTCGCTGAGATCAGTTGGTATTTTTACCCCCCCCCCAACCCAAATAACATTGGGTACACTGTCAGGCATAGTAGAGATGCTTGATTGAAGAATGGATGGCAAAACATGCCTCCCACTTGCGTGATTGAATGGTGAGAGCTGCAGGCAAGGGGTTGGGAGACTCCCTTTGGGAATGTTTCAGAAATGACTGGAATGTTAACCTGCTCACTGTCACTCTGCCTGAGCAAATCCCAGCCTGAGTAGCTCTAAACTGAGCCTGTCCAAAGTCATATTTGCCGTTTGCTTTCGTTGGGAGAATCGGTAAATCTGTGTTGCTTCGATGACATGGAATAACAAGGAGGCGGAGAACAATATACATATACTTGACAGTCCCAGCTTCTGGCCTCGGTAAGAGGTCAGCAAACACACACACACACACATATATATTTTCTTATATAGTATAATTTGATAAACTGCATATTATATATGTACATATTATTAGCCTCAAAAGAAACTTCTTTCCATGAGTGCATGGAAAAAAAAAATTAATTAAAATTTTTTTTTAAAAATTAAAAATGTAATTAAAAAAATACATTTAAGTCAATTGTGCAGGAATGGAATCTTCTGCAAAAAGAGCAATTTAAAGGTCTGCCTTCTGGGCGCTTGGTGAAGATTGTTGTCCCGAAGCTGAGAAGGTTCGAGCTGCTTTGCTCAAGGCACCGGAGTCTCGTTTCGCCCACAAATATAGTCGATTGCAGTTCGCAGCCTAGTCTGCGAAGCGCGTTGAGGCGTTTGGAAGACGTGGAAAGCTCTACCTCAAATGCCAGGATTATTACATCTTTCAGTCGAGTCTCGAGTCTGGCCCGGAGTCTAAGGCCGAGGAGGTCACGTTGTATGTTTTTTTAAAAAAAAAACCAATATGTTTTTTCTATATATAAATATATCAGTTATAAGATTCAATGAAATACAAAACGAGCCAAAGAGATGACATTTGTGAGACAACTCTCTGAGTTGACCAGAGAGAAAGACACACACACACACACACACACACACACAAAACTCTATAGAGTCCTATAGCTCAGGGGTTAAGGCACTCGCCTTACAAGCGAGAGACCAGGGTTCGATTCCAAGCCCGGGCGAAACCTTGGGCAAGTTTCCTTACTCCACACGCCCGATAGTAATCCCTCAAAGGGAAAAAAAATCCCGTCAATAAATCAGTCATTTCAATCCACGACTGTTTGTGGGGGGGGTAGGGGGGGAACGCTGCTGTGCGCAATCGGCTGCCGCGTTTCGCCCACAAATATACAGTCAATTCACTTGACGGTATATTCTGTGAAGCGCTTTGAGACGTCCGGGGGACGTGAAAAGCCGCTCTAATCCCAATCCAGGGGTTATTCTTATTGTGTTTGTTATGAACACAGTCAGCGCTCAACCTAGCGTGATAGCGAGAGAAGCAGCTTGATGGGCAGGGCGAGGGGCCAATGGGGAAGCGCGCCGGTGGCGGCGACCGAGAAGATGGCCAATCAGAGAGAGAGAGTGAGAGCAAGACGACCTCCCCCCCCCCCCTCCTCCTCATTGTCGGGTTAGGTTGCGCGGTGGGTTGCTTAGCTCTGGGTCTGAGCGAGTGTGTGAGTGAATGTGTGAGTGTGTGAGTGAGAGAGAGAGAAAGAAAAGGAGGGAGAGAGAGGGAGAGAGAGGGAGAGAGAAAGAGAGAAGAAAAGAAGAGAAGAGAGGCGCCATTGTCAAAACCTAAAGCAACCGCTTGAACAAAACACATTCAGTTAGAAATCTCTGTGTGTGTGTGTGTGTGTCTGTGTGTGAGTGAGTGCGTCTCTCTGCGTGTCTGTTGTGCGTCTGTCTATGTTTCAGTGAGTGAATGAGTGAGTGAGTGTGTCTCTGTCTGTGTGTGTCTCTCTCTCTCTGTGTGTCTCTGTGTCTGTGTGTGTGTCTCTGTGTGTCTCTGTGTCTGTGTGTGTGTGTCTCTCTCTCTCTCTGTCTGTGTGTGTGTCTCTGTGTCTCTCTGTGTGTGTCTCTGTGTCTCTCTGTGTGTGTGTGTCCCTGTGTCTCTGTGTGTGTGTGTGTGTGAAGGGCGAAAAGACAAAAAAACACACACGCACACACACACAGACAGACACACACACGCACACACACAGACAGACACACACACGCACACACACAGACAGACACACACACGCACACACACACACAGACAGACAGACAGCGCAGGAATCCAGTGATGTGCGTTTGACTTCTCCGCCTGAACATCGGTCTAACGATCTGCCGACAAACCCACACGCAAGTCAAGACACAGGTCTGGGGCCTGGGCCACAGTGTGTCTGACTTGTATCGCCTCCTCCCGGGATACAGAGCAGCGGGTAAGGTTTGTAACACACTAACCCACCGTGTGGGGGGGGGGATACTTTACACACAGTGTATCTCTCTTTATCATTTGTATCGTTGCACAACAACAACAACGCAGCGAGTATACTGTACTGTACTGTACTGTACGATACGGTCCACCGTTTTAATGATACGACGTAGGAGAGAGAGAGAGAGAGAGAGAGTGGGCTTAGGACTAAGGTTGTAACGAAAGCATCAACCTTTAAGATATGTATTCTTAGAGAATATCTATCTGTTTGTCTGTCCGTCTATTGTGTGTGTGTGTGTGTCTGTCTGTCTGTGTGTCTGTCTGTCTCTCTGTCTCTGTGTGTCTGTCTGTCTGTGTGTGTGTGTGTCTCTGTGTGTGTGTCTTTGTGTGTGTCTCTGTGTGTGTGTCTGTCTGTGTGTGTGTCTGTCTGTCTGTCTGTCTCTGTGTGTGTGTCTGTCTGTGTGTGTGTGTGTCTCTGTGTGTGTGTGTGTGGCTGCTTCTAAATATATACGGAATTGTAATATTGGAGTTTAAAATGATTCCCAACCATTTGAATGAAAATGGGACATTGAACCCCTCTCCCCTCACTCCCCTCCACCCTACCCCTCCCCTCCTCCACCTCTCCCTCTCTCTCTCTGGTTTCTCCCAAGTTTGGAGCTGTCTCCCCTCTCTTTCCCTCCCTCCCTCCCTTTCTCTCCCTCCCTCCCTTTCTCTCCCTCCCTCCCTTTCTCTCCCTCCCTCCCTTTCTCTCCCTCTCCCCCCCCCCAATTCCCTCCCTCCCTCCCACTCTCTCTCTCTGCCTCACTCCCTCCCCCCAATTCTCTCTTTCCCTGTTAGAGATGTTGCCTATGGTAACCTCAGTGAGTCGGGCCCTGGAAACGCTTTCCCTTTGAACCCGAAAGACTCTGGAACTGTGACAGGCTGCTCATGTAAAGGGACATTTTTTTTTCAGGTGGGGGGTTGGGGGGCAGTTGTTTTAAATTGCCACCTTTTCCTGCTTACCCCCCTCCCATTCCTCTTCCATTCCCCCCGTCCCCACTCTCTACCCCCTCCGCAAAGCCGAGAAGACGTGAAAAGCCGATGCAGCAAACGCAAGGGGGGGTGGTTGTCGTCGTCGTTGTTGTTGTTGTTGTTTATTTCCGACAAAATGCGAAATACCTGCGGGCGCTATAAACCGGAAACAAACACAGATATTTCAGACCAAAGCAGCTCCCCCCCCCCCCCCCCCCAATCCTCCCTGACCATTACCACATCATCTGGGTCTGGTCTGCCTGTTCTATTCCAATTACCACCCTCCCCCCCCCCCCCCCACCCCCACTCCTCCCCTCCCTTTTCTTTTGCCCCATTAACACCACTGTCTCCCATCGTCTCCTGCCCTCTACCCCAGTTTCTCCTTTGTCTTCCTTGCCCCACCTCTCCCCCCCCCCCCCCCCTCCACCCTCCCCTCTGTTAATCCTCCGAAGCCTCTCTCCCTCCCAAACAATGCCCCGGTTCCGACGAAGGGTCGTGGACCCGAGACCTCGACTCGCTCTTCCTCTCTCCGTCGATGCTGCCTGACCTGCCTGCCGAGCGTTCCCAGCCACTTCCGTGCTCCCTTTAGTGTCTGTCTGTCTACAGCCTTGGATTGAGCGATCAAATCTCCTTATGTTTTTCTCTCTCTGTCTCTCCAGGTGGTGTGTGTGTGCGTGTGCCTGTGTGTCGTTGATGTGCGTCCACGATGAACACTGCGCAGAGTTGCTCTCCGTTCCTGGGTGATGAGCTAGACCTCAGCCTCACGGGGTCTCAGCTACTGGTGTCCATGAGGCCCAGCAGCGCCTCGCCCACCAAACCCGTCTCCCACTCCGCGTCCGTGGCTTTGGAGAAGAAACCCAGGAGGAATGTCCTGGTAGGTGAGGTGTGGATGAGTGGGTTGGAGGGTGGGGTGGAGAGTGATAGAGTTTTGTGGGGGGGGGGGGGGGGGGGGGGGAGGAGGTGGGGGGAGCCTAGGGGATGTTATTTTATTTTTAAATCGCCATCCGTTGGATGAGAGACAATAATAATAAAAATAACGATACTCGCATTTGATATACGAGTTGCTGTATGATGCTGTCGAGACGTCTCAAAGCTTTGAGACCTCTGTCCTTCTCTCTCTACCTCACCCTCCCCACCACCACCCACCCACCCACCCACCTGCCTTGTGTATAAGACCCCCCCCCCCCCCCCCACATTTCCGCAGTCATGTTAAGTGCTGTTTTTCCCCCTGTTTCTAGGGCGAGGGGAGTCTCGGTAACTTCTCTGCCAGTACATCCCGTGCAATCAACAACCTGAGATGTTCCAACAGCACCACGCGAGTCAGCCAGCGAGGCGACAGTGTGGGGAGGTGATACAGTCAAACTGCTATAAGTCTTCTCTCTATATTGCCTACATCGCCCCCTATTTGATCCTCGTCCTCCCTTTGAAGGCCATTCACGGCCTTAACCCCCCCCACCTCTCTGACCTGTAGTCCCCCTATTAACCTTCTCGCCCCCTCCGTTCAGTGGGCTCTGCCCTACCATCGGCCGACGGGCTTTAAGCCTCTCTGCCCCCCACGCTCTGGAACTCCATCCCACAGTCCGTTCGCCTCGCTACCTCCCTCGCCTTCTTCAAGGCCGGTGTCAAGACCCTCCTCTTTGATTGTGCCTTCTGCCCTCCCAACTCTCTCTCCCCCCTCCCCTCCCAACTCTCTCCCTCCCCTCCCCACCTCTCCCAACTCTCTGCCTCCTCTCCCAACTCTCTGCCTCCCCTCCCAACTCTCTGCCTCCCCTCCCAACTCTCTCCCTCCCCTCCCCTCTCTCTCCCTCCCCTCCCCTCTCTCTCCCTCCCCTCCCAACTCTCTCCTGTCCACCCCCACCCACCCTATTCTGCCCCTCTCCCTTGCTCGGTCCCCAACCTGACTGTTCAGTGCATTGGGACGTCCCCCTGACGTGAAAGGCGTTCTCTATAAATGTAATTTTGTTGTTGTTCTTGGGTGGGAGGGTCAGCCGAGCGTACGGAAAACCATCGCGCGTTAGTCGTTTTAATCGCTTCCTAGTTTCTCTTCCCTCCCCTCCTCCCCCCCACCCCACCCTCCACCTTAATCCCGCAATTACCGGCTGCGTTGAATTGAGTGAGTGATGTGTCCTGTCCCGTCCACGCCCCACCCCCCGGGCGCACTTACCGGCTGTCTTCTGCTTGCCGTCTCTCCTCAGCGAAGAGAGGACGGAGGATTTCCTGGCTCTGTTTGACGGCTCGGCTGGCGGGAGGAGGAAGCTGTGCAGCCTGAGAAAGGTGAACCCGGAGAGAAAAACCACGTGGAATATTTTGGTAACCGCCCGCAGACGCAATCGTTCTAGGCTTCCAATCTCGGTTGGGCTCTAGGCTTGGCTCAGTCCGTCTCTAACTCTCTCTCTCTCTCTCTATCTCTCTCAAAGCACACGCAGTCACTTCACCTTACAGCGTATCCTGTGAAGCGCTCTGCGACATCTCAGCGACGTGATCAGGCGCGCCGTGTACAAACGTCATTCCGGTGTTGTGTCCAATGCGAGGGCATTTATTGTTGTGATTGATTAATTTGAACGAATCGGACGCTGGTAGAATTGCCGGCGCTTTCATCCGATGCCCGAAGTCTGAGCCTCGTGAGATAAGTCGAGACCAGAGCAAAATGTTAGGAATAATCAGAATTAGGAGCAGGAGTAGGCCATTCAGCCCCTCGAGCCTGCCCCCTCCCGCCATTTAATAAGACCATGGCTGATCTTCTAATCTAACTCCCATCTGCCCTTAATCCCGCCAATCCATTTTATGTTCTTAATTTTGCCCCAGTAGTTAGTGTCCAAGTCAGTTGAACGCTCAGCTGTTGGTATACGTTGGTTCCGACATCACTCCCATCCTTTTGTCTTCCGTTGGTCTCTTTCCCCGATGGCAGGATGAGGAGCCCAGGGTTTTTGCACCTCCCCCCCCGGCCCGCGGTGCCAGCACGACCGACACGCCGGCCTTCGCTAAGAGGAGGGAGAGCAGCGTGTCATTGGCAGCCAACTTTACAGCCAACAACCGGTTAGTCGATCAGCCTCTGCCGGTCACGAGGTGACTAGGGTACAGTACAAAACCTCGCACGCAAGTCTTACCTTTTAGAAGTCGTACGTTCACTCCAGTTCCCCCCTTCAGTTTCCGAGCAAAAAGACTTAGAATTTCGTTGCACTCCTCGTGTCAATCGTTTCCTAACTCGTACCTCCACTCCCTACCCTCCTGTTATTCCCGCACTCAGCGGCTGCTTTCAATCAACACGTGCGCAGTGCAGATTACCGATCAAATCGATTTCTGTGTGGCTTCCACGTGTGGAGCTCCTGTAGCTCAGCGGTTAGAGCGCTCGCCTTACAAGCGTGAGACCCGAGTGTTCGAATCCGGGCAGGTCAGGGCGAAACCTTGGGCAAGTTTCCTTATTCCACACACACACACACACACAAACATGCTAATAATAATAATCCCTCCAAAAAAAAATACCATAATAAAATTGGTCATTTCAATCCACAGCTGTTTGTGGGGGGGACGCTGCTGTGCGCGATTGGCTGCCACGTTTCGCACACAAAATATACAGTCAATTCACTCTACAGTGTATTCTGTGAAGCGCTTTGAGACGTCTAGATTATTGGTATTTGCCTGCAACTTGGGCCTTGCGTAAACTACACTATATGTTATGGTCCCGACCGATGGTACTGACTGGTGTGAGGTTTGCTGTGCGTACAGTTTCCCGCGTCACACTGGCTGCGAACCTGTGTTGCGTTACCGGCCGCCTGCGTTGTTTGGGGGCTGCTCGTTTGCCAACATTGAATCGACAGTCGCTCGCGGCTATTTTACAGGAGCAACAAGGGGGCCTTCGGGAACTCAGTCACCACAATGCTGCACAACAACTACTCGACCAGCGAGAAACCATTGGCGCCCAAAAGCTCCAACCAGAAGGCCATATCCCTCAAGTAAGTTCACCAGGGACCCAGCCACCATTGACAGCCACTATATCCAGGCTTTGTTGCCAGCTCTTTCCCCATTGTCCTTGTGGCTGTTGTCTATCCTACTTCCATACACTTATGTCTCTTCCCCCCACCCCCCCACACCCCCATCCCTCCCCCCACACGTAGCTTTGATGTGCTCCGCAGTTGAAAATCCAAAATTCGCAAGCGTAGATTTTGTAAATGAAGATCGCACAATGATAATACTAATTGCCTCTGATATTATAATAATAATAATCTTTGCATTTGATCTAGCGCTTTTCACGTCTTCTAGACGTCTCAAAGCGCTTCACAGAATATACTGTCAAGTGAATTGACTCTATATTTGTGGGCGAAACGCGACAGCCAATTGCGCACAGCAGCGTCCCAAACAGTGGCATCTTTTAACATCATTAAGACGTTGACCCATGTCTGATGGCTGATACTCAACGATGTTGAGACGTCTCAAAGAGCTTTGCAGAATGTACGGTAAAGTGGAGTTGACTGTGTATTTGGTGGGCGAAACGTGGCAGCCAATTGCACACAGCAGCATCTCACTAACAGTCATGGACTGAGTGAGCTAATTATCATTATCATGAAGTTGGTACGTGTGAGTAGTGACTTCAGGAGTGGAGGTGGAAAACCAGCCAGGAACCTGAGCAGCAGGATTAGGATTTGAGTCAACGATCGTGTGTTTTGTTTGGATCCTGATAGCGTAACCTTGTTTCTCTCCTCCCCTCCTCCCTCCAGTAACATGATTAAGGTGACGAGCAACGAGGAGAACAGCCTGGACCAGAGCTCATTGAAGAAATCTCAGAAGAACCTCTCAAGCAACAACATGGTGACCAGGAACAACACTGGTGCTGTGCTGAGGAGGAAGGAAGTGTCCGAGGAGGAAGCTGAGAGGTGAATCTTACATTCCATTACAAGCGAGAGAACTGGGTTCAGATCCAGGCAGGTCAGGGCGAAACCTTGGGAAAGTTTCCTTAATCCACACGTCCAATAATAATAATCCCTCCAAACAAAACACAATAATAAAATCGGTCATTTCAATCCACGACTGTTTGTGGGGACGCTGCTGTGTGCAATTGTGCAGCTGTTTCGCCCACAAATATATACAGTCGATTCATTTTACAGTATATTCTGTGAAGCGCTTTGAGACGTCCAGAAGACATGAAAAGTGCTATATCAAATGCAAGGATTATTATTATTTATTATTATAAGCCTTTTTGCGGACCAGAAGGATGCCAGCCCTGAGCCCTGGCCTTGCCGAGAAACAGAAACCCGCCCAGTGTGGAAGGGACAAGCGATTTCCCTCACCCAAGTACAGGGGCCAGAATTCATCCATCTCCATGGCCTTGAACTGGAGGCAGAAAAGTTTTTCTTCTCTACAGAGTGATTGAAAAGCGCTGACGTGTAGGTCTACATGAGTTGTAGGCCGTGTGTAGACAATCACACGTACCAAATCGGTGATAAAAACTTGCACAAAAGGCATCTCCTACAACAGCTGCACTCTCTATGAACGTTGGGTTTTGAGGGGATAAAAAAACATGATTAATAATTTATCAACACTTGTCGGTACGGATTTCTGTTGCATCCTGAACACACAAAAAATACAATTTTACTCACTGATGCCTTGTTGATGTACGTGACAAGTATAGATTTTGTTTTATTGATATTTATACTGGATCCAATTCAGTAACTTCTCGATTTAACTCTTCAAGCACCATTATGCCTCTGGTAAGACTCTAATATTAGCCTTCCTGTTGTTACATTACCCCTCCACCTTCTTTCCTCCCACCGCCCCCACCTCCCCTCAGCCCCAAATAAACACGGTAGATAATTAGTTTCAAAGCCACATTGTCAAATCGATTGCATTTGCCTTGAAATGGAGCTTGGAAAGTTTATTCACACTTTGAGAAGAGATGAAACGATTTTGTCTAGCGTTGCACGTTGGTGACCAATGTTGCTGCGTCCATTCGCACCGCCCGTCCTACCTAGACATCAGAAGAAAGTCCAAGTTTCTAAATTGTTTCTAAATGCTGTGTGTGTTTTTGCCATCTCTAGAGTCCAATACTCAAACCTTAATGATAGAAGGGATTTTACTCAACTGATACAGAACGCTGCTAATCCAGATATCTCTCACCCCGATATTGGGTATGCATAGAATTTTATGTAGGAGTTGCTTTCTTTACTACCTGGTGTTTTGTAGCAAGCCACAATCTGTAGTGTGCGGACTCACTGACCACTTGTCTCGCAATGCTTTTTAGTGAGCAGCTTTGCTTTGAAGATGTAGTGGAGTGTTTTTTTTCTCTCTCTCTCTCGGTTTGATTTTCTATTATCTTTGTTGTGCCTGGCGAGACTCTAATGTTAGACGCTGCTCATTGTTTTGATGTCACTGCTATCTGTATTAATTTCAAGGTTAATAATCCCTTAAGATAACTTGGGGACTCAAATCAATTCTCGACTGGACGTGGGACTCCGCTGTGTGCAGTTGCCTGCAGGGTTGTGCCCACAAAATACACAGTCACAGTCAATCCATTTTACAGTATATTCTGTGAAGCACTTTGAGACATCTCAACAACTTGATAAGGTGCTATACTGAATGTAATGATTATATGTGCATATATATATGGTTTGTTGGGCATATGAGTAAACTTTTGCAAACTTTCTAAATACATTTATTTTTCCCTCCCTCCCTCCCTCCCTCCCTCCCTCCCTCCCTCCCTCCCTCCCTCCCTCCCACCCTCCCCGCATAGATTTATAGAGCACGTGAACCTCGCTGCGGTAACTATTCAGCGTTGGTACCGACGTCACATCCACAGACGCAGAGAGAGTGAGGCCGCCCTGAGGAGATTGCTGTCTGCGAAGAAACAGGTGCATATTGCCAATATTCTCGAGGCAATCGAGCGATCGCCAGGAATGTCCCGTATTTGTATTTAAACTTACCCACCGTTGCTAACCTCTCTGCTCAAGTCTCGTGGGCACAGTTCATTCCAGCAGGCACCAACAATTACATTTATGTCGGTGGGGGGGGTGGGGGGTTCCCAAGGTGCTGGACAGTCAAGGTTTTGGATCCAACTTGGGGCGGGGGGTTGTGGTGGGATGGGTGATGGTTGGGAACAGGAGGATTGATGGGCAAGGAAGGTGGGAGTGGCAGGGTGATTGAAGGCATGGTCAAGGTGGGTCTTGAAGGAGGCAAAGGGCAGGGGCAAGGCGGATTGCGAGCAGCTCCACGTCTCAGTTGAGCCTTGGCAGAAAATACGGGGCAGACAAGGCCTGGGTGGCATTTCTGCCTCTAGTGGCGGTGTTGGTTAGCCGTGCTGCCGGAACAAGCTGAATCATTGCCGACTTTATTTACGTCAGGAGAAGGAGAGGGAGGTGTTAGATGGAGGAGCCGCAGCCGAGCACCAGAGGAAAAAGAGCGAGGAGAGGAAGAAAATCCGAGAAGAGAAAGCCCACCATGCCAGGAAGGTTGCTATCCAGGTAATGCCACCCTCACCCCCCACCCCCACCTCCCACCATCCTCCATGGAAATAGAATGTACTCGATTATTTTGTGGAGTACTATAGTGTAGCGGTTAGCAACTTTGCCTCGCAAGCGAGAGGACCCAGGTTCGATTCCCAGGGCGAGGGAAACCTTAGGCCCAGTTTCCTCACTCCACACGCCTGCCTAGCTGCAGCAATACATAAGAACACGGTTGTTAGTAGATTGGCGGATCGCTTTTACGGGGCTAATGATCCCTTCAAAATAAATAATAGCAATCCACGACTGTTTGGGACCCTGCTTTGTGCCATTGTCTGCTGCGTTTTGCCCATAAAAACACAGTCAATTCACTCGACAGCGCGGTTTATTTGATTTTGCTGGGACACCCAACTGGGAGAAGCTCCCTCCTCCTCCTCTTTGAATCGCGCCCGGGGGGATCTTTAAGGCCCACGGGTTGCCTTTGGGTTTGAAGTGAGAGTGAAATTCCGCTCACCGTTTTCGCGACAGGAACTCCAGCAGAAGCGCGCCAAGAAGGCGGCCGAGGTGAAGAGAATCGGCGAAGAGGAGCTGGCTCTGCTGAGGGAGAAGGGGAAGGTCGGGAAGAGAAAGCCAGCCCACTCTGTGACTGTGAACAATACCACTCCAGCCAAAAGCCAAGTCAACTCAAAGAACGCAGGTGGGGGCTTGGTGCTAGATCTGGAAGCCTCACCCACTCATTTATTACAGCCGGGCTGCATTGCGCCATCTCCCTGCTTGTCGGCCTTCCCAACTCTTCCCTCCCAGATCATCCAGAACTCCACGACTCACGTCCTCTCCCGGATCAGACTCCGTAACGCCCATCAACCCTACCCTAATCTGGCTCCCCATTCCCCAGGGGATAGAGTTCAAAATTCTTTGCCTTCAAGCCTTCTATGGCCTTGCTCGTTCCTATCTGCTTATCTACTAATGCCATACCAAGCTTCTGTTGTCCAAATAAGCCTCTAATTCCACTTTTTCTTTGTCTTCCTCTCAATGCAGCTAGAGATCCAGAAACCCACAGATCTGCAAGTCCGTCTGGGCCGTGTATCAGGGCTGACGAAGAACTTCAGGTACATCTGGCATACGCTTTCAGCCACTGAACCCCGAAACTCTGGAATACTCTTCCCTCAATCTCACCACGTATATCACAATGCAAAGGTTATTATTCTTTGTCTTTGTTGTTGCAATGCAGAGGGTCTCCGAGACCCTGACATCAGCTGAGGAGCAGGAGGTGGGCGCATCAGGCCTGACCCCGTCCAGACCCACCCTGAGCGACGTACTGGACACCCTCAAACTGCTGGAGGAAGAGCCCGAACTGCTTCCCGAGCCGAAGGTCAGCTACAAGGATAAATATTCCTGGATTGATGAGGTAACCTTGTACTTGCTCGTTTAAGAAATAAATTCCTTGCATCTGGATATGACTCGTGTTAGAAGCCCCTTTCACCCATTAAGGCGCTGGACGACTAGCCAAGCGTTTGTGCCTGATCTTGCCGGCGGCAGTCAAGGAGAGGTGGAGGCCAGGGAGGGATGTGATGGTGGGAAGATGACCGATGGCACGGTCAAAGAGGAAGGTCTTGAGACAGGCCTTAAAGGGGGCAAGGGGGTGGGCAAAGGAACTCCTGGATGGAGTTCCAGAGAGATAATACACTTTTTAAACACCTAGAAATTAAGGTGTCATCAAAAAAATTTTTACGCTTTAAGTAAGATAAGGGCTTTTTTTTGGATCGATTGGTGACCTCAGGGGATCTGTGTTCAGCCAGCGGCTGATTGTAATGGGATGACCATATGACTTGCGTTATTACAGCACCTTTCACATCGTCGCGTCTCGAAGCAGCTCAACAATGCTGGATTGGCGGTCCAGTGGGTGGGAGGTGATGGGGGTGGGGGGGGGGGGTTGGGGAGGGGGAAAGGTGACCGAAAGCAGCGTCAAAAGAGGTACGTTTTAAGGTACAGGATTCACTAATAATGGCAGGGAAATTGTTACTGGACACAGCAGTAGCTTACCTGCAACGTGCGGGATCCAGGTTTTCTGACGCATGACATACCTCAGGTGTTCTTACCAATTTTATTCACAACCAGCCACTAGGAGGTGTCAGCTACCAGGATATTTGATGTGGTGCGAGCAACTGGTCCCTTTGCTATCTCTTCACTTTCCTTTATTATACAGCAAAAGCCCGTTTATCCAGCACCCTCGGCACCTGGCCAAAGCTGGTTAAACGGCATGCCGGATATTCAGGCGGCAAGTTGCCAACGCAAAACAAATTAACTTATTTTTAAACGTACCATATTAATAATAAGCTAAATAATAACAGAATATTGTACGGATACTTACCAATAAAGCAATAAATCTATTACAGTCTATAAACACAGCACACAATCACAAAACAAACTTCTACAATGGCAGATGGAAGACTTTTTTTTCCTCTTAAAGAGGTGCTGTTTATTTGTTTATTTTTTTCTTTTTCTCCCTCCTTCCCTCTCTCTCTCTTTCACACACACACACACACACACACACACACTCAGTCAGTCTGGCATCTCAATGGTTCCAAACCCAACCCCCCTCCACTTCTCTCATTTTCCATCTAAATTAATCAACTCACCCCCTCTCCTCTCCTCTCGCCCACCTCTCTCTCCCCCTCCAACTCCTCTCTCTTTCTCCCCCCCCCCCCCCCCGCCCCCCCCTTTCCCTCTCTTTCCCCCCCACCCTTTCTCTCCCTGCCTCTCTCCTTCTCCCACCCTACACCCCACCAAAACAGTGTATAAACCCACGATACAGTCAGGCTACAGTATCCGCAATGTAGTATCCGTCAGAGAGAGAGAGAAAGAAAGGGGAAGAGACAGAAAGAGAGATAGGAAGGAAGGAAGGAAGGAAGGAAGGAAGGAAGGAAGGAAGGAAGGAAGGGAAGAGAAAGAAAAAGTGAGAGAGAAAAAGGAGAGAGGGAGAGGAAAAACCGACAGTGCCGCTTTAAGAGGAAAAACCGTAAGTGCTACTATCGGCAGCATTCAGAACTAATCATCCTGTACTCTCATGCGACAATCGGCTCATTAAATGTGCCACCACAATTGTGCTGGATAAGATCCGTTTTTTCGAATGGGGACCTTTTTTTGGGGTGCTGGTTATACGGAAGTTACAGTACATCGGGTCACAGATAAACGGGCTTTTACTGTAATATTAATAATAATCCTAGCATTTGATATAACTCCTTACAGTGGGGAGGGGGAAAGACGGAGGAGCGGCTGTGATCGTGGGGTGGGGTGAGGGTTGGGGGGGAGGAGGTGGGTGGTTAAGCCCGATCTGACCGACCTCTTCCTCCGCAGGACACGGACTCCACGTCGCTGACCGCCGACAACCTGGAACGGTTGGGAAAGATCGAGCCGGCCCCGGGGCTGCCCGAGGCTGGCACTTTGCTGTCGGAGGTTAAGCTGCAGAGCATCATGAGCTTCCTGGACGAAATGGAGAGATCGGAGCAGGAGAGGCCTCACTCCGCTACCTCAGCCGCGCCTCGCGAGGTAGGTCAGCCCGACAGCCTCCTCGGGATATCTGTGCAGCTACCGAACCTGTTTTTTATTATTATTATTCTTATTGTAATAGTAGCAATCCAAATTCGCCGTTGCGCGGCGCGGGGATCCTCGTGGCTCACTGGTTGCAGCAATTCTCCTCACAAGCGAGAGACCCGGGTTCGATTCCCGGCAGGATCAGGGCAGAACCTCGGGCAAGTTTCCTTACACCACACGCCTGACAATAATCCCTCCCCTCCCCCCCCCCCCTCCCAATTTTTTTTAAAATTGTCATTTCAACCCACGATCCCACAAACAGCTGTGGATTGAGTGACCCAATTTATTGTTATGATTTTTGTTAGTCATTATTACCCTTGAATACGATCTGCCAATCAATAAGAATAATAAGCCATTTGCATTTGATGCAGTGCTTTTCACGTCTTCTAGACGTCTCAAAACGCTTCACAGAATATGCCGTAAAGTGAGTTGACTGTATATATGTGGGTGAAACGCGGCCGCCAATTGCACACGGCAGCGTCCCCCACAAACCCCACAGCGTCAATCCTTAAATCCTCATTTAAGGATTGAAATGACCAATTTTATTACTGTTTTTCCCCCTGGCCTTGGATCGAACCCAGGTTTCTTGCTTGAAAGGCGAGTGCTATAACCACAGACCCCAAGTATTCCATCGAGTGCTTTGAGGTATCTCAACAATGTGCTAAGAGGCCGTATCAAATGCAAGGATTATTATTGCATATGATTGTTATTATTTTAAATCGCCGCTGATGATTCCCTACGGTTTAGGCGCTGCTGTCCGAAGAGGAGCTGGCTCACCTTGAGCAAGCATCAGCCGTGGCAACAGAGGTGACCAGCTCAATGGTGAGACTGAAATTGGAGCTGGAAGAAAAGAAGCGAGCCATGAACTTGTTACAGACAGCTCTGGTAAATCACTGGGGTCCTGCTACACTCTGAGCTTAGAATGGTTCACACCCACACACGCAATCAATTCACTTCACAGTACAGTATATTATATAAGGTGCTATGATAATAATAATAATCTTTGCATTTGATACAGCGCTTTTCACATCTTATCAACGTCTCAAAGAGCTTCACAGACTATACTGTAAAGTGAAGTGACTGTATATTTGTGGGCGAAACGCGGCAGCCAATGGCACACAGTCCCCACAAACAGTCGTGGATTGAAATGACAATTTTTTTTATTATTGTGCGTTTTTTGGGGGGGGTGGGTTATTATTATTAGGCTTGTGGAGTAAGGAAATTTGCTCAAGGTTTTGCCCTGACCTTGCATTTGATATTGTACGTTTTGTCCGCAAAGTACACAGTCAATCCACCATACAGAATTCCCTGTGAAGCGCTTAGAGACGCCCCAATGATGGTGATAAATCAAGAGTTGCATGCAAGGATTTATTACTATTAGAAGTTGTTGTTGAGGGCCCTTTGTCCTGCACTCTGTCCTCCAGTGATATGACGAGCGGTGTTTTGCTCACTTTTGATCTCGGCAGAGCCAGCAGAAGGAATTGACGGTCAGGCACGTGAAAGAGACGGAGAAGGAAATGCAATACCAGATCAGGCTGCAGAAGGAACAGTACGAAGCCACGATCCAACGCCATCTTGTCTTCATCGACCAGGTGAGAGGCACTTCCAGATTGGGAATGAGCAACCACTCTTCCTTTCTTGGGGTGGGGGTGGGGGAAGGATGGCCAACCACTTGCAGAAACCCATCACCATTGCTTAAGAGTCTCCAAACCAAACTGAGAATTCCATGCATCCCACCTACACATGAAAATTCCAGAGATAGATTGTTGGAATGGGCTCTTTCTCTCTCTCTCTCTCTCACCTGGAGTGACGAATTCTGCTTACCCAATTCCCGAACGTATTAGGTGCAGGTTGGCAAGAGCCCAAGGTTTTGGGGGAGAGAACCCAGAGTGTGCGTTGGGGGTAACTGCTGGAGTCTAACCTGGTAAAAACCGCATAGGCCGCTATTGATTTTAAGGATTAACAAAGAGAGCACTTTTCATATAGAGCAAGAGCAGCGTACAGTACAGTAACAGTGAGCCTGAGCAGTGTGGACAGGCAAAGGAGAGGCATTACCAGGAGCAAAAGTGTAGGTTTTTAGGAGGCCTTTCAGTGTTGCGTGCCCAGAGGTGGTCAACATCCTATTCATTGAACCATCCGGCTTTGTCCTTCGTGTTTGCCTCTGACTCCCATTACACCACCTGCATTTCCCCCACTGCACCTTCCCCAACACATTGTATTGATTTTCTTTGGTATAACAGTTATGTTGAGCTGTGATATTTCTGTGCACCTGAAATAGCTGTAAATTTTTGCAATACCTCCGGCTATATTAACTCTGCTGTAATTTTCCATTAGGCAATTATCTATTTAGCCCCGTGTGATTTAACCGGTTTGTCTTGTTTCCCCAATTATTCTGTGTGAGCCCTGTGGGAGAAGTATGGTTTCATAAAAACAAATTAATTATGGAATGGAATCTCAGCCATGATTGAATGGCGGAACAGGCTTGATGGGCCAAATGACCTACTCCTGCTCCTACTTATGTTCTTATTATGGTTATTATGGTTTCAATAGCTCTGAATTCTGTTCTTCCCGGTACATTTCACTTAATAACAAACTGGTTGAAACAGGCACTGAAATAATAATCCTGGATGCCTAGGCGGGCTGAAACTTTAGGCAAGTTACCTTACTCCACACGCTTCTTTTTACCTAGCAGTAAGTACGAACCCGATTTTTAGTCGATTGGCAGATCACTTTTCTGAGGGTAATAATCCCTTAATGCCCTTGATCGCTCAATCCATGACTGTTTGTGGGACACTGCTGTGCGCAATTGGCTGCCGTGTTTCGCCCACACATTTATAAAGGCTATTCACTTTACAGTACATCCTGTGAAGCTTTTCCAGGTGTCACGAAGACGTGATGAGGCGATATATCAAATACAAGAATTATTATACGTTACCTGTTATTTGCGGGGCCCCAAGCCTTGGGCCATGGTCAACAACCTTTGCCTAATGGGTAAACGTGTCCCTCTGGGGAGAGAGAGAGAGACTGAGGGAGAGAGGGAGCAAGCGAGAGTGCTCATTCCATTCCAAATGCAAGATTTTCCATGTGTAGTTGGCCTACGTTGGAGCAGTGTTTGGTTTGGATATTCTTAAGCACAGTATTGGGTTTCAGTGACCGGTTTGAGTCCACAACAAAATGGTGACGTGTTAGTCTCTACTGCAGGTTAGATCCCACAGCGCAGCTGCAGATAAAGTTGGTCGGTCACTGCGTGGCTCTCTGTGTTGCTCCAGGCTCTGCATATTTGCAGGGAACCAGTCTGCGCACATCATCCATTTTCTTTCCCTGTTTTCCTTTGGTCGGCCAGGTAAGCGGCCAGAACACGGAGAAAACCCATCTCCACGATTTAAGAGTCTCAATCAATCCAGACTTACATTTGTATAGCGCCTTTCACGTCGAGTGGACGTTCCAAACCAAACTGAGGATTCCGCGTATCCCATCTTCCAGAGCTGGATTGCTGGAAAGGAATGCGTACTCTCTCCCTGCCTGACAAATCTCAGAATGTATTAGGCGCAGGTCGGCAAGGACCAAGGTTATCAAATGCGAGGATTGTTATTGTTCTTAATTATTGAGGAATTTGCGTAGTATAAACTCCCGTCACACCCTCCATCCCTGGTGTGTGTGTGTGTGTCTGTCTGTTTCTGTGCGCTCTGAGACGCCGTCTGGCGTGGAGGGCGCTATATAAATCAAAGTTGTGTGTGTGTGTTTCTCCAATGATTATAAAAACGCTGATTTTTGCGGATTTGGGGCTATTTCCAGCTGATCGATGACAAGAGAGGCCTGAGTGAGAAATGCGAGTCGATGGTGAATGAACTCAAGCTTGTGGATCAGAAATACATGGCCAAAATCCAGCAGATTCAGGAGCAGCACGGACTGGTGAGAGGGTCAGGCTGTCAGCTTAAATCAAGGGAGGGGGAAAGAGGGAGATACGGAGAGTGGGGGGTGGAGGGGGGGGAGACAACACAATTTTTATGTGGGGGTAAGGAGGGGCAGCTGGGTGTCTGACACTTGTGGAAAACCCATCTTCAATGCTTAAGGGTACCCTCAACCAAGCTGAGAATTCCGTGTGTCCCACGTACAGAGATAGATCATTGGAATGGAAGGTGCACTCTCTCTCTCTCCAGAAGGATGCATCCCATTTACCTAATTGCCAGAATGTATTAAGTGCACATTGATAAGAGCCAAGGTTTGGGGACTCCACAGAGCATTTCAAGTAACTACTGGAGTCTTAACCAGCTAAAATCATCCCATCCTGCCATTGTCATCACTGTCTGGCAAGCGTCCCCAATGTTTGGGACAGGTGGGGTTGGGAGGGAGAGGGGAGGGAAAGGGAGAGGTGAGGGTAACGGGTCATGATATTATACACCTGTATCAAATGAAATCACTATTATTCCCGTACGTGTTGCGTCAGAATTCCGATGATTGAATACTTCAAAGCAAAGTCTGTCTCTTTGCGAATACAGCAGAGTACTGTACTTCGCATGAAAGGCTTTCTGTGTGTTGAATTTTTTTTTTTTCTCTTTTTTTTCCGCGTTTGGCATTTGCTGAGTGTCTTTTCTTTCGGTTTGTGTTGGAACAATGGCAGCTTGTTGACTGCGAAAATGATCGATTGTGTGTGTGTGTGTGTGTGTGTGTGTGTGTGTGCGTGTGCGTCTATTTCTCGTTTTCTTTAAAACAAAAAACGTCACCGGATTAGTGAATCGCCGCTCTTTTGCTTCTGTGGCCGTTTTAACGTTTTGACTTTCCCGTTATCTCCTTCTTCTTTTCCTTTCGTGATGAGGTTTGGCACATTCTAACGCCACTCTGTGAGGTAATGCCGTCTCATTATCCTTGTCTTTCGCAATTTGTCTCGACCGCAGCACCCGGCAGATTGCATTTGTACAGCGCCTTTCACGTCGCAAAGGCTCGCAAGCCTTTGGCTGGACAGCTGCTCGAGGCTGCCTTGATGTGCGCCATTCTCTTTGATAAACGCATGTTCGGAGCAATCTCGAGCTTCTGTTCGCCTCGCGCACGCGTGTTGCTCGCGTACACGCGCGCGCGTGTGTGCGCGCGCGCGTGTTGCGAGCGCGTTGGGCGTCTCGCGAGGACGTCGCCGCCCGGCTTTACTGCCACTAACCCGCACCGTCTCCCCGGTTTTTCCGTTCGCAGGAAATCAAGAAGCTAAAAGAGGTGATGAGCGCCATGGAAAAAGTACGCAGGGAGAAGTGGATAGACGAGAAAACAAAGAAAATCAAGGAGATCACCGTGAAAGGTGACAAACGGAGGCTTGAGACCACTTTAAAAAAAACAAATTCAAACCATTTTTTTTGTGTTAGTTAAGGCGGCGACCAACGAGTCAGCCGGGAACTGAAGGGAATCAAAATGGTTTATTTCCGCCCAGGCCTGGAGCCAGAGATCCAGAAGCTGATCGCAAAACACAAGCAGGAGATCAAGAAGCTGAGGGCTCTCCACGAGGCTGAGCTGCTGCAGTCCGACGAGCGAGCGGCTCAGCGTTACGTGCGACAGACGGAGGAGTTGAGAGAGCAGTTGGAGCGAGAGAAGGAGGAGCTGTGTCAGAGGGAGCGGGAGCTGGCCAGGCAGAGGCTAGTGCAAACCGTGTTGTTGTTGTTGTTGTTGTTGTTGTTGTTTTCGGAGGTGACACGCTTAAGGTGGGAACCCATCGCTTAAGGAGTATCTGAACCTAAACGAGGACTCCGTACACCTCACCCCACCTGGAAATTCACAGAGATCGATGGTTGGAATGCAAGAGAAATGCGTTGATAATTATATAATAATAATCCTTACATGTTTGAAGAAAATAATAATAATCCCTCCACAAACAAATTGGCCATTTCAATCCATGACTGTTTGTGGGACGCTGCTGTGCGCCATTGCCCGCCACGTTTCGCCCACATGTGCGCGGGCAATTCGCTTTGCAGTCTATTCTGTGACGGACTTTGAGACATCTAGAAGACGCGAAAAGCGCCATATCAAGGATTATTATTATTAGTATAAACAAATCTCTGATTTAGCTCAACGCCAATGCCTGGGTTTGTGTGGTTGAGACAGTTCCACACAGGGGTTGCAGATGCTCTTACTTGGGCAGTGTTGGGTATTAAGCAATATTAAGTGGCCATTTCAACGATAAGTGGGGGAGGGGTGGGGGGGTGGGAGAGAGAGTAAACGAGCGCTCGGTTACTCACCCGGTCTCCGTTCCCTCACCCACAGGTACGAGAAACAGCTGGAACAGGAGGAACAGTCCCTGTTGCAGCAGCGGAGGAGGCTGTATGCTGAGGTGGCGGAAGAGAAAGAACGTCTTAATCAGAACGCAGCTCGGTGAGAACAACAACACAGCTGGCAATTACCCAACATCCAACAAGGCCGGCATCTGCTATCAGTGCAGCCATGACCCCAAGTATTATATTAGTAATAATAATAATAATTTTTGTGTTTGGTGTAACTCCTGATCGTGTGGGAAGGATGTCTCGAAGCGCTTCATAGGATTTACTGTGAGATAATAATACTCGTAATAATAATAATAATAATCCTTGCGTTTGATCTAGTGCTTTTCACATGTTATCAGCGTCTCACAGCGCTTCACGGAATATACTGTAAAGTCAATCGACTGTATATTTCGGGGGCGAAACGCGGCGGGCCAATCGCGAACAGCGGCGTCCCCGCAAACAGTCGCGGCTTGAAATGACCAATTTTTATTACGATGGAGTGAGTGTGTGGATTTCGGGGGCAAAACGGAGCACCGCAATGGCGCTTGGCAGCGTTCCAAAAACAGCCGAGGAGTGAGTGGCTTTTATCGAGGGGGTTATTTTTCAGGTAGTCCCTCCTAAAAAGTGATCGCCCCCCCCAATCGAGCAAAGACTGGCTTTCCAGTCTACCCTCTGCTGGGTAAACAGAGGCCTGCGGAGCAAGGAAACTTGCCTCCATCGCGGGTACTCGGCTCCAACCACTTTGCTAGATTTCAAGCCTCTTTTATTTTCCATATCGAAGGCAAAGGGCGGAACTGGAGGAGCTGCGGCGGCAGCTGGAGGGTAACTGCTCGCTGGCAACCAAAGCCCTGAGGGAGGAGTTTGACAAGACTAAAGAGGAGCAGGAGAAAAGGCACCAAGTAAGATCTTTTCCCTCCCCCCCCCCCCCCCCACCCCCACTTCTCCTCTCTCCATTGTTGGACTTCACTGAACTCAACTGAAATGAGCTTTGCATTCGATCCACCCGTACGAGCGTCGACATTCTGCACCGCCAATTTACCGT
The DNA here is from genome assembly GCA_035084275.1 of Hydrolagus colliei. Classification (NCBI taxonomy): domain Eukaryota; kingdom Metazoa; phylum Chordata; class Chondrichthyes; order Chimaeriformes; family Chimaeridae; genus Hydrolagus; species Hydrolagus colliei. The sequence continues at coordinate 3,189,375 of CM068760.1, forward strand.
CAAGTGCGGTGACTGTCTTGTCACACAATCACACGCGCCCAACATCCACAGCGATATCTTCACAGTGCTGTGTGCTTGTTTGTTCAGGTGGAAATCCGATCCCTGAAGGAGCGGCTCGACATCGAGAAACAATCCTGGGAGGAGAACTACATGAAGAAACAGGTAATTGTTTTCTTAGGACAGCAGAAGGGAAACTATTTTATTATTGTGAGGTTTTTTTTTGTTTTGAAGGGATTATTATTAAGGGTAAGGGGGAGGAGGTCGGGGAAGGACTCTTTCAGCCCCTGATGACTCTGTCGTTTTGATCCTGTTTTCCAGGAGGCTTGGCTACTCACTCGGGAACGGGAGTTGAAAGAGGAGCTTCGCAGGGGACGGGACAGAGAGATCGAGCTGGTCATCCAGCGACTGGAGGAAGAGACCAGCTCCTCCAAGGACGAATGTGAGAGGGTCGCGGAGAACAGGTGAGAGAGAGAGAGAGAGAGAGAGAGAGACCGAGAGAGGGAGCGAGAGAGAGAGAGAGAGAGCAACGGGGCTCTGTTTAGTTGTTTGGTGGTGGTTTTGTGGGAAACGCGCACTGAGCCCTGACTTGTTTCCTCTGGAGGATTAAACGTGTCCGCGAGAAGTACGAGTTGGAATTCCGGGACCTGGAGCGCTCGGAGCGGGCCCTGCAGGAACGCTGCAACGAGCTCCGGACGCAGCTAATGGAGAGCGAGGGGGAGAGCGCGCGCCTCCAGGGATCGTTCCGGCAGAAGGAGCAGGAGGTGGAAGACATCAGAAAGGTAACAGCAACGCTGTTGCTGTTGTTGTTGTTGTTGTCGTTGTCGTCGAGATGTGTGACAGACGCTACATAAAGGCAGGTGGTTGTTGTCATTGGGAACGGACTCGGGGAAACTGTTTAAAGAGGGAAAGAAGACAACAACAACAACGATGACAATGTGTTTGTATCGCGCCCCCCCCCCCCCTCCTCACCCCCCCCCCCCCCCCCACCCCCTTCCTGCAGCGTCTCAGAGCAAAACGATAAAAAGCTCAGCGAGGTTGAGAATGAATTTTTACCAGCGATCTTTAAATTTTAAAACTGAAAGAAAAAAAAAACAAAGAAACAAAATGGTCTCGAAGCCTGGAGAGGGATTCGTGGGACTGGGAATAAATATCTAGATATTTAGGAATAAACTGAATGAAGATCTGTCTTTGAATTGGATGGGTGGGTGGGGGCGTGGGGTGGGGTGTGGGGAGAGACGGGTTGTGGAGGGGTGCGTTAGAAATAAAGGATGTGTTACAATTGAGTTTTTTGGTGGGCGGTGGGTGGGTGCAAATAAAGATCAAAGACCGTCTGACGGAAGAGAGGAACAGCCTGGCCGAGGTGGTTCGTCAGGAGTTTGCAGACCGACTGGTGACGACCGAGGAAGAGAACAAGCGCCTGAAGACAGAGATGTCTGAGGGGAGGGCGCGGCATCGGCTAGAGGTGGAGCGCGTCACGAGGGAGAAGGAAGAGGAGCTGGACGAGGTCCACAGGAGGTGAGGCCAGAAAACCTTTAACATTGAATTGTTCAGTCCCGGGGTCCCGCGGCTCAGGGGTTAGCGCGCTCGCTTCGCTAGCGGGAGGACCTGGGTTCGATTCCAGGCAGGGTGAAACTTTGCGCAAGTTTCCTTAACTCCACATGCCCCCGCTCACTTTGCAGTCAGTAGATCCGTCAAATAATCTTGTCAAATAATTCTGGGGGTAATAATCCATTCAATAACAAGGAGATATGGAGCAAAGGCGGGTAACTGGAGTTGAGGTGCAGATCAGCCATGAACAAATCCAACTGCAGAACAGGCTCCAGGGGCTGAATGGCCTCTTCCTATCCCTATGTGCCCTTTCTTCCTACATGCGTGTATGGGTGTAACATCTTGTGATTTGACTGCAGGGTCAAAGCTGCTATTGTAAAGAAGGAGGAAGTTGTGAGCAACCTTCGCAAGCAACATGAAGTGAGTCTTTGTTTGACAACAACAGCAACAAAATTACATTTCTATGGCTCCTTTCACATCTGGAGGGAAGGTCTTTTTGTAGGTTTAACCCCACCCAAAAAAAAAAAAAATCCCCAAAGGGTGGTAGACGGCATCAACATAAACACCACAGTGGGGGAGGGTGTGGGCGGGGGGGGGGGGGAGAGCAGAGAGTGCCAATGCAGGAGCTGAAATGGAAGAGCGTTAGACATGGAGGAAGAATTGGGATAGAGAGTTCCAGTGGGAGACAGACTCACATTCGCGCGCGTGCGCACACACACACACAATCTTCTTGCATTGCATTATCCTTCAGCCCTGCTGTGGTTAACAACAACAAACTGCGTTTATATCGCGCCCTTCAGGCCGGGCGGTGTCTCTCGGAGCGTTTTACCAATGGCGGGGTCCCGAGCTGAAGATTGGCTTATGGAATCCAGCAAGCTTCGTGGTTAGCGCGCCCACCACACAAGCAACAGGACCCTGGCTCGATTCCCAGTCAGGATTAAACCTTACACACATTTCCTTACTCTACACGCCTTTGTTTACCTAGCGATGAGCAGGATCCCGATTGTGTCAGTCGATTGGCAGAACACTTTCCTGGGATAAGAATCCTTTAATGCTGTTGGTCACTCAGCGCACGACCGTTTGAGGGACACTGTTGTGTGCAATTGGCTGCCGTGTTTCGCCCACAAAATATACGGGAAATGTTACCTTACAGTACGTCCCGCGAAGCGCTTTTGAGACGTCTAGAAGAACGTGATTAAGGCACTACGTCAAATGCGAGGATTATTACTATTGTGACCTTCCACCTTCTGCGTTTCAGGCAGCGCTGAAACGAGCAGATCACCTGGAAGCTTTGCTCGAAAACCAGAGGGAACAAATTTTGGGCAAGTGACAGCAAGCGCCGAGGAACTGTGCCGTACGAGTCGGCGCTCGCAGTGTTCTCAGACGTGATTCCGTTCGGCGTGTGATCCTAGACACCAATAGAATAACATTAAATTAATGTTTCATTCTGCTCCGCGACTCACTGTGTGGTTCGAGCTGTTCAAATCCAGTACTGTACGTTTGTTTACCTACCGAGCAAACTTAAACAATGCTTTTATTTTTCTACATTTAAGTGCTGTAATTTTAGCCAAGATGTATGTGCGTGTATGTGTGTGTTTTTTGTAATGTTGTAGCGCGATGGAATTTGTAAAAGACTCAACTGGTTTTAGTGTTGCACAATGTTTGTCTATTAAATAACTCGGAGATCCTGGTTGGCCCATTTGCTCTGGGTGTGCGGACTTCTGTTTATTCGAGGTATTGTTGTATCAGCTCTCTCCTCGTCGGCCTTCCTGGCCTTCATTCAAAACTCTGCAGCTCGTGTCCTCTCCCGCACCAGGCTGCGCGACCCCATCACTCCCACCCTCGCCCGTCTACCATTGGCTCCCCATCCCCCAGTGGATCGAACCCGAGATCCTCATCCTCACTTTCAAGGCCATTCACGCCCTTGCCCCTTCCTATCTCTCTGACCTGCTGACTCCCTACCAATCTGCCCGCTCCCTCCATTCAACGGGCTCTGGTCTGCTCCTTATCCCCTGCCCTATCATTGATAGCTGGGCTTTCAGCCTCTCTGCCCCCACACTCTGGAACTCCATCCCACAGTCACTCCACCTCGGCTTCCTCTCTTGCCTCCTTCAAGGCTGGTCTCGGGAACCTCCTTTTCGATCGTGCCTTCTCCCACCCCTCTCCCTCCCTCTTAGTCTGCCCCTCCCACACGCTCGGGTCTCCACCCCTGACTGCTCAGCGCCTCGGGACGTCCTCCCGACGTGAAGGGCGCTCTACAAAATGCAATTTTGTTGTTGTAGGCTCAGCGGGGACGACACTCACTTTGCAAACCAGAAACCTGGCATCGATTCCTGGCCAGGACAAGTTTCCTTCCTCTACGTGCCTGATAATAATCTCTGGAAGGCAAAAAAAAAAACAAGAATTTTAAATTGGTCGCTTGGAGGCATGACTGTTTGTTGGACACTGCTGTGTGAAATTGGCTGCCGTGTTTCGTCCACAAAATACACAGTCAATTCTCTACATGACACTGTATTCTGCGAAGTGTCTGAGATGCGTCAACCACATTGCGCAAGCATTACAAGGGAGCATTACCATTATTTGTTGCCGTTTATGAGCCATAATTAGGCCTGATAAGAGGAGATATCGGTTTAGTGCTGTCTCTAGGGTGGGTCTAACTCGCAGAGTTTTAACAGGATGTCATATGAAGAACTCGATGTGGGTTGCTCTAGCTTACCTGGAGTTTTATCTTTTCATTTCCGGTGACGTCAATAAATTCACCAAAGCTCTGTGTGTGTGACTGTCGCCCTTCTCACAACCCCTCACTCTTCATGTGATTTTATAATTGACTTTTTAAAACAAAAAAAGATGATATTAACCCTTTAAGGCTGCCGATGCAGTCATTGTCGGGGCAGGTGATTTAATACTGAAACAAGTCCTGTTCGGGGAAGGCAGGGACAACAACAACAACATCAAATTGCACTTGTATAGTGCTTTTCATGGCGGGAGGACGTCCCAAAGCGCTGAACAGTTAAGTGGTGGACGTTGAGCAGGCCTGAGTCTGCTGAACGGAGGGTGCGGGCATAGGCTGATAGGGAGACAGTAGGTCAGACAGATAGGCGGGGGCAAGGCCGTGAATGGCCTTGAAAGTGAGGACGAGGATCTTGAATTGGATCCTCTGGGTGACGAGGAGCCAGTGGAGACGGGCGAGGGCGGGAGTGATGTGGTCGCGAAGGAGTATACAAGCTGCAGGATTCTGAATGATCTGCAGCCTGTGAAGGGAGGAGCTGGGGAGGCCGACGAGGAGAGAGTTCCCGAGGTTGAGACTGGAAGTGATAAAGTCGACGAGCCAATTAATGAGGTGAACCAATTGTGGTGAGCCAAGTCACTGTGGAGGGAATTTACTGACGAACGCACAAGAGTAGTATGAGTTGGAGGGCAGAGGTGCTTTGTAGCTGTGGCGAGGTATGCATTTGAGGGAGATTTATATTCATTGAAATGATTCCAAACCACAGTGAAAGCGAATGAAAGCCAGACCATTGTGGAGCTCCTGTAGCTCAGTGTTGGAAAACTCGCCTTACAAGTATGAGACCTTTGTTCGAATCTAGACAGATTAGAGCGAAACCTTGGGTAAGTTTCCTTACTCCACACCACACACGCCTAGTAATAATCTATCCAAAAAACTACCACAATAATAAAAATTGGTCATTTCAATCCACGACTGTTTATGGGGACGCTGCTGTGCGCGTTTCTCCCTCAAATATACAGTCAATTCACTTGACGGTATATTCTGTGAAGCGCTTCGAGACGTCGATAAGATGTGAAAAATGAACGAACGGGTGAACAAACAAACGAAAGTAGACGAGCAGGAGAGTTAGAGTTCAGGCAGGAGGACAGGACACAGCGGGGGGGCAGCGAGCCCACGGTCAGAAGAGGATAGCTCTAGTTGTTTTGGGGTTGTGCGGTCAGCCTACACCAAGAGTCAAGACTATCAGAGAGTTCAGTTGTTGTGTGATCAGCCAGCACTGTAGCCTGGACAAAAGCACTGAAGGGTTATGTGGGAAAGGAGGGAGAAGTACAGGTCGTCCATCAAGCAGAATATCAACCCAATTCACAGCCCGGCAGCAGCAACAACAACAACAAAATTACTTTTATGGAGCGCCTTTCACATCGGGAGGACGTAGGGAAAAGAGAAAGAGAGAGACGCACACACACACACACACACACATAAGGATGTTGAGTGAAAAGTAAACAGGGCAGAGCAAAGAGGTGAAGATCAGTTGAGCGAAACTGGACCGAGATGTGATGTTTCCTGACAAACAGCCCTGGGCTGAGCCAGGTGGAGGGGGAAGGTGATTGTGGACACGGTCGACCAGTAAGGTCTTCAGGCGCAACCTGAAAATGGAAAAGGAGGGGGGTTGGGGGGGGGGGGGGGAGGTGGGGGTTGAGACGAATGGGATTGAAGGAGGGAGTCCCAGAGTTCACACACTCAAGCATCTATACACTGTGGGATGGGAGCAGTACCTGTGCGCTGAGTAGATGAGTGAGTTACTGATCTTAGAGGGTAAGTTGGTTTATCTTGATGCATTTTGTTTGTGCCCTTATTTAATTTACTGTCGGGCTTCGTGGAGGACATCAGGAAAAGCGCCTTGGGACTTCCTCCCGACGTGAAAGGCGCTCTATAAATATAATTTTCTTGTTGTTGTGTGACTCTTTGTATAATTCACGCTGTCCTTTTTTTTGTACCAATTAATACACTTTTGTTATCTACCCTTCTTAATGTGTGCCGTTCATTGCTGACTATTACACCAGAATTATCCGCCCCTTTGGGATGAAAGGCTCTATGCAAAATGTGAGGTTGTATTATATTTTGTGTTGTATTCTCAGTCACGCCAGGAAACCTTTCGCTTCGACCGTGCCTATTGTTGGGATTCTGAGAGAGATGCCAAAGTATGTGAGAGCTGATTATCCTGCTCCAACGACTTGTAAACAATTAAATCACTATTTTGTTGGGTCCCTTCATGACCGCCAACTTATTGGGATTTCCGATCCCAAGAGTTCAAAATAATGACCCAACAATCCTTAATAAAGCTATAGTGATTTAATCATTATAAGCGATTTTAGAATGATAGAATAAAAGAATCATAGTACCAGTTCTATGCAGAATACAATGCTGGATTCAGGCTGTTACACCATAAGTCAGGTTCAGGCTTCTCACAATACTCACTGCTTCTAACTTTCCTTCTCTAACTGACCCTTCTCTGCCTGTAAAACAAAACGTGACCCATTCCAGTAGTTCTGGACAACAGTGGCCGGCTGGAGATCTCGGTTTACCCTGAGACACTCCCCAACTGTTCCAACGAGCCACTCTTTCTCTCCTATCTTTGTACTTCTCCACCATAACTAACTCAGCCAGTTGATCACTTGGACATTTTGTCCAGAAGCGATGTCAAAACCAGACTATCTAAAGGCCAGAGTGGTAGGGAGTTGTTTGCCTCCCTTCTTTACCCAGACCTTGAGATGGCTCTCCAGTTACTCGCTTGGGCAATTTCCCAAATGAGTACAATCCTTTGCGCCTTTGTTAATCGAGTCCTCTGTCTCTATCTATATCTCGAGCCTCTCTCCTTCAATTATTTATTTATCTTTGAAGCTACTGATGTTATTGCGCTCCTTGGACGATTGTCATGGACCAGTACCCAGGTTGTCTCAGTGCAGGGGAATGTGCACCTGGTGTTTTGTGTAGACAAGTTGTTTCTCTCCCTTTTGCTCAACGTTGCTGACCATGCCTGTGTTGTAGATAGACTGTTTTATTTGGTGCCTGATTGGTACCTAACTATAATTTTTAATACAGTACCTCCATATCCCAACACTATGGTCATAAGAATAAGGAGCAGGCCTGTCGACCCTCAAGCCTGCCCCGCCATTCAATAAAATCATGTCTGATCTTCTAATCTAACTCCATCCACCTGGCTGCTTTATCCCCATATCCCTTAATCCCTTCATCCATAAGAAATTGGTGTCAATTTCAGTCTTGTTCAAGGACCGACTGAGCATCTACAGCTTTTGGGGTAGAGAATTTGAATAGGTGAGCCCTGCCACTGTCAAGCTCTCAGGGAGTCTACCCTGCTTGAGGGGGAGCTATATAGATGCAAGTTGTTGTTATTGTAGACCCCGGCAGCTCAGTGGTTAGAGCACTCGCCTTACAAGAGTGAGACCTGCCTTCGAATCCAGGCAGATCAGGGCGAAACTTTGGGCAAATTTTCTTACCCCACACACACACACACACACACCTAATAATAATCCGTCCCAAAAAACACCCCCACAATAATAAAAAATTGGTCATTTCAATCCACGACCGTTTGTGGGGGACGCTGCCGTGCGCAATGGGCTGCCGCGTTTCGCCCACAAAACATACAGCGAATTCACTTGACAGTGTATTGTGCGAAGCGCTTTGAGACGTCGACAAGATGCGAAAAGCGCTATGTCAAATGCAAGGATTGTTATTGTGGTTGTTGCATGTGTGAGGAAGGGAGGGAGAGAGAGAAAACTGTGCCTTTAAATAAACTGAACAGTTATTTCTATAGAGAAGTCATGTGGAAGCTGGAGCCTGCTGGCCACAAGTTAATGAAGGATCTAAACGGATTTGAGTCATTGGTGTCTGACCGTATAGCAAGCTTCAATTGCTGGGAGACTGACTGACTGTAGCAAATGTTCTTGATGGAGTTGGCATATTCCTATGCTTTGCTGTGAGCCTCTCCAAATACAAAGCTGGATATTGATATGTGTGGAGAGAACTTAAGACAGAAATACAAGCATTCAGTCTTGTGTCTGTGTGAGGGGGCAGGGTGGGAAGGGAGGGAGGGAAGGGAGGAAGGAAGGGGATGGCAACAAGTTGATCCATTTGTTAAACTTGTTTTCTCTGTACAGACTGACACACACACACATCCTCAGTTTGTCTTCTGACTCTGTGAGTAAGCCATTGAATGCAAAACACAGGGGGCAATTTCAGTTGTCTTTCCACCTACCCATTTTGTTTTAATTTTTTAAAAAAGAGATAACCAGAAAGTTTAGATCTCCAACCAGGCAGAGAGAGAAAAAAAAGTTTCCGTTTGCTCAAATTCCTGCTTTGGTAATTCTAGCCTATCTCTGCCTGCCTGTCCCAGTCTCTCATTTGATCACTGATCTGCTCTACTGGCAAATAGTTTAACACAGATAAAGCGATCAGCCATATTGCTCTGTCTTTAACTGGTTCCCCCCACTTCCCACCCCCCCAACCAAAAACAAATTCTCTTTAACTTTAATTAGCAGCAATCTGCCTCCCCCCCCCCCCCCATCCCGGAAGTTTAAGCTTGCAGTTGTCAGTGAAGGAGAGAGGAAATGCACAGACAAAAAGGAAATAGCTTCTCAGTGCCAAATAACTAACTGACTAACTTCAGGATGGATTGCTTAACACCAGAACTTTGAGAAGGAAGGACTTTGCTCAAATACAACAGGTAAGTTTCTAAAATAACCCTCCCCTCCCCAGTGCCCACCCCGTGTGTGAAACTGTTTCCGTTAGGTTTGTTTTGAAACAATCCTTTGGTTCCGACTGAACTCGTTTGTCCGCGTCTTCCTTGCTCGCTTCCAGGTTCTGCCGACTAGCCCTTGCGGTGGCCGTGGACCTGCCTGGCTCGCGAACCGGCCGTCAACGACGACGACAAGGAGAACAACAACAACAACGACTTGGGACTTCCCCAGCGTCCTCACTCACTCCACGCCGGACGGCGTCTCACGGAGCGATTGCCCGATAACGGATCGCGGGGCCGAGCCAGGTGGGGGGGGGGGAGGGGGAAGAAGGTGAACTGCCGAAAGCGCGGGCGAAAAGAAAGGTCTTTAGCCGAAAATAGGAAGAGAGTGGGGGGAGTGGGGGAGTGGGGGTGGGGGGAGAGGGGTGGCGAGGTGAAGGGAGAGAGTGAGTGAGTGAGTGAGTGAGTGAGTAACTAAGTAAGTAAGTAAGCAAGCAAGTTCCACAGCCTCGGGGTGACTCGAGTCTTATCTGCTTTATCTGTGTTAAACAGGAGGGCGGCATTCCGACATTCCGTTTTGAGGCAGCTCAGCTCCAAACAGAGCTTACTAACCCCACCCCCACTGCCACCACCTTCCCCAGGGGTTATTTACAGAGAATTACCGTTAAGTGTATTTGCGGGCATTTTGGATCATGATTAATTGTGCTCGTCAACCATGCTTAGGGCTGGATGGCGCTGTGTGTTTTGTATCTGTGTGTGTGTGTCTGTGTGGGCTGACCGAGCAAACCACAAGTTTCTTAACCTTAAGTATTTTTGAAGCATGCCGTTGCTGCAACAATGTTTACTTGCACAGAACAAACTTTCCCTTTAATCAGCTGAGCCAGTCCCAGTCAGTCCACAGTTTGTTTCTGTTTCCAACACAATGTTATGTGCTCGAGGTTCCTCAAGAGTTACAGTGAAACTCTTGACAACTAACTCGTCACCTCCAGAGGAAAACAGCTCCAATGATCGATCACCAGCCGACTACTTATCAGAGTCGTCGACTAGTTACCCATTGTACAGTACAAAGCACTCGGACTAGCCAGGATATTGAGCGAGTGACTAGTTAATGTGGGGTTGACTGCTTATCCCAGGGGTTGAGTTATCAGTTTGATTGTAGTTTCGACCTGTTGTTTTATCATGCCTTTTCTCTACCCTGCTGCCCTACTGGGCGCAATTGTTTCGCCGCGTTTCGCCCACAAATATATACACAGTCAACTCACTTTACAGTGTATTCTGCAAAGCGCTTTGTGACGTCTAGAAGACGTGAAAAGTCTTCTAGACTTTTCACGTCTTCTAGACGTCACAACTTTATCATTATTTTTTCTACGATGATTATTATGATTACCCCCACAGATCCAAACCAGTCACAAAAGGCCTTTGAGTTTGGCGATGAGCGAATTTGACGCTGCACAACTGCGCGTTGGAGAGAAGGACAGGAGGGTGTGAGTTGGTCAGTCGGTTTTATTCTTGAGGATGTGCGTCCGTGCAATTGTTGCGCAGGTAGGGGTGAAGGAAGGCAGAACCGGTCATGGCTTTGGATGTGTGATTTATTGAGAGGACGGTTAAGGGTCGAACGAGACACCCAAGACTCTGTGCTGACCTGTTGAGGTGGAGTTTGCAGTCGATAGGGATGCTGTCAGCGCTTGGAGATGTTGCAGGCGCTGACCAGGAGCCAACCAGGAGAACCACTGGGGCTTAATACTTAACTGGAGTGTCATCCATGTACACATGGAAGCCAGCTCCATATCTACGCATGGTGTAGAGGATGTCAAACGTTTCAAGGGTAGAGGGGCCAAGGGCAGAGACCCGGTGGAATGCCACACGTGGGTGGGGGTGGGGACAGAACGTAATAGCTGGAGGAAAAACCGTGAGTGAGTATAAAGTATTAAAGAGACTCAAAAGAAAAAACCAGGCAAACGACAGAACCCACAAAGGTGGAGCTGAGAGGGAGAGGCGGCCGAGAAGAATAGGGCCATTGACAATGAAGTCGAAGGTGGGGGGGGGGCGTTGTGTGGGGGAGGAGAGATCGAGAATGAAAGAGAGAGAGAGACAGAGAGAGAGTCCTGGTCACAGATGGGCAAAATGTCAGCTGTAACTTTAACCCCTAACGCTGTGGGAGGTGCTGAAAACACATTACAACAGGTATCTTTGATACGGTGAATGCTTAACAGTGTGGATGACAATTCAGAGTACTTCTCAAAGCGAAGCTTTCTTTTCCAATCATTGCTCAGTTAACTTTTTTCAGCGGGGGAAATTTCAAGTGAGGTTTCAAATTTGCTTGCTTTCCCCTCTTGTTTTTCTCTCTCTCTCTCTGTCTCTGTCTCCCTCTCTCTTTCGCTCTCGCTAACTGCGGAGATTGTACTGTAATCATTATGCATACTTCCGTAGTGGAGTGTCAGAGACAGAATTTTAGAGGCGGAGAGAGAGAGAGGGGGTGGGGGGGGGGGGGGGGGTGGAGGAGGTGGGGGGGTGTGAGTTATCCAGTTAGTTGTTCGTGAGGAAGTGTGTCACTTGATCCTGTGTATAACTTGGAGTTTAGTCCATTGCTCCGTTCTCTCTGGAATGCAATCAATAACTCAATCAATATTCAACCCCCAAAGGCTATTTTGTGGTATTTTGGAGGCGTGGGGGTGGGAAGGAAGGGTGGGGGAACGACGGGTGAATCGCAGGAGAGGTTTGGAAACCTACAGGACACAGGAGGAAAAAGTGAATTATAATTTTTTACCAAATACATTATCGTAGGGGCGGGAAAAAAAGGAAGTTTTTTTTTCTCTCCTTTTCATTTTGGTCCCAAAGGTTCGGATCGATACGGGTTGATCGATCGAGAAATGGTGAAGTTGGCAAGCATTCGGAAGCTGGGCACTACACTGGTCTTTCTGACTCTCCTCGCTCTCCTGGTCCTGAAATTGAACCTCAGTTTCCTGGGCAGCTTCTCTCTCTCCTACCCACCCATCCGAAGGTAAATTTACTCCGCTTGTTGACTGTCTTCCTGAACACTCGCCGGTAAAAACGGGAGTGGAGCCCAAGCCTCCGTTACTGACTCTACTGTAATGTACTGTAGGCCTCACACTCTCTCTGGTGTTTGTTGCAATCTTCCCGACCAAACTGTTTCGTTTTCTCTTCTCTTCCTTCCTCCACCGCCATTGAGCCTCCACCCCCACCACCTTTCTCTCCCTTTTTTCTGTTGTTTCGTTCGTTCGTTCGTTCGTTCGTTCGTTCGTTCGTTTGTTCGTTCGTTCGTTCATTCGTTCACTCAATCAATCGTGCACTCACAAAATATTGTCACTCCACTTTTACGGTACTGTATATCCTGTGAAGTGCTTCTTGATGGCTCCATTACGCAACGAGGCAGAGATTATTCCTTTCTTTTCTCCTTCCTCTCATTGTCAATTAACTCCTTGCTGCCCTGTGCTCCACCAATGACACTCAATTTAGACCCTTTCTCGAGCTTCGTTCTCCCACTTTTGTTTACTTTAGCAATGACTTTTTCACATCTTCTAGACGTCTCAAAGCGCTTCACACAATATACTGTAAAGTGAGTTGACTGTACATATGAGGACGAATGGATTGAAATTACCAATTTATTGTCATTTTTTGTCGGGGAGGGATTATTATTAGGCATGCGGGGTAAGGAAACTTGCCCAAGGTTTCTCCCTGACCTGCCTGGAATCAAACCCAGATCTCTCGCTTGTAAGGCGAGTGCTCTAACCACTGCCCTATAGGACTCCCCAGTATACTGTGTGAAGCTCTTTGAGACATCTCAACAACATGATAAGGGGCCATATCAAATGCAAGGATTATTATTGTGATCAATCTTATCATTGATATTACCTCTGAACATGAAATCTGTGTAATAATAATAATAATCCTTGCATTTGACATAGCGCTTTTCACATTTTATAGACGTCTCAAAGTGCTTCACAGAATATACTGTGAAGTGAATTGACTGTATATCTGTGGGGGCGAATCGTGGCAGCCAATTGTGCACAGCAGCGTCCCCACAAACAGTCGCAATATCGGGTTACCCTCCCACTAGGTTTCTTCCTCGTCCCGGACTAATTAACTCAATCCCTCATTTAAAACATGGGTACATGTCTATATAAATGTAAGGGTTATTATTATATTATTATTACACCTATAAATCAAACGGTTTCACAAACTGAAATGGGTGCCAAATATGTACGGAAGTCCATTCTTCATGGGCTTCCTCTCAACCTGAATCTAGCAAAATGGCGACTTCAAACTGGGTCAGTTTCATTGTCATCTTAATGGCTCCTCCTGATGGACTCCCTGTTTGGCCCTTGTCTGTTCCTCGGCCAGTTTTATCGTCAATGGCGGACGCTACCTGATGAAAGGCAATTGGACGGACCCGCCGACCCGTGAGGGCGAGGAGAGAACGAGAATGAACGTTTCGTCTGGTTCGGTAGCTTTGGTGATGGCGAGGGCTGTCACTCCGAGGGTAATGGTCAAGGCATCCCCCTCAAGGAAGACGACAGGCAAACCCAAAGGAAAAGAGGAGGTTGTGATCTCACCTGAAGCCTTATTCCGGGGAGATGTTTACGCTACGGATGAAACCTACCTGCATTCAGTAAGTTCCTCGTTTACTTGCTGGTCTGCTAACCAATCACTGGGGGCAAGGGGAATCTCCCACTCAGATCCTGTTAACCGAAGCCCTAACTAATGGATAGAATGGTTCTCGCGTGGAATTCTCAGTTTGATTTGGATACTCTTAAGCATAATGATGGGTTTGGAGAAAGTGACATCCGAGTTCCTACTTACTGTTCGGTAAACAGAGATGTGCAGAGTTAGTAAACTTGCCTAACATTTTGGAACTCGAGTCCTCTTGTTTTCGAACCAAACATGGAAGGAATTAAATTCCTTTACGCTACAGTATTGATGTAGCCACCACCGATTTCCCTGGAACAGTTTAACTGGTTTCAGATTAAATATAATCCTTGTTAGGCAACGTTGGGTACTGAGCAGGGAGCAGGAGGGAGTGGAGAGGGAGGTGACGAGAGGTAGGTCACAGAGGTAGGTTTTATGGTATGGTTTTTTTTGTGTGTCATTCAACAACCGGCTGGTCACAAAAGAAAGAGCGAGTCACTCCCAGATTGTGACGTGGGTATTTGTGAAAGGTCAGCTTTCTTCTGGTGAACGAATTAGTTGTTCAGTCGTGGTTAAAAGGAATCTTAAAAGGTTAAAAGGAATCCAGCTGGGGTCTGGATCGGGGAGGGTGAATAACAACAACAACAACAACAACTTTGATTTATATAGCGCCCCTCCACGCCGGACGGTGTCTCAGAGGGCTTCAAAATTCTGAGCGCTTCAGAATATGAATTTCGCAAGACAGATCACATTGATATAGCCGTACGTCACTTTCAAAGGGCAATCTTAAGAAGTTATGACCCGAGTTAAAGGAGTGGAGGGAGTTCATTGTGAAATTTGTTTCAAGTACAGTACTTTTATCATCCTGGAATGTTTCTACCGCAGACTGAAGTATCTGGATGTTGGCGCTATCTTATATTTAATTTTGTTGTTGTTGTTGTCGTTGTTATTGGCCTGCCTCCCAGGAGTCAGAAGGTTGAGCGTTCACCCAAGTGCACCCAAGCTTGCACCATCTTGTCTGATATTCCGGTATAGGTGGAGCTGGGTGTGTGTGTGTTTGCTGCAATGTTGCAAGTTTAGTCAAAAAGACAAAATATATAGACGAAAAGTTACAGCACAATCGTAATCTGCCTGTTCAGATAATAATAATAATAATTTGGTTGTTCTCTCAATGTAATTTTGTTGTTGTTAAAGATTCCATCTCGCTACTTCCTATATCCTGGCCAGGAAATATTTCCCTCCCATCCCCCACTCCCCCCCCCCAACCACCCTGCTCCCTTCCCACTTTGTGGCTGTTTATTGAACATTACTATGAGCAAATTGGCTGGCGTTCTCGCCCGCAAAATGCGCTTTTCGGATGTAAATTTGCAAGCAAGATTGATTCCCAGTCGAGGTGAACCTTTATTATGTTGCTTTACTTCATCCGCCTGTGTGTTCCCAGCAGGAAGTAGGAGCCTGGTTGTTAATCGATTGGTGGATAGATATCTGGGGATAATCTTTCCAGAAAGCAAGGATTTGGTCCATCCACGACTGCTCGTGAGTCGCTGCTGTCTGCAGTTGGCTTCTGTGTTTTGTCCGTAAAAAAATTCATAGTCAATTCACTTCACAGTATATCCTGTGAAGCGCTCTGCGACGTCACCACGATGTGTTCAGGCTAGTGTTTGGCGATATATCAATATATCGGTTATATCGGTATAATTTTTCATATCGATATGGCGATATTGGAAATTCAAATATATCGGTATATCGAAAAATTCGATATATCGGTATATATTGATATGAGCCCACCGATATATCGATATTGGAAAATTTCCATATCGACGGACCCTAGTTCAGGTCCTATGCCAAACTCAAGGATCATGATTCTAGACCAGAGAATTCAGCTTGACTCCTGATCTGGGGGCTTGAACCCACAACCAACTGACTCGAAGGAAGAGCAAGTTGCGTTGAGTTGTACAGGACTAGAATTGGAACTCTTGGCCCTGAAACAATATTAATAATAATAATGATACCACAGTTACAGAGCTACATTTTCTGCACTGAGCTAGTTCAGCTCCTCCTTGCTGTGGTCTGTTACTTTGGGAACAAAGTCATTGACTGAATACAAACAGTAACTAGAGTAACCAAACAAAAACTGCCATACACTGCCATTGAACATCTATTTGAAGTAGGTTTAAGAAGGATTTGAAGGATAATCAAATGAAAAGTACATTGGCACAAACCTTTGCACAAACCACAAAAGGACAAGTGAATTACTCTGGGTGTACTGGCCAGCAGTTAACACTCTTTACCCCCCCCCCCCCCCCCCCAGACATAAAATTAGTCATTTCACTTCATGGCTGTTAGGGGCACATTCCTGCATGCAACTTGGCTGCGGTGTTTGCCTAAAACTCTATTTAAACAGAGTGCAGCTCCTATAGCCTTACAAGCGTGAGAACTGTGTTTTGAATCCAGGCAGTTCAGGGCAAAATCTTAGGCAGCAAGTTTCTTTACTCCACACGCCTAATAACAATCCCTCCCCCCAAAAAACTATAATTTGGTAATTTCAACCCACGACTGTTTGTGGGGATGCTACTGTGCGCAATTGGCTACTGCGTTTCGCCCACAAATATACAGTCAATTCACTTTACAGTACATTTAGTGAAGCACCTTGAGATGTCTAGAAGACGTGAAAAGCGCTGTATCAAATGCAAGGATTATTATTATTTTACGGCAAATCCCGTGAAACGCTTTTGGGAAGTGTTTCTGCTGCGATTACACCAGGTCATCGCATGTTGCTCACTCTCCCAATTTTTTTTTGTTCGAGTTGTTTTAACACAGAGGTTCAGGGCTGTTTGATATTGGCATTGTCCTGGCATTTAATTATTAACTTAGGCGCCGGGTTCAGGATAAGTGTGCTTATAAAGCCCGTCAAACTGATAGCCTCAGATGCCTCCCACCTCTTTACTTTAAGCTTACTTGGCAACTGTTTCATGGCTTCGATAATAAGATTTTCAATAGTCATCTTTGTATTAGTTTTACTGCCATACTGTTCTATTGAACCATGCATCAAAGTGACACGCATATGCTGTAGCGTGTTTATTTTGTGGGTGAAATGCAGTTACCCGCAAACAACCAAGGAGTGAGTGAGCGATTTTATTATTGGTCAGGGCACCATAAAAACCCTTCTCTTTTCAAACAGTGCTTCACAGAGTATACTGTCAAGTGAATTGACGATATACTTATGGGCAAACCACGGCAGCCAATTGCGTCCAGCAGTGTCCCACAAACAGGTGTGGATTGAAATGACCAATTTGTTTTTCAGGGTATTATTTTTCGGTGTGTGGAGTAAGGAACCTTGGAGTAAGGAAACAGCCTGCCAATGTACTTGGAATTAAGTTAGAAGATCAGACTTATTAAAAAGGCGGGGCAGGCGGGATGGCCCGAAACGGCTCCTATTTTGTATGTTCTTATGTTTCACCCTGCCAGGAATTGAGCCCGGGTCTCTTGCTGGCAAGGCAAGTGCTCTAGCCGCTGAGCTACAGGAGTCCACAAGTCCTCCTTGGTTGAAAGTCCCATCAGCCAAATTGCGCAACAGCTGTGTCCCACAGACAGTCATGGAAATGGGGCCAGGGTGGCAGGGTCCAGCTTTGAGCAGCAGAAAGCTTTGCCCGGTAAAGCCAACAAGTCTTCGAAACACTTCCCGTTGGGTCTCATTTTCTGACCGTCAGCGTGTCTCCCGGAGGCCGCCAGGGGAGCGTCACGGGGCCGGCCACCTCTCCTCATGGTTCTTCTCCTCCCTTCCTCTTCGAATCGCAGGGATGTCCCGACAACATCAGGGCCCGTGTGTTGAACATACCAGAGTACAAAGAGGTCTTCTTGGGCACTGTCCCCGTTCTCCAGTGGAGCAAACACGCCACCGCGGCCGAGTACCAGAGGCTGAGTAAATATAACGGAGTTCACGGCTGGATGGTGATCGAGTATAAAGGTGAGCGTCCGTTCCACTTGCACCGCACTCGACTGTGTATATAACAACAATAACGATAATAATCCTTGCATTTGATATCGCGGCTTTTCACGTCTTATTCGACGTCTCAAAGCGCTTCACGGAATATACTGCGAAGTGAATTGACATGTATAGCGGTGGGCGAAATGCAAGGCAGCCAATTGCGCCCAGCGGCGTCCCCACAAACAGTCGTGGATTGGAAATGACCAATTTTTATTATTATTATTATTATTATTATTGGGTTGTATCGACATAAACCTCCATGGCTACTCGTGGAGGGACGCCGCTGTGCGCAATTGGCTGCCACGTTTCGACCACAAAATACACAAACGGCGCACCCTGAGAAGCCCTTTCGGACGCCTCGACTATGTGATCAGGGGCCTGGATCGATTATGAATATTTGTTAGTGTCCTTATTACTGGAGGCGAATGCGGCAGCCGGATGCGCACAGCAACATCACCACAGGCTGCCAGGGAGTGAATATGTATTGTGTTGCGTTGACTCTGTGCCCTGTTCGCATTCTCCTGCCAGATCTGAAGGACTCTCTGAGCTGCCTGAACACCTCCGCAAACACTGTCCTCTTCGACGACTGGGAGTTGAGGCCGAACAAGAGCTCCAACTGTATCCGCTGTGCTGTGATCGGGAACGGAGGAATCCTGAACAATTCCAACATGGGGGAAGAGATCGATAAACATGACTACGTGTTCAGGTGAGTTTCCCAGCTCGCCCGGGTCCCGAGCGAGCCTCTAGTCGCTCGGGAGGTGAATGGGACCCGCTGTCCACTCCGACCAGAAACGCAATGTAACTACGTGTCACTGTACCATTCTCAGTCAGTATCAATAACGCTTGACTCTCACCCGTCACTGGACGTCTCGTCGTGTTTCACAGGGATGCATTTGGAAAGTGCAGTGACTGGGCAGACGCGGCCGCTAATTTGAGGGTTGAAATTGGCAATTCATTTCCGCTGAACTCCCGTGTCCCACAAGCAGCCGTGAAGTGAATTTGCCGGTTCTGTCCTTAAGGTTGTTAAAAGGAACCCGCGGCGCTATTCGAAAAGAGAAGGCAGTTTCTCTTATCTCTCCCTCTGGGTTAATTGGTCTCTCTCGCCACACGAAATCCTCCCAAGTAAAATTGGTCGCTCACTCCACGGTTATTTGTGAGGTTATTCGCCGTGTGCGTCTCATCACCCACTTTTCCCCCCCTCAGAGTGAACGGAGCCATCACTAAAGGGTTTGAGAAGGATGTAGGACGAAGGACTTCCTTTTATACTTTTTCTACGAATACACTGATGAACTCCCTCTACGCCTATGGCAGAGTGGGATATACCAGCCCGCCAATGTCTGAGGTAAGGCTATGTGTGAAACTAAAAAATCGTCTCAGTACCTTGGTTGGGGTTTCTGTTCACAAATATGTGACTCGGGTGTGTGATTCAAACAAGTTTATTTAGCATTCATGAAGCGGCGCACTAGGTTGCTACAGACTCTCGTCCGTCTACTACTAGTGCACACTGAGAACAACCTTTACATAGGTAGTTATACACTTTTAGTTACATGACTCATGCTGGGTTACAAACAACATGGTCTTGCAGCTGTATTACAAAAACATCGTGGCCTTGGAATTAATGAGATATAGGCCGGCTACAGCTTACAATAATAAGATAGCCTAGAAGTAAGATAACCAAGCCTAGAGCTTTACAATTATATCATAGCCTTGGTGTGCCTGCCAGACACCCTTATGGCCCCTATTATTCGCATCTTTCTGTAACAGGCTCACGGGTGTCGGCTAGAGGTTAAATCAAAGCGTACGTACAGGTTTGCAAGTAACTATTATGCGTAACGTACGTACAGGTTTGCAAGCAACTATTATGCGTTGCGTAGCAGACGAGCAAATAACCACTATTCGTACATGGCAGACGAGCTGACTTCTCATATGTGCTCGTGATAGTACAGTAAAAACCCACGTAATTCAGACCGGTCTTATGCAAGACTTGAACCCACAATTCTATTGGATCACGGATGATCTATTTCTCAAGTCCAAATGATTTGCCTTTGCCTCATATCGCTTCATACCCTCACTTATCAAAAAGTCTATCCACCTTAGTCTTGAAAATTTGAATGGATCGAGCATCCACAGCCTTTTGGAGGAGGGAGGGAGGGAGGGAGGGAGGGAGTTCCAGATTAACATTTCATTTCTCTCTCTCTCTCTCTCTTTGAAGGAGACCAGATATTTGTTTCTGCCAGACCACAACCGGGATTATTACCTGGTGAGAGCCGCCATAACTCACTCGCTGGTGGACAAAGGTAGCGACAAGTCCAAAGAGTGAGTTTCTTTTCATCAGCCCTTTCTGGCGAGAGACGGAATTCAGCGGGGTCGAACTCTCGCCCTCTCTTCACCTCGTGGCCGTGAGCAGGGTCGTCAATCACTGTGCACTATGTTTTACCTGCAAAATACAGTTGCTACACTTCGCAGTTTAAACCCCACCCCCGACAATTTTGCTGTCGTGTTTTGAGACGTTTTGTCGACGTTCGGGACTGTGGGTAACAATAATAATCCTTACATCTGATCCAGCGCCTTTCACGTTGGGGGCGTCTCGCGTCACTGCGCTGGATTGCCTGTAAAGTGTAGTGACTGTGTGTCTCGCAGTCCACTGCAGCAGCCAGTTTACACACGGCTGTGTCCCATGAACAGCCATGAGGGCGAGTCACCATTTTTACCCGCGAGGGACAATTTGTGCAAAACGAGGTCCGCATATCAAAACCATCTTAACAGACTGGCTGAGTCGGCTGCGGATACTCGGGAAGTAAAGGGGGTTTAAAGGGGGCTTGAAAATTCGACGGGTAATCGCGATTTAATACAAACGTTTGGTCTGCGTCTCAATGGCATCCTGTTACTATAGTCACAGAACGTTTTTCTCTCCTTTTAAGCCCAAAGAGGTATTTTGGAAGCGACACTCGACCTGAAAAGTTCAAGATTTACCATCCAGACTTCCTGCGATACATCCGAAACCGGTAAAAACAAAACAAATTAAGATCCGCATTGGTCTATTAAAAAGGCCTCTCTAATATAGGTCAATAAGCCACAGTGTCGGTTCCATTTTGGGACTGGTATCATAATAGTAATCCTTACATTCGAGCTGGTGATTAACACGATAAAAATATTAATAAGTCCAATCGACTAACATCCATATTCCAACTTACTGTCAGGTAAACCGAGGCATGTGTTTGGAGTGAGGAAACTTGCCTAAGCTTGCCTAAACCTGCCCCCGCCTCCACCTCCCCTTCCCTCGGGAATCACGCCCAGATGCTCCCGCTTGCGAGGCGAGCGCTCTAACCAATACCCTACAGGTCTTGTTGTGGTGGGGATTAGATTCAGGCTGTCAACAGTTTCCAAACTGCGCTGCTGCCGTTTGGGGTATTTTTTTTTTTTTGCCTTCAACAAATGTCCGCCCTTCGAAACGTCGCAGCGTTCGTCAAAACGCGAGGGTGGATTGTGTTTTGGCGGAACCTCGACGGGTTAATTTCGGTCGGTGACTTGGAGACCGAAACAAGTGACGTTTCTCTTCTCTGCAGGTTTCTGTGGTCGGCTCACTTGAGGCCAAGCAATTGGAACATCTATCGCACGTCGACTGGCGCGGCCATGCTCTTACTCGCTATGCACACCTGCGACCAGGTGAGGTGTGCGCTCTCACACACTCGCCCGACCTTTCGGTTTGTGGCTCTCGGTTGCACTGGGGGCCGGGTGGTGTCAGCCGAGGCAAACGGCAGAGTGTACCACCCGAAACGCCGTGCGTCTGATTCGAGCTAAAACAACGGCAGCCTGCTCACGTCCTCTCTCCTCGCGGCTGTACTGCCTCAGACCTACTGAGTCCGGCCTCCTTCTTGCCCCCCCCCCCCCCCCCCAAATCCTGCTCTCCACCGTCAGTAGCCCTGGTATGCCCCAAAAACTGTGGATCTCCCTCCCTCAAGCCTATCGCCTCACCCCACTCCTTTCTCATCTTCAGGTTGCGCCTATATATATATATAAAGTGGTTGTTGTCGTTTATCTACAGTGATTTCCAACCCCCCTCTCCGCCCCCCCCCCCCCCCCCCCACACACACACACACACATACCCTCCCCCTTAGAGACGCTGCACTGCGCGAAGGGAGCGAGATACGTGCAAGTTGTTGTTGCTGCTTGTATGCCCAAACGGCCGCTGCGTTTCGCCGGCAAAATGCACGAGTCACTCGCACGTAGAAGCCTGCAAAACGCCTCGAGGTGGCTTGGGACGAAGTTACCAGACGCTGAGGGGAATGCAAGGTGTGCGCCAATACTCTAGCACTGGGTTTAATCCATTCCCCCTCCCCCCCCCCCCCCCCACCCCCACCCTCTCCTTTTCCCTGCTAGGTTAGCGCGTACGGTTTCATGACTCCGGACTATGCCAAGTACTCTGACCACTATTTCGACCGGAAGTACAACGTGGTGCATTTCTACGCGAACCACAACATGAAGATGGAAATGAAGCTGTGGAAGAAACTCCACGAATACGGGCTGATCAAGCTCTACACTAGACTGTGAGGGCAATGGAGAGGTGTCCCGGTGGAGGTGTCGGGGGTGGGGGTGGGGGGGGTTGGCGGTGGGTGGGTGGGTGGGAAGAGAGAGCCATGAGAGAGAGAAGTTCGGTTTCGTTCCCGCTGGCCAACTTGCACAGATGTGGTTTCGGACTCCAAACCGCGTCGGTAAGCTACTGGGTGGTGGGGTGGGGTGGGGAGGGTGGGGGGGTTGGTGGAGTGGGGAGGGTGGGGTGGGTGGCTGGGGGAGGTAACCACTTTTGTCACATGCAATCCCCTTCTAACTTCGCTCCCTCACCCATCGACAAACCATTTCTCAAGGATGTGCCTTATGGCGTTTTGAAACATGTTGATTGTCTGTGTTTGACACAGCCTCGCTGCTATTAGAAGGAGCTGCCCGTTACAGCGTCGAACGGGCAGCAGAAAGTTAACGGTTGTGTAACACAGGGGTGTGTCCATTCACGTTTTGTGATCGTCCGTCCGTCCGTCTGGGTTTCTCGTCTATGGGTTTCTCGTCTGTTTTTGTCTTTACGCACTTTCCTGACTGTCCAGTGCCTTGGGACATCCTCCCGACGTGAAAGGCGCTGTACAAATGTAATTTTGGTGGTGTTGTTCATTTGTAAGTATTATTTTTATTCGGGGTGGGGGCGGTGTGGGTGGGGGGGGGGTGTGGGGGATTGAGTGAGGTATATGATTACTATTGGGTTGAAGATGGTGGGAATATTTAATTTCTTTTGCACTCAATGGATGCGCATGCGAGAGGGGATGGGGTATTCAGGTTGATGACGGTTATCTGTACCAAACGCTCTCAGGTCAGATGGAACATCGCCTACTAATACCTGGGCTATTAGTAGGCGAAACCTTGGGCAAGTTTCCTTACTCCACACGCCTAATAATAATCCCTCAAACAAGGCAATCATAAATTGGTCATTTCAATCCACGGCTGTTTGTGGGACACTGCTGTGTGCAATTGGCTACCGCGTTTAGCCCACAAATGTACAGTCAATTCACTTTACAGTGTGAAGCGCTTTGAGACGTCTAGAAGACGTGAAAAGCGCTATATCAAGTTCAAGAATTCTTCTCATTATTATTATTGATCAATGGTCTACAACGTTCTCAGATTCAAATCAACCGCTTAAGGCACTCCTCAAGAGTAGCTGCAAAGTTTGGTGACTGTTTACCCAGGGCGAGCGCAGCAGACTCGACTGTTCATTTAAGTCATCTATGAGAAAGTCATGAAGTGATCAACAGAATTTTATCTGGGGTGGGTGGGTGGTGGCGGTGGATGGGGGGGGGTTTGTCCGTTCCCAATACGCTATCTCTGCACTTCATAGCACAAAGTCTACAAAGTCCTGTTTCCCTCGTTTTTTATTGACACTGTAGTGCACTGACGGACAACTAAAACGTGTGTGAGTGCGAAGGCGTATGCGTGCGTGAGTGCCCGCGATGTACGTGGGGGGATCGTGAACGGTCGCCAACTTTAGTGCCACATATTCCGTAGCAGATAACAAGAACAACGACAACTTCGATTCAGATAGCGCCCTCCACACCGGACGGCGTCTCAGAGCGCTTCAAACGATCAGACACAGCTGTTAAGATAAGGTACAGTTCAAACCAGCGTGGATCACGCGGTGCAGATTGTGGTGATGCAAACCATGTACAAATCCAGATTATGGTCACGAAATATAATACGATGTCCGCACTATCCGTGACCAGGGACGATTTAATCCATCTTCTCTCCGTCTTTCCCCCACATCTGGTCCCTCACCAGCAAGGCTTCTTCCAAATCTTGCCACATTGCCCGACCTCTCTATCCTCTCTCCTCACAGCTGTTATCCACTGGGCATTGCCTCCTCCTTGTCCCCCCCGAATCCTCCACTCCTGCCATCTACGGCCGTGCTTTCAGTCACTATGCCCCCGAATCTCTGGAACTCCCTCCTTCAAATCCTCCTTTTCCATTTTCAAGACCTTTCTGTTCGACCGCACCTACGATCACCTTCCCTTTCCCAACGGCTCGGCCTCGGGGGCTCCACTATTGTGAAGCGCTCTGAGACGCCGTCTGGTGTGGAGGGCGCGGTATAAATCCCACCTGTTGTTGTAACACTTGCACTTGATGTAACACGGAATGGACCCAAAACTCCTCAGTTTCCGTCAAGGGCAGCAGCGACCGCGTATTCCAGTTTCCGCAATGCAACTTCCCAACAAACAGACAACGAGGCACACGGCCAACCTTTTGTCTGTGCACTTGAAGCACTCTTGAGGCGCAGAGGGCGCAAGATAAATACAAGTTGTTGTTGTCGTCGTTGTCTTCCTGGGAGGAACTGCCTCTCTTTTGTTTCAAATGGCGCCACGGGATCTTTAACATGCACATGAACAGAATAGACCGGACTATCTTGTCTCGGGAACGTTTCTTTCCAAGCAGCCCAGAGATTTTTGGTGCCGTCTCCTGACTTTGGCTTCATTAGGGTGTGGCTTCTATCGGCTATTACCGGTGGAGAGCCTTCGCCAAGAGGTTTGACAGGAAATCACGGTGAAGTGGAACGCAGGTGTGATTTGTAGGCGAACAACAGCACTAATAATAACAACGATCCTTGCATTAGATAGAGCGCCTTATTCACGACTCAAAGCGCTTCGCAGAATATTCTGCAAAGTAAGTTGACTGTATGTTTGTGGGCGAAATGCGGCAGCCAATTGCGCACAGCAGCGTCCCCCCATAAACAGTCATGGAATGAGTGACCAAACTATTATTTTTTGGGGTGGAGGGATTATTGTTAGGAGCATGAAGTAAGGAAACCTGCGCAAGGTTTTGCACTACCTGGAATCGATCCCAGGTCTCTCGCTTGCAAGTCGAGTACTCTTTAACCACTGAGTTACAGGAATGTCAGAAATGTCAACCAATGAGCTCTTGGAACATTCATTTCACGCCCATCAATGAGAGATATCTGGAGCTTCCAAGGCCTGAAAATTCCACCTTGTCTCAGGCTGTCTGGCTTTCCTGCATTAAATAACACTGAGCAGAATTGCAGAAAATTATTTTAATCATTGATATTGATAATAAAGTGCATAATCACAGCGAAAACACCAATTAAGAGGAGGAAATAACTTATTTTCTGATCATCTCAATTGTGTCTAGTGGCCAACCAATGCCTTTTGTGTTAATTGTTCATTTCAACCTCAAAGCCACTATAACCTACGAGTGACTGTGTCTGGCTGATTAAAACCTCTACCACTGCATTGATAGCTTGAGTTGTCTCTTTAAGGTGCTTTGAGCTGCACACTGCTGCGAAAGGCACCACAAAAATGAACTGTGTTATTGCTGTCATTCATTTGCAAATTCTGGCTTCAAAGCAGCATTTGATAATTGCTAAGCCATGCTCATTACCTCCGTTTCCCCCTCTTGCGCCCAGCTCATTCCCATTACCCCTTCCCTATCCCCAGCTCCCCCTACATAATAATAATACAGTACTTGCATTTGATATAGCGCTTTTCACGTCTTCTAGACGTCTCAAAGCGCTTCACAAGAGTATACTATAAAGTGAATTGATTGTATATTTGTGGACAAATGTCCCTATCCTTCATATAACTGTCTGCTTCTCACTTGAAACTCACAATAGCCTCTTCCTCCACCAGTTGGCAGGCTGTTCCACATCCAGTCTACATATGAACCCCAACTGTCACCTGAATCTCGCCCCAGTGATTTCCCCCAGCAAATCCCTTCTTACCTCATCAGTAACCGTGTCCTGATTAAATCCCCCAATAATAAATTAAACAATAATAATAATAATCCTTACATTATCATGGCTCGAAACACTTCAAGGAATGTCGTGTAAAGTGAATTGATTGTATATTTTTTCCATCTAAGTGGGAAACCCGAGCAAGGTGAAGCGTTCTGTCAGCTGCAGATGGAAGAGGCTTTGTTCTCAATGCGTTTGGGATGGATTCAAATCTAGTTCCCCAGGATTTGGGAGCTGGGGGGTGGGCGGGGTTGTTAAAGAACAACCTTTCACTGTCACTCAGTTCCTCCCCCAACCCCCCCCCCACACCCCTCACACACACACACACACAAATGGCATGTTTTTGCTAGTTTAAATCCCTCCATCCAAAAACACAAGCCATCACTTGATCAGAGAGGTCAACCTCTGGTGAACAGACGGATAATCCCGTACTCGTGGAGTCTCGCCCAAAGCTCCAGTTCCATCCTCATGTCGTGGATGAAAAAGAAATGCGGTTTCTTTTTGTTGAGGTCGTAATAGTGGTTGGCGTATTTTGCGTAGTCGTTAGTGATGAATCCGTACGCACTGACCTAACGAAAGAGGGGTGGGGGGAAAGTAAGGGGCAGAGGACCAAACTTTGAGAATAAACTGGGTCAGTGATGTAGCAGCGTTAATAATAATAATAATCCTTGCATTTGGTATAGCTCCTTATCACGTTGTTGAGGTGTCTCAAAGCACGTCACGGAACGTACTGTAAAGTCTATTGACGGTGTGTTTTGTGGGTGAAACCAAGTGGCCAATTGCGCACAGCGGCGTCTCACAGACAGTTGGGGATTGAGTGGCCTCATTTTTTTCTGGAGGGAGATATTACCACTGCATGGGAATCGAACCCGGGCCCTCTCGCTTGCGAGGCGTTAACCACTGCGCTATGGGAGAGATAAACCAGCACAGGCATGATCGTTCCGAGCCTGGTTGACTTTGTATGATTCTTACCTGGTCACAGGTATGGATAGCTCCCAGGAGCATCAAAGCTCCAGTGCTTGGGCGATATGTAGGATATTTCTTCGCTCGACCTGAACGAAGAAACCTACAGAGCCGGAAAAAATTACACTTTTGAGTTGTAAACGAACATCCGACTCACCACCGGGTTTACTGTCAGGACAATATGACACTGTATTAGCTGTGAACAATAACAACAACGATAAAATTACATTTGTATAGTGCCTATCACGTCTGGAGGACATCCCAAGGCGCTGGACAGACTGTATTCAGATCCAAGCTTGGCGTTGAGATTAGCTAGGGTAGAGGGCAGTGGGGAGAAGATGGTGGAGGGGGGGGGGCAAAGAGGGGAGTGGGGGCGGGAGAGAAACTCCTTTCTCTTTTTATTTCCAAAGTGCAGCGGGAGCGTCAGAGTGAGAACATTGAAATCCACCCACCAACAACGACAAATTCAACTAAGGTCAGAACCGGTGTTGAAATGGAACATGTGGCAAGTTAACTTCCGGGCAATGTCACAGAACGCGACGTTACGTGATCGACGGATCTTTACCGATTGCGAAGGTATCGCATGAAGTCTGCATGAAACATCTTCAGCTTCTCTGGCCCAATGTGTTTTCCGAAATACACGTGCGGGCTACAGGGGAGGAGAGAGAGAGAGAGAGAGAGAGAGAGAGGGAGGAACTTGGCTTAGTTCTGGTTGACGATCGAGACAAGTCTCGATATCGGGCAGGGAGGGGTCTTCACATTCAAAGCCCTCCACACCCCACCCTACATCCGCGACCTCCTAACACCCAACCAACCTGTCCGCCCCCTCCGCTCAGTGAGTTCCAGCCTGCTCCATGTCCCCCAACCCAGCTGCCTCACCATCGTGGGCAAGCCTTTAGCCACTCTGCCCCCAAGAGAATGGGAGAACCTCATCATTTCTCCCCTCCCCAATTCCCTCCCATTGCACCATTTCTGATTGTCAGCACGGATGAGCGAAATACATGTATTTGCTTATCTTCACTGCTGTCCCCCTGTCACTGGACACCTGAATTACTCGGGTTCGACTACTGCTTGAGAGGAAACTTACTCCTTGGATCTCTCCGGCCCCTTGGCCACTCGACTCTCTGTAGCCGCAGCCTTCACCATGTAATAGTCTCTGGCGTGGACCGGCACAAAGACATATCGTGTTTCCTTTTGAAAGAAGGAATAATAATAATAATAATAGCATAATAATAATAGTAATACAATAATCCTTGCGGCTGATCTCACGTCTTATCGGGTCTGAGGAACGTCTCAAAACGCATCAACAGGACATTGTAAAGTGAAGAGACTGGGTATTTTGTGGGTGGGGGGGCGAAATGCGGCAGCCCACTTGCACTAGTAACGAATCTACTTTCCCCCTACAAGCCTACCCGGACCCTCCGTTCAACAGGACTTGGCCTGCTCCAAGCCCCCCGCCCGAACCGCCCCACCATCGGAGGCCGGGCCTTCAGTTTCTCCGCTCCCACCCTATGGAATGCCATCCCTCAATCCCTCCGCCTCGTATTTTCCCTTTCCTCTTTCAAGGCCGGTTTGAAGACTTTCCTCTTCGACCGTGCCTTTTGTTCCACCCCGAATTTTTCGACCTCCCCTTCGTGTCTCACCCCTTCCCAAACACTCCCCTCCCAGCTCGGGTCACACGCCTCCTGTGCAGCGCCTTGGGACGTCCTCCCGACGTGAAAGGCGCTCTATAAGTGTCATTTGTTGTTGTTGTTGTTGCACACAGTAGCGTCCCATAAAACAGATAGGTATTATTTCGGGGGATGGTTGGCCAGGAACGCCGAGGGAGAGAGAAACTCCCTTCTCCCTTTAGCGCCACGGGATCTTTAATGTCCACTTAAAACGGGCACAGACCCAGGGTTTGGGGTCTCCTTCGTAGGACGGCACCGCCAACAATGCAGAGCTCCCTCCCACTACGGCCTGGACTGTGACTCTGACTCCCAGTTGTGGCTTGCAACGTAGCCTGTACCTCTGAGTTGGGGACACTGCTGTACCCCAAGCGTCGGTAGTTACGGAGTGAATTGAGCATCGTGTTTGTAGCGAAAGTGTAAAACGAAGTCCTGGTGCCAACGTCTTTTTCGTATCCTTTAATGACGGCTCCATTCACCCTGTGGAAGGAAACAATAAGTGGGGGAAGGATGTGATGCAGGAACCTACAATAATAATTAAGAGATTGATATAGCGCCTGATCACGTCAGAGAGATGTCTCAAAGCTCTTCACAGGATACTCTGTAAAGTAACTCGACTGGATTTTGGGGGCGAAACGCGGCAGCCAATGGCGCACAGCAGTGTCCCACATTCAGCCACAGGTTGAGTGACAACATTTTTCTTTGGAGGGATTATTACCCCTGGAAAGCGATCCAGGTGTCTACTGACTGGTAGGGAACCGGAGGAGTGTGGAGTGGTTTCGCCCCTCCTGGGAATTGAACTCGGCTCCTCTAGCTTATGAGGCTTCGGGTGCTATCCACTACTCTGCAGGACACCACATGATGGAGTTCAGAAGTCCCATTTTCCATACACTGACACCCCCATCACTTAGGGGTGACCAGAGGCGAGCAGGAAACCCACCTGAACACATAGTCATGTTTATCGATCTCTTCCCCCATATTGGAATTGTTCAGGATTCCTCCGTTCCCGATCACAGCACAGCGGATACAGTTGGAGCTTTTGTTCGGCCTCATCTCCCAGTCATCGAACATGACAGTGTTTGCGGAGGTGTTCAGGTAGCTCAGAGCGTCCTTCAGTTCTGGCAGGAGAACAAGAACCGGGCACCGAGTCAACGTAAAGCCAGGGTGGGGATTGAGGTGTGCTGGGGTGGTGCAGGTATCAACAGGTTTAACAACTACAGAGGCCTAAAAATGTCTAAAGTCCAAAGACATTAAACCAACCGCATTCACTTTAACCCTGTTACCCCCACCCTTTGGCACTCCATCCCACATTCCCTTTGCCTCCCTCCCTCCCTCGCCCTCTTTCAAGGCACGTCTCAAGACTCAGTTCTGGCAGGAGAACGAGAACCGGGCACCGAGTCAACATAAAGCCAGGGTGGGGGAGTGAGGTGTGGTGCGGCGGGGCAGGTATCAACAGCTTTAACAACTACAGAGGCCTAACAATGTCTAAAGACATTAAATCAACCTCCCTCACTTTAATCCATCAATTCATCAATCAAAGGTGTTACCTCCACCCATTGGCACTCCATTCCAATTGACGAACCTCTGCGTTCCGACTTACTGCGAGGTAAACCGAGGCGTGTGGAGCAAGGAGACTTGCCCCAGGTTTTGCCCCACTCGGGGTATCGAACCCGGGTCCTTTCGCTGGCGAGGCGAGCGTGGGACTCCGCAACCTTACAAACACCGGCACAGGCTGGTTGGGCCGAATGGCGCGTTTCGGTTGCAGTGTGGCCAATATAAGCGTACGTAAATTTGTAGGCAGAGCCTTACCATCGTAGCCAATCACCTTCCACCCGTATAAGCCCGGGTGTTGGCTCAGCCTGCTGTACTCGGCCTCGGTGGCATGTTTGCTCCACTGGAGGACCGGAATCGTCTGGAGGAACAAGTCTTTATACTCGGATATGTTTGCCACTCGCTTCCTGATGCTGTCGGGACACTCCTGGGGGAAGCAAGCAACGACAAACAACGACCACGAGCAGAGGTCAGCCTTGCATTTGACGTGGAGCTTTTCACACCTTATCGACGTCTCAAAGCGCTTCACACAATAGACCGTAAAGTGAATCGACTGTGTGTTTGTGGGCGAAACGAGGCAGCCAATTGCGCACAGCGGCGTCGCCCCCCAGCGAAAGTCGTAGATTGAAATGAACAATTTTAACGAGTGTGGGCGTTTGGGATTATTTTTAAGATGGTAAAGTGAGCCAGGATGAAATGTACTTACTGAATGGAGATAGGTGTCATCTGTGGGGTAAACATCTCCACCGAACAGGGGCTTTTGGACCCCAAACACTCGTTTTCCAGATCTCTTTTTCTTGGGTGACGGCTTGGTTGTCTTCCGCCTTTGGGGTGGAGTGGTTTGTTTGAACGCTGCTCGCGTTACTGGCTTCGTTAAAATCTCTGGAGCGGTTGAGGTGCCATTTCCCGGGGTCAGGGAGACGGAGCCGGTTGTAGTTATGGGTTTCACTTGATGCTTCTTGCCGAAAGGTTTAGCCTTCTTCCGATTGATATGTTCCAAGGGTTTGGTTACGTTCCTTCCACTGAACCTTGACAGTAACCTGAAGCCTAATCTAGGAAAAGAAATAACTGATAATAAATCCCCTTGCGTTTAACATGTAGTGCATTTCACCCACAAAACACACAGCCGGTCCACTTTCAATTCAGGATGCTGTCTTCACCTTTAAAGCCCTCGATAGCCTTGGCCCAACCTACCTCTGTGACCTCCTCATCCCCTACCAACGCTCCCCGCTCCCTCTGCCCAGTGGGCCCCAAACCTGCTCCATGCCCTGGGACTCACTCACCCCATCATCGGCGGGCGAGCCTTCAGCCACTCTGCCCCCAACCTCTCGGATTCCATCCCGCAATCCCTCCGGCTCGCCCACTCCCCTGGCCTCCTTGAAGGTCCTCCCAATGTAAAAGTTGCTACGCAAATGTAATTTTGTTGTTGTTGTTTACAGTATGAACTTTGAGACATCTCAATGACGTGATAAGACGCTTTATCAAACGCAATAATTTTTATTATCATTTTGAATTAGGAAAGCGATGCCTTTAAAGACTTAAACCACTTGTTGATGTGAGCGTGCCGGATTTTGCGTTACATACACAAAAAGTTTTTAATGCTGCAGAGAAGCGACTGGGATATAAACGATTTCAACGTAAATAGGATGACTGGAAACGTGATCATCTTAATCCTTCGGGTAAACAACAACAAATGACATTTGTATAGAGCCTTTCACACAGTCGGGGATCTGCACTCGAGTTGATGGTTAATAATAATAATCCTTATATTTGATATAATGCTTTTTCATGTCTTCTAGATATCTCAAAGCGCTTCACAGAATGTACTGTAAAGTGAATTGACCGTATATTCGTGGGCGAAATGTTGCAGCCAATTACGCACAGCAGTGTCCCCACAAACAGTCGTGGATTGAAAATGACCAATTTTATTATTGTGTTTTTTTTTGAGGGATTATTATTAACCGTGTGGAATAAGGAAACTTGTCCAAGGTTTCACCCTGACCTGCCTGGATTCGAACACAGTCTCACGCTTGTAAGGCGAGCGCTCTAACCACTGAGCTACAGGATTCCACGGTGTGGTTGGGATCAGGAGGGGTGGAGGGCAGGGAGGGTGGGGGTAGGAGGGTGACCTCCTGTGGGATGTCACTGGCTGACGCATTTGCATACGGGACCTTCATTTTTTTTAATCTCAAGCATGTATATGGCACCTTTCTTCTACCTGATGATCCACATTCAAGATGGATCAAAGCATTTCGCAATGTAACATTCCATTTGTTTCATACTTTTCAAAGTTTTTAAAAAAAAAATTATTCTTTAGATGCGTTTAGAATGTAACCTATCCATAATCCTTTAATGAGGTCCGTTTGGTTTAATGATCGGTTTAGCAGGGGTTAAAAGTAATTTCGTTGGACGGATTCATCACATTTCCTGATCACATTTCCTGTTTTTACTGGGTAGGTGTTTGAAGCCTTTGAGTTACGTAATGAGCAATCGTAACTTTGTAAGCGCAGATGTAAAAACAATGAAATTCAGAAAGAAAAGCCTACAGCGTCTGACACATGCCTATGTCAAAAGGTTGTGGTAGGCGACCCAGATATTGTCTGTATTTGGCTCTTCGAAGGGCCGGTGGGGGGGAGGGGGGGGGGTGGGCGTGGGGGGGAGCGATCCCTGTGACAAAGGGAAATGGAGCTAGTAATACATGAAAACAAGATGTCAGTTTGAAATTGCCGGAAGTTGTGTTAGCCATTTCAGTCCGCGACTGTTTGCGGGGAGGCTGCTGTGCGCGAATGGCTGCTGCGTTTCGCCCACAAATACACAAATTGACTGCTGATTCATTCATTGAAAATTTTGTATTCGAGCAGTTTAAGATTTACAATTTGGTGTCAATTCTTTATAAATGAGCATATCTTAATAACTTATCTAGCAGCATATCTAACAAAGAAAATATTGTTTTTAATCTAAGAACCCCAGGCCTTAACACACCACTTTTACTCTTAGTTGGAATAGTTTTCGTCCATCCCACCTTGTAATTAGTAAGATTGATAGTTAGAGCGCTCGCCTTACAAGCGAGAGACCTGGGTTCGATCCCAGGGTGGCAGGGCGAAACCTTGGGCACGTTTCTTTACTTCACATGCCTGATAATAATTCCTCAAAAAAAAAAAATTTTGATCCTTCTGTAACAATAAATTGATCCCCCCCCCCCACAAACAACTGTGCGCAATTGGATGCTGCGTTTCGCCCACAAATACACAGTCAATTCACTTTACAGTAGACGCTATGAAGCGCTTCGAGACGCCTCGAAGACGTGATAAGGCACTATATCAAATGCAAGTTAATATTAATTATTCACAGAGGGTCAGCACGCTTCTCAGGGGGAATCCAAAATCGATCTTAGCGTATCTCAGGTCTCGGTTTCAAGAATAAATTTGTCTGTCTGCATCCCTTAATAAACTTGTGTATCATTACACCACCATCTTGGTTGTATCTGTCCAAACCTCTTGCCGTAGACACGAACCGTGAAGAAAATGTGACTGTATATTTTGGGAGCCGGAGTTAGAGAATTGTGGAATATTAAAATCCTTCAATATTAAAACCCAACAAACTGGGTGGAATTGTCTACATCAGCAATTAAACTCAACCAACTGCCTTGGCTCAGACAGAATAACACTGGCACCAGAAGGAATCGATGACATTGAGATGAATCGAAGGGGTTTGGGGGGGGAGGAGGGGGTGGGGGGGGAAGAGGAAGGAAAATAAAATACAACTGCAAGGTAAGAGAGAGAGAAAAATTAGGTTGTTGGAGGGGGTGGGGGGAGAGGGAGAGGAAGAGGTTTTTGGTGAACAGATTTCTTACACACACACACACATTAAGAGAGTCCAAACGGCTTCTGTGTGTAGCTGTGACATCTGGACATCAATAAGGATAAAGTTACCTGTACTGCAATGCGTTGCTCGAGAAATCCAGAAGGTTATCGCTGTAGATAACAAGGACCAGTGAAACCCCAGCAATAGACACCAATGCCCTCCATACAACTGAGGATAACCTCATCTTTCAGTTCCTTTATATCATAGAGGATTTTTTTTGGAGATTTTTTAAAAATTGTGTAATAGTAAAATAAAAAATAATGAGATAACTGGTGAAATTGCTCTATGTGTGTATCTGTCTGTGTGTGTCTCTCTCTCCCCCTCCCTCCCTCCCTCCCTCACACATACACACACACAGACAGACAAGACAGACACACACGACTGAATGACTTGCAACTCAAAAAAAAAGTTCTTTGGAAGGAAACTGCAAATGCTAACCTCACCGAAATGTAAGGCTGATGACGTTCTACCAATCGGCAGTAAGGGTGTAACATGGCATATATTAAAAAAAAAGGACATTGCAAAAATAGACCTACACAATGACAAGGCAATCCACATTTTCATCTCACTGCGTTGGAGGGGGGGATACTGATGTGTCATAATGTGCACATTATGGTCTGTGGCTGATAGCTCACTTGCAACTCAATTTGGATTAAGAAGGATTTTATTTTACACACACACACATACACTTTGTTCATTGATGGAGCTCCTGTGGCTCAGTGGTTAGAGCTCTTGTCTTGCAAGCTGGGGAGACCAAGCTGGGGGAGACCTGTGTTCGAATCCAGGCAGGTCAGGGCCAAACCTTGGGCAAGTTTCCTTGCTCCACACGCCTGATAATAATCCCTCAACAAATGAAACAGTCATAAAATTGGTCATTTCAATCCACGACTGTTTGTGGGGGGGACGCTGCTGTGCGCAATTGACTGCCGCGATTCGCCCACAAATATACAGTCAATTCATTTTACAATATATTCAGCAATTTGATAAGACAATTTGATGTGGCGCTATCTCAAAATTCAAGGCTTATTATGAGGTTGAAATCCACAACGGGTTTTACAATATAGGTTGGTGGGTTGGCAGAACAATTTGCTTTACTGTGTGCTTGATAAGGGATTGATAGATAGACAAATTTATCCTTAGCACAGGATTTGTGTGTCTCACCTCACACTTTCAAGTGAAACTCAGCTCCTGTTAGCCACGTAAGCCAAAGCCCTAATGGGTAGGATGGTCCTAGCTGGACAAGCAATGGGAAAGCTTGCCTCACTGACTGAGTTTTCAAACTTTGGTGCAAATGTTGGAAGTCTGTCCTTTGAGACAGAAAGTCCAACCAATGTTGTAACAAGCACCTGGAATTGATGAAACCTTTACATGAAAACCCATGTGAAAAAGCAAAGAGCCATCCACAGTGAACTCAACGGTTTATTCCAAACGAAGACCAAATGTTCGTTTGCACAAAGTATGCAGACGGCAAGGCCACAATATCAAACACAACACTCGAGGGAGTGGCATGACAACCAGCTTTATGCAATCTTTTCTAGACAAGTACACTTTTGTGCTGTTGCCGCCTACATAATTCATTGCGAATTAAAGCAACAAAACTCAAAGAGCGGTTTCATTTGATTCAGCGCCTTGGGACGTCCTCCCGACGTGAAAGGCGCTTTATAAGTGTAATTTGTTGTTGTTGTTGATTCCAAGTTGCTTTATGATTTGGGGATTAAATATTAAGCCGACCTTATCGTTGGATTTTGTTCCTTCTGCTCCTTTCCCAAGCAAGCCCGTCTGAATTAATATCTACTATTTGTGTGTGTTTCGCCCACAAATATATACAGTCAATTCACTTTACAGTATATTCTGTGAAGCGCTTTGGAACATTGATAAGATGTGAAAAGCGCTATATCAAATGCAAGGATTATTATTATTAATATTGCGTGCCAAATCTGCTGAGTAAATCAGCCTTTCGACTGACTCAATGGATCGATTATGTCAATATCTTTCCATCCATTTCTTAATTGTGTTTTTCGAAAGCATGAGATAAATGCCTAGGATAAATTGTGCTACTGTTATCTGTTAATCCCTTGTCAAGCACCCAGCAAAGCATGTTGTTCTACCATCCCACCAGCCTGTTGCAAAACTCATTGCGGACTTCAACCTAGTAGCGCTTTATCATGTCTTTATGTCCAATGATAATATACCGTAATCATAATCCTTGCATTTGATATACTGCTTTTCACATCTTATTGACGTCTCAAAGTACTTCACAGACTATACTGTAAAGTGAATTGACTATATCTTTGTGAGTGAAATGTGGCAGTCAATTGCGCGCAGCAGTGTCCCCACAAACAGTCGTGGATTGAAATGACCAATTTATTATTGTTTCATTTCTTGAGGGATTATTATCAGGCGTGTGGAGGGAGGAAACTTGCCCAAGGTTTTGCCCTTGCTGGAACCAAACCCAGGTCTTTCACTTGTCAGGCGAGTGCTCTAACCACCGAGTTACAGGAAGCAGTATAATATGAAGAAGCATTACTTTCGATACCGCGTCTTTCATGTCTGGAGGACATCTCAAAGTGCGTCGCAAGCGAGTTATCACACAGCCCTTGGAATCGCATAGTCTAAGATGGCACTCCACCACAGTGCTGGGGGCAGTGTTGCATTGTCGGAGGTCCCGTCTGCCCGTTCAAGTGGACGTTAACGATCCCGTGGCGCGTTTCCAAAAGAGAAGGGAGTTTCTCCCGGTTCCTGACCCAGACAACTCCCCCGGACAGGAAAAATAATTGGTCACGCAATCCATGGCTGTTCGTGAGACACTGCTGTTCGCAATTGGCTATCGCATTTCACTCACAATTACCAAGTCAATCCACTTTACAATATATTCAGCAATTTGATAAGACAATTTGATGTGGCGCTATCTCAAAATTCAAGGCTTATTATGAGGTTGAAGTCCACAATGGGTTTTACAATATAGGCTGGTGGGTTGGCAGAACAATTTGCTTTGCTGTTTACTTGACAAGGGATTGATAGATAGACAAGTTTATCCTTGGCACAGGATTTGTGTGTCTCACCTCACACTTTCAAGTGAAACTCAGCTCCTGTTAGCCCCGTAAGCCAAAGCCCTAATGGGTAGGATGGTCCTAGCTGGACAAGCAATGGGAAAGCTTGCCTCACTGACTGAGC
Organism: Hydrolagus colliei; assembly: GCA_035084275.1. NCBI lineage: Eukaryota > Metazoa > Chordata > Chondrichthyes > Chimaeriformes > Chimaeridae > Hydrolagus > Hydrolagus colliei. Next base: position 3,226,539 of record CM068760.1, read on the forward strand.
TTTCAAACTTTGGTGCAACTGTTGGAAGTCTGTCCTTTGAGACAGAAAGTCCAACCAATGTTGTAACAAGCACCTGGAATTGGTGAAACCTTTACATGAAAACCCATGTGAAAAAGCAAAGAGCCATCCACAGTGAACTCAAGGGTTTATTCCAAACGAAGACCAAATGTTTGTTTGCACAAAGTATGCAGACGGCAAGGCCACAATATTAAACACAACACTCGAGGGAATGGCGTGACAATCAGCTTTATGCAATCTTTTCTAGACAAGCACACTTTTGTGCTGTTGCCGCCTACATAATTCATTGCGAATTAAAGCTAACAAAAATCAAAGAGCGGTTTCATTTGATTCCAAATTGCTTGATGATTTGGGGATTAAATATTAAGCCGACCTTATCATTGGATTTTGTTCCTTCTGCTCCTTTCCCAAGCAAGCCCACCTGAATTAATATCTACTATTTGTGTGTGTTTCGCCCACAAATATATACAGTCAATTCACTTTACAGTATATTCTGTGAAGCGCTTTGGGACGTTGATAAGATGTGGAAAGCGCTATATCAAATGCAAGGATTATTATATATTATTATATTTGTGTGTGTGTCTGTGCATGTGATTTTTCCCCTTCACAAAATATATAGTCAATTCACTTTACAATCTTCTATGACGTTCTTGGAGACGTCTTAGCGATGTAATGGTAAGACGCTGTATCAAATGCCATGGTAGGTGATGATTATTAGTATAAAATTACTGGTGGCACTCTTTATTTGTGGCATGTAAATGTGCATGTGTTTGCTTACGTGTGTACACGTACACTGTGTATACTATGTGCGTGTAGCGGGGGAGGGTGGGGGGTCGGGGGGATGCGTGTGCGCGCGCACTGTGTTTACATCCACAGACACGGGCTGGCCACCAGGCTTGCTGGTTCTCCATTCGAGTCAGTATGTTCGCGATGAAAGGATCTGGTCAGCTTAGCTGTTGCCGCGGCATTGGCAAGAAACGCAGAAGCACAAAGGCAGACGTCCCGGGAAGTGCAAAGCCTTCTTTGCGCTCAGAGCCACAGCTCGTTCGCCAGGCTCTCACGCCTTGGCCTCGCGCCTCACTTCTTCTTTGGCATCTTCTCTTCTTTGACCATCGCCTCAAACTCTGAAAGAGTCAACAAAAAAATGAACGCCAGGATTTTCCAACCCCCCCCCCACCCACCCCACCCCCCTCTCCTGTCTCACCATTGGTTTAAATCGCTCCGCTAACTCCCCTCTCCCACTCGCCGCCCCACGACCCTTCCCCTCCCCCTCCCCCAGAGGAGAGGAATCCTTCCCCCACTTCCCGAGGTGCCATCTTTACAAATGGATGCTGCGGTCCCCTCAAAGCCACTTCAAGATGACAAAGTACTTTAAGGTAAAATCTTGCCAATGCAGGGTTCTTGTGTCTTAAAAGGCACTATTATCAAATGCAAGCATTCTTCTTCTTCTTCTTCTTCTTCTTCTTCTATGAGCTTTCTGGTGCCCCAAACTGGACAGTATATTTACTCCTTGTTTGGTCTCACTATTGTCTTGAAACGAGCAACTGTGGGGTCTCTGATTCGATGGATCTCATTCATCTGGCAGGTTGATGACGCACCGCACTTTCAAACAGGATTTGGGTTACTCAATGCCAGCACTCACAAGTCCCCGGCTGTCATTCTCCCACCATTACAATGCCTCCATTAAGACTGGAAATTCCATTTTCAAACTCTTATCTTTATGGTCAACAGAAACCTACCCATAAACTGTGTCTGCCTCCCTCCTGCCAACTCAATAGCCGTTTGCTGATGTCCGCAAAGGCCGTTAAGGGGCACCGAGGTGAGCAGCGACACCTGCAAACTTTGTGCTAAAATTCTTTCCGAAGCCCTGGGACGTTCCTTAATTGTAGTTCGTTGATGTTGTGAGATAAGCATCCACTTCCAATGGACAATCTGCCTCCCTGGTACATTGATGACAAGGAATTGGCAACCCTTGTGTAAAGAAATTGTAATTTAACTTGTGCGGCAAACAAAAAAAGATTTTAAAAAAAATTGAGCTTTGAGTTGCTTCATGGCAATGTCGTTAAATGGAGCCTTGCAGTTAAGATGAGATGAGGAGTGTGTGTGTGTGTGTGTGGTCTTGAGAATTAATCAAATGAACAATTAGTCACAGCACCACGTCCTCCCTTCAGCTGAATTCTTGTCAGCTGTTGAAATTTCCCAAGCTTGTCAGCCATTCTTGTCAGCCATTGGAATGTCACACCAACCACTCAGGTAAGATGAGTTGTTGCGGTCTGGGGTGTACCAACCCTCTCCAAGGAGCTGTGCGAATTGAACGTTTAATGGCACCTCACCCACTGACCATCTTGAAAATTCTTACGCTAACAACTTGTAATTTATATAGCGCCTCTCACGCAGAGCAATGAAAGATAAGCCTTGAGGGCAAGGGATGGAGAGCGGAAGGCTGAAGGTTAACCGTAAAGGTTAGTATTGGGTAATGTTTGGATTATCGTTGGATTATTGGGGTAGCCTGGTGAACCATACCTTGAAAATCAATTCTTCCATCACCATCTGTGTCAGCTGCTTGGATGATAGCATCAGCCTCTTCGTCTGACAGAGGCACGAAAGGCACATTGCTGGGGATCGTGGAGAGGATGTACCTACGAGGCAATATAGACCATGTTACTCAAGTGAAGATACATAGGCAGTTTGGGATTTATGTACATGCTGCCACCAGGAAGCTGGAAGGCAGCTAGGTGGACATCGGTCTTTTTTCGTCTAGCATTTCTTATGTTCTCATGTTAAGGTCATGTAGCTATCACCCTCGTCCACCTTGTGGGTTAAGACTGAAGATCACAAGTGCAGCTTTGCTCCAGGGATGATTGTAAACTTTAGCTTATCTCCGCTCCCTCCTCTCCATCTCGGAACTTCACCCCGGAGACTCTCCACCTCGCCCCAGCAAGTTTCCTTACTCCCGCGCACACGCCTCATAAAATCCCTCAAGAAAAAACCCCAATAATAAATTGGTCACTTCAATCCACAACTGTTTGTGGGAAGCTGCTGTGCGTAATCGACTGCTGCGTTTCGCCCACAGATATACAGTCAATTAATTTTACAGTATATTCTGTGACGTGCTATGTGACGTCTAGAAGATTTGAAAAGCGCTATATCAAATGCAAGGATTATCATTCTTATTCTTATTATATCCCAGGGCAAATATACGAAGAGTGTTTGTTCACAGTCTGGCTGCCAAGAGGGGAATATCATCTTAACAGTATAATCATGCATAATTTTACATAATGTTTTATTTTAGCCACACCTCAGTTGGTTGAAGATCAGATCAAAGGACACTGGATTTAACGTTGAAAGCATTTCTTACTTTATCTCATTCCATTCAATGTAGCCGCTCTTGTCTTTATCCAGGGTTTTGAATGCATTGAGAATTGCTTCATCGCAGCGTTCTGATTTCTTGACTTCCCGCATGTACTGGAAAAACTTCTTGTAGTCAAACACACCTGAAGAGTCAAAATAAAGAGCCATAAATGACTTCACGGCAAGTTAAGATCCTACCATTGGGCGAAACTTGATACATCATTGTATGTCCACATACAATGTGTTGTTTCTACAGATCGCTTGTACAAATTGTTTTTTGTCTTCTCAACCATAACGACAACAGCAAACAAACAACCAAATTACACTTGTACAGCGCCTTTCACGTCAGGAGGACGTCCCAAGGCGCTGGACAGTCACTGTTGTAGACCCGAGCTGAGGACAGGGAAGGTGTAGGGAAAGGGGGGGATTTGGAGCGACCGATGGGACCGTCGAAGAGGAGGGTCTTGAGACGGGACTTGAAGGAAGCCAAGGAGTCTGCGGGATGGAGTTCCAGAGGTTGGGGGCAGAGTGGCTAAAGGCTCGCCCGCCAATGGTGGGGTGAGCGGGTCGGGGGACATGGAGCAGGCCAGAGCCTGCTGAGGGGAGTGGGCGAGCAGGTTGGTAGGGGGTTAGGAAGTCACGGATGTAACAACAACAACAACAACCGGACTGGCATTTATATAGTGCCTTTCAGGATGTCCCAAGGCACAGAGAAACCGTGGATGAAATCTTGGGTGTTTTAAGAGTTAAGGATTTTTTATTGCTGTACTGCAGTAAGAATTTACAACAGTCCAGCTCAGCAATTAAAGCAAGTTTGGTCCGATTCAGCCATTTGCTGTCACCCACTGGCTGGTCCATGTAAATTCAGTTACAGGGTTTTTAAACTCAACTGTTTTGGTTCAAACATCTGGACGCTCGAACCCCCAAAAAAATGCCACACTGCCCTTCACCCAAAGGATACTTCCTAACCAGCTTTCACGCCCCAAGTACCTGAGTTCCTACGCTGGCAAAAGGAACCACTTTCACTGTGCTGCACACTGAGGGATGGTGGATGCTGTTCATAAGAATTAGGGGCAGAAGTAGGCCATTCAGCCCCTCAAGTCTGCAGCGCCATTCAATAATATCATGACTGATCTTCTAACTCCACCTGCCCCCGCCTTATCGCCATATCCCTTAATCCCTTTATCCATAAGAAATCTATCAATCTATTGGGTTTTACACGACTGCAAAGATAGTAACAGCGGCAGAGCTGGTGTTAGTTTTCATTAGCATTTGGGTTGGAATACACTGACGTGTGTGCTGTGTACATGAGCTTTTAATGCTGCTGTGTTGTGTGGTAACTATTACTTTGCATTGTAACATGAGGGCCTGCAGACCGAGGACAATCAACAGCTGGAAGGGTCTCAACACTGGTCTCAAGACCCTCCTCTTTGATTGTGCCTTCTGCCACCCTCCCAACTCTTTCCCTCCCCTTCCTTCCCTTGCCCCTTGCTCGGGTACTGACCCCTGACTGATCAGCGCCTTGGGACGTCCTCCCGACGTGAAAGGCGCTCTATAAATGTAATATTGTTATTGTTGTTGTAAAGAGTCCAGAACATAAATGAAAGCTTACCTTTAATTCTCAGTTCAGTGGGCATGAGGGATATGTCATGGTCTGTCAAACTGGTGCCCATCGCATGGGCAACCTTCTTCACATTGGCACTAAAATCTGCAGTCGCCATCGTCCCCGATTTGTCCGAGTCTCTGAAACATTTAAAAACAAGGAGCAGCAAGAGTGAATAAGATAAGTGAGTTAGCAGCTCACTTAGCAAGGGCGGGTGACAAGTACTGTACGTCACTGGAAGGAGGAGATCAGATGAGTCAATGGACCTTCTGCATCCAAACCAATCTTGTGACGTGCCACCCTGTGCAACCTTGTATCTCATCAGAAATAAATGAGGTGGTGGTTGGGGGTGGGGGGGGGGGGGGGGGGGGGCGCAATCAATGCGTACCAGAGTTGGAATAATATCAGCAGATGCGAGAGGCAATGTTGACACGGAGAGAGGGAGGTCTCCTGGTGCAATGTAGAATTTGCAACCCAATAACTTTGGGGTAGCATTTCATGGCTTATCGTTGGTCATCAGTCTCGTTATAAATACATCTCAGCTGCTATGTTCTCTATCATGTGTTTACATTATTCTGAACTAACATCACTGATAGCCAGCATTTTGCGAAGGGATTAGTTTGGTTTGACTTGGCTGTGAGCAGCGTGGTGGAGTATTATCAAAGCTCAGTTGGTATCGTCCATCACTTGAATGGGACCTTACTCTTAACACCCCATCCAAAGGAATGCCTTGCAGTTCTCAACCACCACCACCACCATGACCACCCTACCCCTTTTCGCCCCCAATATATAGTCAATTCATTTTACAGGATATTCTGGGAAGCGCTTTGAGACGCCTTGAAGACGTGATAAAACGCAATATCAAATGCAAGGATTATTATTTCCAATACTTTTCTTCCTCCCACCCTCACCAAACACTGCAGTGAAGTGACAGGCTGGATTGTGAAATTGTGACGCAAAGTATACCATGATCCCACAAACTTCCCCCCCCCCCCCCCCCCCCCCCCCCCAACCCCCACCAATCTGGTGAGAGATCACTTGGGTTTGGATGAAACTTTAGGCAAGGTTTCCTTCCTCCACTTACCTCGGTTTACCTACCAAGAACTAGAAACGTGGTTATTAGTCAATTGGCAGATAGCTTTCCAGGGGGTAATAATGCCCTTGTGTGGGACATTGTTGGGCCAAATTGGCTGCTGCGTTTTGCAGCCAAAAATACAGTCAATTCACTTTACAGTATATTCTGTGAAGCGCTTTGAGACATGTCAAACGTGATAAGGGGTTACATCACATGTAAGAATTATTATTATTATCATTTGGTCTCCTTGATTTGGCAAGCTCTTAAAGCACTGGACAGAAGGTTGGTGGGTTCATGTTACAGAATATTCAGTGAGATGCTTTGAGATGTCTCAATTATGTGATAAGGAGGCACTGTGTATCAAATTCAAATTCAATTGCAACAAAAACGGAAAGAGCTGGGGAAAACTCAGCAGGTCAGACAGCATCTATGGAGAAAGGAAAGTGAGTCGACGTTTCGGGAAGGGTCGTGGACCCGAAACGTTGACTCACTTTCCTTTCTCCATAGATGCTGCCTGACCTGCTGAGTTTTCCCAGCTCTCTCTGCGTTTTTGTTTCAGATTTCCAGCGTCGGCAGTATTTTGTGTTTTGTATCAAAATCAATTGCTGTTGTGATTAATGATATTCTTATTATTCCTATTATTAGTAACAACAATAATAGCAATAGAATTATGAATATTGTTAATAATAATAATTATTATTAATAATAGGTACACATTCTGTTACAGAACAGAAAACGGTAAGTGACGACTCTTCAATGAAAGACCAGAAATAAATATATACAAATTACTCTCTGGAATGTGATGGGGGATATAAAATGACCTCAGCGGCTCGTTGAACCCAGTTGTATTATTTTGCAACCAAATCGTTCGGGGACTATCTTATTTTGGTACTGATCGCCTTGTCTCTGTCTCACTATTGGTGCACCTGCTTGGCTGTCCATGATATTTGCCTTCTGGGGCCATCGGATTTAGCCAAACCGCCTGAGTGATGTAAGCCGTGTGATAGACTGGCGCGCGGACAAAATACTTAAACACTCCCCGAAGGAATAATCGCTCCGACATCGCTGCCCAACGGGTTTCTGTTTATAAACGGGCGGGGGGGGGGGGGGATCATGCACCTAAACTCGTGGTATTAAGTTGCGAGGCTTAAATCGGTAGGAATGCACAATATCTTAATTGTTTGCAGCAACATTTGCAAGCGAAGCAATTAGCTTGTTTAATAGTTTGTTGAGATTTTTATTGGACAAATAACTGCTCCCATTCCTTTGGATTTTGCCCACACAATCTGCAATCAATTCAATACTGCTTTGTGCTCAACAATCTCTGTATTTTGTGTGAATGCCTTTGAGATGACTCAAAGAAGTGATAAGGCGAGGTATCAAATGCAACGATTATTATTATTTCACCTCTATTTTTAGTGTGGGTATATATATTTTTAAATAAAAGACAGCGTAATTCACTTGAATGTCTGTCTCAATCCCATAAATAGTTTGACCATCAAATAGATAAGATTGAGAAATGAGATGAACCAAACTTTGCAGCGCAGGGTCAAGAAGAAGAAGAACAACCACAAAATACAGATGGCAAGAGAATTATTTCTGCACTTGAGCTAAAATATGCAATCGGTTCATCTAAAAATATGATTTTCTCGGGTGGAAATCAAGTCTAACATTAAACACTCTAACATAAAATTGAATCTAGCTAATCCGCTTCAAAATATATTCCGTGAAGCGCTTTGGGACATCTCATTGAAGTCATAAGGCGCTATTTCAAATACAAAGATTATAATAATTATTATCATTAAAACGTGTTCAAGAAAGTTACATAGTTCAAGAACAGCTTTCTATCCCAATCCATTTAGAGCATACCTGCTTTGAGTCTTACCAATGGGAAGGGTTTCTAAGTCTGTGCTTCAAGAGTCTCTCCACTGGTCTGAAGTTCTCGCCTGTTCTTTGGGTTTATATACTGGGATGTGTGTCTATTTAAAGGGATCTGCATCTGTCACGTATAGATTGGCTTTTACTCTTCGGAGGTTTGTGAAATGTACCTCACAGGCAGGTCTGGGCATTCTGGTAGTCGCTGCCAAACGCAAGACTTTGGTCTCGGTGACCAACGGAGACCTTATTCCACTCAGCCTTCGTCTGTCAGAACTTTTTCTCTCAGGATTTCATCTGTTGTAGAGTTTGTGGTCTCCATACACTCTATATAGCTTGAAGGGAAAGTAGCCGTGCATTGTCCCAGGCGAACCAGATGCACTGGGACTTAAAGGCTGCCCTCCGGTTTACTGCTCAGGTTAGGAATATAGGACAATCCTGTAGCTCAGTGGTTAGAGCACTCGCCTTACAAGCGTGAGACCTGTGTTTGAATCCAGGCAGATCAGAGTGAAGCCTTAGGCAAGTTTGCTTACTCTACACACTTAATAATAATCTGTCCCAAAAAAAAACACAACAATAAAAATTGTTCATTTCAACCCTTGTGGGGACGCTGCTGTGCGCAATTGGCTGCTGCGTTTCGCCCACAAATATACAGTCAATTCACTTTACAGTATGTCCCGTGAAGTGCTTTGAGATGTCGATAAGATATGAAAAGCACTGTATCAATTGCAAGGATTATTATTATTATTATTATAAATAGGAGTAGGAGGAGGCCATTCAGCCCATCGAGTCTGTTTCACCACTTTATTAGATTTTAACAGATCTTTTAATCCTAATTTCCATGCCCTTTACCATGCCCGTTACTACCTAGGCTACCCAACCCGCTGTCAATCTCTCTGTGAGTCTTGGCAGACAGGATGTGACTAATAATAATCACAATCCTTGTAATTGATATAGCACCTTATCACATCGTTAAGACATGTCAAAGCGCTTCACAGAATATATTGTAAAAAAAACATTTTGAAAGGGATTCTTGACCTCGGAAAGCAACTCACCCATTGACTAACACCCGGATTCCTACTTGTTGGATAAACCGAGACTAAGCAAAGATTGGCGACGTGTAGAGGAGAAAATAATGTGCCAATGAAATGAGGTCACGGATAATGCAAGCTGTATCTCAGATTTGCTAGTGTCAACTTGCCTCGAATGAGTCAGATGGTTGGCTTTGCAAGTTGTTCTTGAAGCCAAGAATTGCTTATTCCACCACCCCCCCCTCCACTCCCACCCCCACACCGCCCCGCCCAGCCCCGCCCCACACCACCCACTTAAATAAGCTTCTTCTCATTTGACAACATGTCAAGTTGCATCCAAAAGTCTGATGGCACAGTGACTGACACACTCGCCTCACAACCTCACACAAGTTTCCTTACTCCACACGCCTTCTGTTTATACCAAGTAGTAATTAGGATCAGTTGTTAGTTGAATAACATTCCGCGGGGCTATATATAATCCCTTCAAGAACAAATAAATAAATGCAAATTTGGTCACTCAATCCACCGCTTTGTGTAGGACACTGCCGTGCGCAATTGGCTGCCGCGTTTCACCCGTAAATATACAGTCGATTCACTTTACAGTATATTCTGTGAAGCGCTTTGAGACGCTGATTAGATGTGAAAAGCGCTACATCAAATGCAAGGATCCTTCTTATTATTATTCTTAAGGCACTTCTCACCCATCTCTGGGTGAGAAGGTAACGGGTTCAAGTTCCACATTGGGATTTAGAGCCTGTTTTTAACGGGTTTCCCCACAAAATGTTTGCATTGTTTGAACGCTCTGTCAAGAGTGCTGCAAGAATTCTCCATGGTCTTTTATGGAGAAAGAAAAACACGGAGCTGCTACACAACTGTAAATAGTTTACTTGCCAAATGCAGCGCATTTTAAATGTTTCATCTGACGCTCTTTCCCCAGATATTTGAGTTACTTTCCTTCCCTCAATCGCACTGATGGACAGAGATGACGGTTTGAAAAGCGAGCATCGCTTTGAGAAAAACCATGACCTAATTTGATCCAGCTCTACTGACAAAATGTTTCAAGGCACTTCACAGGAATTTACTGTAAAGTATAATGACTGTATTAATAATAATCCTTGCATTTGATACAGCGCTTTTCACCTCTTATCGACGTCTCAAAGCGCTTCACAAAATATACTGTAAAGTGAATTGACTGTACATTTGTGGGCGAAACGCGGCAGCCGATTGCGCACAGCAGCGTCCCCACAAACAGTCGTGGATTAAAAATGACCAATTTTTATTATTTATTTTTTGGGGGAGGGATTATTATTAGGCGCATGTGGTGTGTGTGTGTGTGTAGAGAAAGGCCAAGGTTTCGCCCTGATCTGCCTGGATTTGAACACAGGTTTCATGCTTTTGAGGCGAATGTTCTAACCACTGAGCTATGGGAATTCCACATTCTGTACTTTGCAAACACAGCAGCGAATTTGCTCACAGTGATGTCCCATAAACAGCTATGAAGTGAAAGACCAACATTATCTGGGGGATTATCAGGCAGGACACTGGGAGAAACTCTCTTCTTCTTGAATGGTTCCTTTTCAAATAGCGCAAAGGGACTGGGGTGGTTTATATTGGGGAAAGTACCCAATCCAGAAACGTTACAGTCAAACCCCGTCGAAAGATAAAAAATAATCCTGGCGTTTCGTATATCATAAATTCATAAGCATTGCTAGACGAAAAAAAAAGTCCTCGATCCATCTAGTTCATCTTAATAATCCTTGCATTTATATAGTATCTTATCCCGTCATTGAGACATCTTAAATCGCTTCACAGAATATAGTGTAAAGTCGATTGATTGCGTATTTTGAGGGTGAAACGCGGCTGCCAATTGCCACTACGCTACGGAACTCCACTTATTTGCAAGAGCATCTATGTTTGAACTTTCAACTCATCGGCTAGTCTGCGTTGCGTCCCTACCCCTCCTGTCCCCCTCTCCTAGATCCCTCTATCCCCCTTCTCCCTCGAGCAGGCATTTATTGTGAAGTCCGCATTATGGATATTTCCTAACAATACCCGTGCGTCACTTAGTGAAACTGGAACCAGTTGACGGGAGTGAAATTCACTCTTACAAAGATTAATTAGATCACCCATCAGTGTAATTGGCACAATAATCTCAATCTAATAAAAATTTAGCAGAGTGGATAACACACTCTCGTTGAGAGCGTTGCCAGAATTTGACACAGGTTGTCAGTTTGCTAAAAAGTGTTTGAAACGTAGTCGTGTAGAAGGGTCTGCGTGGGGCTCGGGGGGGGGGGGGGGGGGGGGGGGCGTTGAAGGTTCCTGTGACGCTCGTGAAAGGAGAAGGGAGTTTCTCCTGGTGTCCTGGCCAACTCACCTCCACTTAAATTGGTCGTTCACCTAACGGCTGCTCTTGGGACGTTGCTGTGTGCAAATTGCCTGCAGCGTTTTGACTACAAAATACACAGTCAGTGCGCTCGGCAGCAATTCTCCAGCGGAGCACTTTGGTGTCGTTTGAATGTTACGCGATAACAATGTTATTTGAATGTTATCCGTCGCGAGGATTATTTATTAATTATTCCCCCGCTCATAACAATGTTATTTGAATGTTATCCGTCGCGAGGATTGTTTATTAATTATTCCCCCGCTCACCCCCAAAGTTTAACCCTGCCTTGTCATTTCTAACAGTGGCACGAAACAGCCCGTGCAAACTGCAGTGACGCACACCATGGCGGCCAGGCAACATGGACTAAGACCTCGGTGTGTCATCTCATTCCCTTGATCCAGGCAGGTCAGGGCGAAAGCTTCGGCAAGTTTCCTTACTCCACACACGTCTGATAATAATCCCTCAAAAAAAAACCGCAAACGATTAACAGGGATGGGTGGGGGAGGAGGGGCGGGATAGGGGGGGATAGGGGAGAAAGCCCTAGGCATGGTCAAAGAGAAAGGTCTTGAGGTTTGAGCTGAAAATGGGGTCGGAGGAGGAGGAGGAGGAGGAGGGATTGAGGGAGAGAGCTCTGGAGTTAAGGAGCGCATTGGCTGAAAGCACGGGGGTGGCTTGTTGGGGGGGTAAACGAAAACGGCAAGGATCATTATTATTAATCCTCGATGTCGACGCCGAACAGGTGGAAGGATGAACACATTCTCTCTGATCTGTCTCTCGTCTGCGAATTTCTCAGCCACTAAAACAAAGCAGTTCAACCTGTCGCTTGAGAGAGGGCCAGTTTAGTCTCTCGTCGCAGTATGTATACCTGGAGGACGTACAAATCACGTTGGCACACCTCCCCCTCTCCGGTTTGTTTCTCAGGCTTTTCTTGGGATAGAAAAAACACAATAACATCATCAATAACAACAAAATGACATTGATAAGAGCGTCGGGAGGACGTCCAAAGGCGCTGAACAGTCAGGGATCGGGACCCAAGCATTGGGGAGAGGGGAAAGGTAGAGGAGGGAGAGAGTTGGGAGGGGAGGGGTAGAGTTGGGAGGGGAGGGGAGGGAGTTGGGAGGGGAGGGCTAGAGTTGGTAATGGAGA
>CM068760.1:3246720-3377640 GCA_035084275.1 Hydrolagus colliei
CACACACACACTCACTCTCTCACACACACACACACTCACTCTCACACACACACACTCACTCACCCTCACTCTCACTCACCCTCACACACACTCACTCTCACACACATTCACTCTCACACACTCACCCTCACACACACACCCTCACACACACACACCCTCACACACACACACTTTCTCTCACACACTCACACACATTCACACACTCACTCACACACATTCACACAGACTCATTCACACACACTCTCACACACACTCACTCTCACACACTCTCTCACTCTCACACACACTCACTCACACACTCACAGACACTTTCTCTCACACTCACACTCACTCTCACACTCACACACACTCTCATGCACACTCACACACACTCACTTTCTCACACTCACTTTCTCTCACACTCACACACACTCACTCTCTCACACTCTCTCACACACACACTCACTCTCACACACACACACACTCTCTCACACTCTCACACACACATTCACACTCACACACTTTCACACTTTCTCTCGCACTCACAATCACTCACTCTCACATACTCTCACACTCATTCACTTTCTCTCACGCACACGCTCACACACATTCACACACACACTCATTCTCACACTCTCTCTCACACTCACACACACATTCTCACACACACACAGCATTGTTACTGATCAGTCCACATCATTGTCACTTCATACCATTTGACATTAATACTGATATATTCTATATATGCTGATAACATATATTATTGACATCAAGTATAAAACAATACAAATAGTAATAATACTAATAATGATCCTTGCATTTGATATAGTAGTGTTTTTTTCATGACTTCTTCTTCCAGACGTCTCAAAGCGCTTCACACAATATATACTGTAAAGTGAGTGGACTAGATATTTGTGGGCAAAAGGATAAAATGATATAAAGTAACAGAAATAATTCGGTCAATTCCCTTTACAGTATATTCCGTGAAGCGCGTTTGAGATGTCCAGAAGGCACGAAAAGCGCTATGTCAAACACCAGGATTATTATTATTATGATTGACACCAAGTTTATATCACGTATATATCGTTAACATTGATATAAAGTATGAACAATGATTTTGTTAGAGTTGCTATGGTGGTAGTCGCCGCGTTCTTATTGATATTTGTAACATAGTTAGCGTTAAGTTTAACATCGTTGTTTGTCTTAATTTGACACACTTAAGAAAAAGTCAACCCCCTTTACAGTGCATTCTGTTATTCTGTCCACGACTGTATGCTCGCGACACTGCTGTGCGAAATTAGCTGCCGAATTTCGCCCACAAAATACACAACTTACTTTACAATACACTTTGTCATCATTATTGTTTAATTACTTTGTTTTACTGCATTGTTAAGTCATTGTTTCATATGGTCATGTTATTGTTTCTATTATTGACCTCTGTATATTGTATAAAATATACTAAATGTATATTTTACTCCTTCATTGGTGTATTGAGTTTTTTTTAAATTATTAGTTAAATTTACCTGCAACTTAACCAATAAGTATAATAATCTCTGCATTTGATCGAAGCGCCAGAAAAGGCTTAACAGGTAATTGTTGCGAGGTGTAAGGATTGTACGCGTAAGCACTTTTAAGGCATTGTTACAAAGTAAAATTCACTGATGGTATCGCAATTGGATTTTTCTAGCAAAAGAAAAGTAAACCCGTCTGTTCGTAACTTCTCCGTGCTCTCTCTGCCTCTCAGATAATTGCTTGTCTGTGTGTATGTGTGCGCGCACGCATGTGCGTATTGCAATACAGTCAATTCACGGCACTGTACAGTATATTCTGTGAAGCACTTTGGGACGTCTTGAGGGCATGACAGGGCGCTGTATCAAAATGTAAACTGTCACTACACAAGTGTGATTCCCGCAGCCTCACACAGTGTAACGCGAAATAGATGGGTTGTGAAATGCATTAAAAATTTCCATTAAATTAAAATATAATAATCTTATTGGAAATGCACCTCCGCGGACAGGGGGGGGGATCTTTCATTTAAAACATGCATTGGAGTATTTTAAATTGGCTTGCAAGTCGCTTGCGGATTAAATGTGTGTATATACTGGGTTGGTATTTTTTTTAAGTTGAGAGAAGGAAAATACTCGCTGATTACCTCTCTTCTGCTCCTGAACTTTCGGTTTCATTAAATTTCAAACAAGTGTTTCTGACAAGAGGAAACCACTAGATGGAGACAAAGGTGTGGTGACATTTCCTTCACACATTTCTTCGGTTGGTTGCGTGCACTCTAACAGCAAACAACTAAAACGATAAAAAAAGTGAGTTTCAAATACGTTTCCATTTTATTTTATTTTAAAACCTAACCGGCAGTCCACGGAGGCACTGAATCCCCAAACTTGCTGAACAGTATAAAGTTTATTGCGTTCTGCAAACAGCCGATTGTAAGGAAAGAATGATAATAATAATAATAATAATACTCCTTGCATTTGATGTTGACGCTTTTGACGTCTTCTAGACGTCTCAAAGCACTTCACGGAATACACTGTATACTTTGTGGGCAAAACGCGGTAGCCAATTGCGCACAGCAGTGTCCCACAAACAGTCGGTGGATTGAAGTGACCAATTTATAGTTTTTTTTCTTGAGGGATTACTATCAGGTGTGTGGAGTAAAGAACCTTGCCGGGAATTCAACCCAGGTCTCTCGCTCGGAAGGCGAGTGCTCTAACCACTGAGCTACAGGACTCCCTACAACTGAAAGGGTGGGTTCCCTGGATGGATGACATCAGATGGGCCCAAAGGACCTTCTTCATTCAAACGAATCTTGTGACGTTGAGTCTTGGGAACAGTGCTCTCTCCCTACCGAGTGTTATGTGTTTAACCTGGAAATCTCCAGGCGCTGATAAGAATTGTGCTTACATGCGAACAGCAAAGGGTCACTGCAGTCACTTCACACTGAAATCCTGAGGAGTGCCTTCGCACGTCTTGACGACACGATAAAAGCGCCGCGTCGAACGCGAGGGTTATTGCCACTGTTACCACGTTAACGTACAGTGAACCTCACACAAGTCACATCAGTTATAAATAAATATACAGTCCCACAAATATACAGTCACTTCACTTTACAGGGTATTCTGCAAAGCGCTTTGAGACGTCCAGAAGACGTGAAAAGCGCTGTATCAAATGCAAGGATTAGTATCTCACTGTTTGGTTTCTTTCTTTCCCAACCACTCACTTGAAATATTTCCAACTCGATAATAAGGGTGAAATAGATCAGTCCAATGACTAATCATTAATGGCTGTTTCCCACTGAACCTGATGCCCAGCTTCACCATGGAGCTCCTGTAGCTCAGTGGTTTGAGCGCTCGCCTTAAAAGCATGAGACCTATGTTCGAATCCAGCCAGGTCGGGGCGAAACCTTGGGCAAATTTCCTTACTTAATAATAATCTGTCCCAAAAAAAACCACAATAATAAAATTGGTCATTTCAACCCACGACTGTTTGTGGGGGACACTGCTGTGCGCAATTGGCTGTCGCGTTTCACCCACAAATATATAGTCAATTCACTTTACGGTATATTCTGTGAAGAACGCTTTGAGACGTCGATAAGGTGTGAAAAGCGCTCTATTAAATGCAAGGATTATTATTATGTATCACCAGCAGCTGGCAGCATTTGACTGCATCCCACATTCAACACAGCCTACCTGCAATGCTGTAATACTTTTAGCAGTGATTTTAAGATAGCAACACAATTCTGCTCCCTGAAGGTAACCCCTAAGTAGTCACCTGTGTCACCACAGGAGAGGCGCAAAATGGGTTGAAGTGGGAAGTCGGGTTCATTTACCGTGCCAGAAATCACTCGAAGAGGTCGCTTTTGGAAATAAGTTTTCGGCATGAATCAAGAGTGTATCCCTGTGAGGCCAAGAGAACTTTACCCAGGGAAAGATCAACATAACCACTGGGCGGTGTAAACGGGCCACTCTCTCACTTATTGAGGGAGACCTGGGTTCAATTCCAGGCAGGTCAGGGCGAAAGCGTGGGCAAGTTTCCTTACTCCACATGGCCTAAATAATAATCCCTCAAGGAAACAGTAATTAATTGGTCATTCCAATCCGCGGCTGTTTGTGGGGGGACTCTGCCGTGCGCAATCGGCTGCCGCGTTTCTCCCACAAATATACAGTCAATTCACTTGACAGTATACTCTGTGAAGCGCTTTGAGACGTCCAGCTAGAAGATGTGAAAAGCGCGAGATCAAATCCAAGGATTCTTATTACTCCCTTCACAAACCCTGTAAAACCTGCTGTCAAAGCTTTCAGCCACTGGGGTAAGACCCATCTCTGGGCAATGCAGGGCCAAAGCTTTTTGTCTGATACTTCATCTTAAAGAGTCAAACAAGGTACATCCAAGTGCCAAAGAGAATTAAAACCACCCAAGAAAACCCACATCAGTGAAAGTTGGCGAAAAACCAAAGTTTCCAATACATCATTTTATTTATTTATTTCAAAGTTTGAAGCTGGGAAATGGAATATAATTTCACCTGCATGTGCTAATTGTTGCTCCAGTGAGACACCTAGACACAGGTGGGGGGGGGGGGGGGGGGGGGGGTGAGTGTAATAATAAAACAGTGATTTTCTTTCCATAGTCCTTTATTTTTTTCACCAGATCCAAACGGGCTCTCTGGCGAGCGCTGCCGTGCGTCAAAGCCACCCACTTCACAGGGTCACCCGATCACAGCAGGTCAGCCGGCCAGCCCGCCGAGGGGCAAATCCCTGGAGCCATCACCGAGCTGGTCACTGCTGGCTACCGACACGACCCGAAAACAGTCCAGGGCGGGTCCCCAGCGCAGCATCAATCACCACACGGCCGTATCCTTTGTAAAGGCGCCAACCAGCACTGATCAGAGCGAATGACATGTTTCTTTTGGGGGGGGGGGGGAAACAGTCGAACACACACAATCACGCACTCACGCACGCACTCGTTCGCTCTTATACCTGTCTCACACACACACACACAACTTTGGCTGAACAAGAAAACGTTTTTCACAATGTCAACCCTGTGTGGTCTGTTGTGATGGTGCTCACTATCCTGGAATCAAACGACCCCACATTAACCCACCCACATCCAGAGAGAAGCCAGACTTAAAAGACCCAGCGTTGCATCTGCGACTCCGCAGCTTTGGAATTCGACTGCAACAAGCGGAAACACATGTTTTAAGCGAATGTTTAAAATATTACGTGTTATGTGTTTTGTGTCCATTTTTATGCAAAAATATCTGATCAAAACGGATTATGATTCCTATCCCCCCCTCCTCCCGCCGCACAACTCCCTCCCCCCTCTCTTCCCCACTCCATTCAATTTCTATAAATGTGAATAAGAAATGGATTTGAGCCAATGAACGAATCATTCACAGGTTTGTCTTCGCACCAACTCATTGACTAGGTGATGATGCCTGGGTTCTATTGAAGGTACAATTTTTATGTGTTGTATGTTAGTTTGCACCCCCCCCCCCACACCTTTGGTCACCCCCCAAGAAAGCTAACTGCCCCCGATTGTATCTCCTTTACTCTGTGTTGAAATTTTTTGAAATCAAATTTTTTGTTTTAAAATTCTATGCAACGTCCTAACGACGATATAATTCACCAAATAGTCTTGTGTGAACTCCTGGGTCGCATTCTGGTTGCAACGGAACGCAGGAATGACGCACTATCATAGGTTTCTAATGATGCCGAGCGCGAGTTCATAAGTGGTTTGCGGAGTGGCAACCAACAGCGAAGGAAAAGGACACTTTACTAAATCAATTTATTTTTCTTCACCCAGATAATCAAAGTTTCCTTTCCTTTGCAGGTTTCAATCACAATCAAAGTTTCTCACAAGAAGCCTCCGGCACGGACCGTAGGTTAGACACTGATATTCTCAAATGAACTGAATCTTAAAGCTTTTTGTTTTTTAAAAAAAAATCAAAAATCTTGAGCGAATTCTGCGAAATTTCTGATCAGGTAAACGGTGAGTGAGGTGGGTTATATATTCTATAAGAACCCAAGTCAGGTTCCAGTATATTTACTGTAGGATTTTCTGTTCAGCAGAAATCTCCCATCGGCTCCAGGTTAGATTTGTACGTGCTGAACCGGCTGTGTATATATATATATTTTTTTTACATATATATTAAAAAAATTAGATAAATAACCAACAAGATCAGCCTTATCAAGTCTCAATCTGCTGAATTCACGAGTCCCAAGGCCAGATACATTCTCTGAGCCAAACGATCCACTTGAAACAGCGTCTGACACTCAACGGCAAGCAATTATCCTTTACTATTTGCTGTTGTGTTTTTTTTTTTGCATTGAACAGGCCCTATGTTCCCCAGTCAGTCTCTCGCCCCCCCCCCCCCCCCCCCCACAACCCTCACACCCGCTCCCCCCCACCCATTGTTAATTCATCATCGGGTTTGATCTGAATTTCCTGAATTACACACTTGTGATCATTTTTGTTTCCTTCCTTGCTTCCTTCCTTGGTCGATTTAAAAAATAAATCACAGGAAAATCAAAAAGGGAGCGAGTGAGGGAGAGGAGGAGAAAGAGAAATACTAAATCGGAAGGAACACTATTCAGTTTTTCATCAACAACCCCCCCCCCCCCCCCACCCTCTCCCCACCCCAGAAGATCATGATTCTGTCTGCATAAATGCTACAGTAAACGGTAAAATAATGCTCCCACAAGTCACAACTGCTTTTCGAAGGTGTGTGCATTTTTAAATACTCTTTAGAACGGCCGCTAGTATTTCCGCTTCTCTCTGCCAGGCTGCTCTTTCAGAAAGAAGGGTCTCTCTCTCTCTCTCTGGGGGTCGCTTCTGCCCGCCACCCCCGCCCCCTCCCCCCCATCCAAATCCTCGGCGATCGCATCCGCAAAGGGAAGCCACTGTCAGGTTAAGTTATTATATTAATTTGAACGCTAAAATCTAATTCACGGAAGGTAAAAGTAAAAACAACAACAAACGGGAAGGGGGGGGGGGAGGGGGGGAAAGAGAGAGAGAGAGGGGGAAAAAAAACAGGTCTTGAGAACGCTGTGCAGCCTGTGCGTACAAGACACACATTGGTCAATGCACTGAATTGTCCTAGAGTAGCAGAAAATATATATATGTATAGATATATATATATATATATACTGGAGAAGTTCAAGTCACCACTTGCAGCAGCTTGTCACCACTGACATTCAAGTAAATAATTCTGATATGTACATTAGAAGTAATATACAGCCTCCAACTATATGTCGATCACGTCAATGGTGTGAAGGAAGAGAACAAAGCAGGGCTTGGCGGGTTCATTGTTATCTGATTCGCTTCTCCGCTGAATAGATAGACATGTAGTAGTCGTTGCTTCCAACAGCTAAGTGAGGCTGTGGAGAGAATAGAACAGAACAACACTCAAAGAGATGCAGGCTGGACAAAAAGGACAAAAACATTACATTTGTAAATAATACTACTATTAATAATAATCCTTGCATTTGATATAACGCTTTTCGCGTGTTTTAGACGTCTCAAAGCGCTTCACAGAATTTACTGTCAAGTGAATTGACTGTATTTTTTGTGGGCAAAACATGGCAGCCGATTGCGCACAGCAGCGTTCCCCACAAAAGGGCCATGGGTTGAAATGACCAATTTATTATCAGGCGTGTGGAGTAAGGAAACTCGCCCAAGGTTTCGCCCTGACTTGTCTGGGATCGAACCTGGGTCTCTCACTTGCAAGGCGAGTGCTCTAACCACTGAGCTACAGGACTCCACCCCTTTCACGCCAGAAGGACGTCCGGAGGCGCAGAATATGGACAACAGCAAAAGGGTGGGGGGGGGGTACAAAATAATTAGCGGAAATAATAATAGTGATAATATGTACATTTGATAAAGCACCTAACAGCGTCGCAACATTTAACAACATCTTACAAGATTTGTTGTTAATAGTGGCCTCAAATAGCTGCAACTAACTGTCAGGACTGCATGCGGCAGGAAAGGAAAGAGAGACGAGGATTTACGGATTAGAGACATTACTCGCTGTCGTTTGTCATCCCACCAAGTTGGCAAATAAGGTCCCTGTGGTGAGATAGAGTTGTAAAACTCGACGACATGAAACAGAGTGAAAAGCTGAAGTGGCCGCTGAATGTTGTGTGTGCTCTGGGATGCGTTACTACCTTGAAAAACTCCCGTGTGTTTAATTATTCTTTATGATACATGTGGGGTTTTTTTTTTTGGGGGGGAGGTAAAAAATATAGAAAAAGTACCATGGGTATGCGCGGCAAGGAAGGCAGGTCATGGCATCAACATTGACTGAGAAAAATCGCACAGTAAAAGGTCGCCAGGATGTACAGCAATTTTATTTCCCTGCCCGAAAAATACACCCACACAGACACACACACACACAGACAAGACAGAAAGACAGACACACACATGTAAACAGATAGACAGAGAGACAAAAACAGACACACAAACACAGACAGAAAGACAGACACACGCACACAGACAGACAAGCAGACAGAGACAAAAAACACACGCACAAAGACAGACAGATAGACAAACAGACAGAGACAAAAACAGAAACACACACAAACAGACAGACATACAGACAGACACACACACGAGTGAATAGTGGCAAGTGCCGGCAGATGTGACGACAGGTTTTAGATAAGCTCCTGTGCAAAGCCTCCCATTAAAATGATATCTCTTACAATATATACATTGGCTACATCGCCTTTCATATCGAGAGAAACGTCTCACAGAGCAGACTGCAAATCGCATTGACTGTGCATTTTATATAGGTGAACGCCCTAGCTAACTTGCGCAGAGCGACATCCTACAAAGCAGGGCAAAGTGAATGAATCGTTTTATTCGGGAGATTGTTAGAACCAGGAGGAACTCGGTCCTTAACACACGCGGGAATCTCTTTTGCCCAAAATGCCACATTAACTGTCTCTGCCACCTAGTGTCTCATCTTAAAAATGGAGGATCTCACACAATCGCGTTTTGATTTGGGGGCAGGTTTTTATATAATAATAATAATCCTTGCATTTGATACAGCGGCTTTTCACGTCTTCGAGACGTCTCAAAGCGCTTCACAGAATATACTGTAAAGCGAATTGACTGTATATTTGTGGGTGAAACGCAGCAGCCAATTGCGCACAGCAGTGTCCCCACAAACAGTCGTGGGTTGAAATGACCAATTTTTATTATTGTGTTTTTTTTTGGGAGGGATTATCATTAGGCGTGCATGAAGAGTAAGGAAACTTGCCCACGTTTTTGCCCTAACCTGCCTGGATTTGAACCCAGGTCTCACGCTTGTAAGGCGAGTGCTCTAACCACTGAGCTACAGGAGCTCCACAAACGTTACTTACCCAGAACGGATGGAAAGCCAGGCAGCTGATGGCTCCGATCCTCTGACCCATAAATCCGTCATAGTATTTAATATTGCTTATCACATCCCCGTTTGCATTATATACAGCTATGAACTGATTCATCGAGCCGCTGAAAGGAAAGGTTAAAAAATAAATAAACAGGTTAATTCTTTCCTATTTGACAACCTGTTTGGATACAATCCACACGGCTTAACATTTACCGACAGCCAGTGGCACTGGAGTGGGGGGGGGGGGGGGGGGGGGGGGGGATTGCTCTGAGACACCGCCAGGCATGGAGGGCGCTATATAAATCAAAGTTGTTGTTGTTATTGTAATGGTCCTGGGTTTAGTTGCGATGGGCTTGGAATTCCAGTGGATCTCCCCAGTGAAATGAGTACTACAGGCGTAAAACAACTGGCTTTATCTTTTGTTGGGATGTTCTCCTGATGTGAAAGGCGCTGTACAAGTGTAATTTTGTTATTGTTGTTGTTAAAGGGGCTGCGGCCTGAGAGGAAGAGGGTTTAAGAAACAATTGAAGTGGGTCCCCAGCCTCTCAGTGGCTCTGGTACCATCAGTGATCGAGAGGCCGGCCTTGTCTGGCTCCTCGATGTGACTTGGATGCCTCGACAAGCGATTTCCATCACCATTGACAACACAGGGGGAACTCCTCCAGTATCGCACTGGAGAGTCAGCCCTAGACCGTGCACTCACAGGCCCAACATTGAGGCCTGAACTCGCAACCATACGAATATGAAGGCGTATGAAGGCACAGGCATATGAACACCTCTGCGAACCAGTAAAACCTCAATGACAGAAGAAGGGCTGTGCCATCTGAGAGCTGCCACCGCTGCAGTTGACCTTCCGCAGCTGTGATAGCGTCCCTCGAATCCTCCTTCAAAAAAATCGTCTCAGCCGCATTCCGCTACCACAAGACGCAAAATAACCTTTGGAGTTATGAGAAGTTGCTAATGCAGGCTGAGTGTGTGGGCTGGATGGCAGCTACGCTCAGTCACCAGTCGATTCTATTAAACCCAGACGTCTTAACGTTAAAAATGGTCGCGCCAAAAAAAATATATACAGGGGAAAAAAAGCACTCCAGGTTTAGGAGTATTTACCGTCACATATGACAAGCTTATTAATTCATTAACCTCTGCTGTAATTGAAATAAGGCGCGGAGGAAGGAAGACAGATTAGTCATACTTAGGTGCTGCGTTCCTCACTCTACCAATGGAGCCACCGCCCACATTGGGGGGCAAGTCTGCCAAAAACACTGGAAAATTAGCAAAAATAAAGGAAACATGACTCGTGGGTGGGGGGGGGGTTGTGTGTGGGGGGGGGGGGTTGGGGGGGTTGCAGGGAGGGGGAGCAGTCTTTCAGCCAGTACCATAAGGCTTCCCTTCCCAATGCCACCCAGTCACCCGCTTTACTTCTAATAATTATTATAATACTTTTCCTTGCGTTTGACACAGGGCTCCATCACGACGTTCAGACGCCTCAAAGCCCATTCGCTGGTGATACTGTAAAAGTGGAGCCATTACGTATTATTGTGGGAGAAACCAGGCAGCCAGTTGCGCGCAGCAGTAGCCCGCAGACAGCCGTGGAGGTTAGCGACCAATTTTATTTTGAGGGATTTTTTTTGAGGGGTCAGGGCGAGGACTTGTCTGTGACTCAAAGTTTGAGTAAAACATTTTTTTTGCCCCTGAACTATAAGGGACCAAGCTAACCTTGAGCCACCCACCCACACATTTAAATAACTCTGTCTCTTTCCCACAGTACGAGGATTTTGATGCAAACGCAATACTTTTCACGTCAATTCCCACTGGGTGCCTTGTTACTTCGGGTTAACCACACTTCAGGTAGCGTGTACAGATGTGTGGGGAGGCTTTCATGGCTAAGTGCGTTAGCTATATAGGGATTTACTCCTTCTAGTGTTTGTGGGGAGGACAATGTGAAGGTTAGCCAGGGAATTACTGCAAAAAGAAAAGGAGCAAGAAAGCAATTCTTCACAACGATAACACTTTAAGACGATAGAATTGACCTGAAAGTTACATTTACTTCTTCGCACCATATGAACAAAAACACCAGAAGGTTTGAGGATATCTCGGTCTGTTCCGAAAATGTAATTCCCCCTGAGGTTTGAACAGTTAAGTCTGTGGCTAACAAAGTGTGTTTGTTGGGATGTGCCTGAGTAATGAATAAATGAACTCTCGTGTTTCACGGTTGGGCTCAGTGTAAAGAGTTTCATCTGTATGTTCTGAACCAGACGCAGGGTCTAAGGGAAAGCTAAGGACGACATTCTACCCTCGAGGAAATACTTCACTGACCAGTGAAGAATCCTCTGCACTGTTACCGCACATTATTCCTCAAGATATCTCAAAGCACTTTACGTACGTCAAGTGTAGTGACTGTTTTTTGCAGGCAAACGCAGTAGCAGTAATATACTTGGTACAGTATGTATTATTGTATAATGTAGGACTATCGGCAAAGGGATTTACGTAGGTTCAGAGCTTTGAGCCGCGCAGTTGGGTTACGACCAGGTTAGGTCCAGGTCCTGCTGTTGAGTAAGATATTCTCAATGGTCGCGGAGTAATATGTACCACGTAATATAATATGTACATATTGTACTGTATTGTCATCGAAACCCAAAACCTCAGCACAAATAATCAAACGCTTGCTACCTCTCACCGTTTTGAATTGACTTACCAAGCAAACAGGTTAGCCTGCGGATGAATGTCCAGCGCTGTCAGTCCTTTCACTGTCTGAATTACATTCATGGACTCTGGCATCCGTGGGTCATAGAACCTCACATCTCCATTTACACTGAATAATTGAAAAGGGTCAGTGGGGTTAGGCTAGGGCCGACAAGGCAATGCGAACATACGCACACAACAGGAGGGCCAGTCACACCGGCATCAGTCAGCAAAGTATCAATGATGATGAGAAGCTGATCAATACTTTTTATCAATACAACAAATGACTTGCCAGTCTTGAGTGTTATACACAGTCCTCGATGAGGTTGGAGAAAGAGCGAGAGAGAGAGAGAGTGAGAGAGAAAAAAAACTTGCTATACACCAAACCTACGATAAAATAATTCACCGGGCAGTTTGCGAAATCAGTGCCCTCGGCCCTCGATACTAAATAATTCACAATGAATTACACGCACTAAACCATTACACATGCTATTAGAAATGTATAATGGATCCTGGAGTTCAAAGAATCAGTGCAATTATGAATAAATAATCACAGGACGGTCAATCCAGCCTCACCTGACACTGATGATGTTGCCATTGGGACTCTTCTGTAGATAGGCCTTCACCACCCAAGCAGCATGCTCTCTGTAAGTCATCACACGGCTGCAAAGCAATCAGAAAATGCAGGATTTAAGAGAGGATAGATACTTAAGGCGTAAAAGTATTAAGCGATAATGGCGGGCGGTGGTGGGCGGATGTGGGGGGGAAGGAAGGAAAGAGGTAACTGAGAAGTTGTAGCATGTAGGTTGTGGCAAAGCAGGCTCGATGGGCTGAATGGCCTCTTCTAGTCCCTCCCCCACTCTGTCTCTCAGTTTCTAACAATAGTTGTATTTGCTATAGCACCTTTCACGTCAGGAGGACATCTCCAAGTGCTTCACAGGCTATAATTTGCTGGGAGCAAGGAATAGCCACTTTTAGTTAACTGCTAATTGGGAAACGGTGAGTTAGGCCTTTTATTATATACGTACATTTAAAAAAATCTCTTTGAAGCCAGTGAATATTTCCGAAACTGTATTAATGCAATTTATCAAACTGAATGCAAGGTTAAATAATGTACGTGCTGCATAACAAATGATGGATGCAGTCGGATCACTTATGAAGCAAAATAAAAGACAGACAGACAGACAGACAGACAGACAGACAGACAGACAGACAGACAGACAGACACTGCATATCCAGCTTTGGAATGGGTGACACAGAATATGCATTTTAATAATAATAATGATAATGATCCTTGCATTTGATACAGTACTTTTCACATCTTCTAGACGTCCCAAACCATTTCACATGATATACTGTAAAGTGATATATATGTATACATGTGGGCACAACACAGCAGCCAATTGCACAGCAAACAGACGTGGATTGAAATGACCAATTTTTAATTATTTTTATTTTTTGAGGGATTATTATTAGGCGTGTGGAATAAAGAAACATGGCCAAGGTTTCACTCTTACAGATGTTCATCCAATTTCAGTGCAAGATCAAAATAAATGGCTGCTATTCCCAAACCCTTTGGCTAAGACTTTCTAGAGATAGTCAAGGGTAGTTAGAGGACAGGATACTGGAAACATTAAGGCTGCAATGGGAAGCCAGGAGAGTGGAGATGCAGGAAACAGATCAGATGGGATGAGGAACTTGGGAGCTCAGCGCCTTGGGACATCCTCCCGACGTGAAAGGCGTTCTATAAACGTAATTTAGTTGTTGTTGTTGTTGAACTTTCTCACCATTCATTTGGAGCCATTCTCCTATCGTATATACGGACGGAGCCATCGCCCAGACCCCCAGCGATAAGAGAGCGACTAGAATCACATGAAAGGCTCGTCACACAGCTGTCTGCCCCTGTGGGGATATCCTAGGGAGTAATCAGAAGTGACGTTTAATTAATACACCCGTTAAATCCACCACAAACCAATCGCGTCAAGCTTTTAGCTGCAGAGAAATGGCGGCATGTGGGTCTCTGTGAAAGTGGCCTGTCAGAGGCACTAAAGGAACAGGCCTGTGGGAGAGCTGGCTCGGTTTCTGATCTGCTGCAGGTGATTTGCACAGCACTCAACTGTTTTGAGTGAAAAAGGACAAGAAAGACGGGTTGATTCTGAACTCCGCAGCGATTGGAATTCATTTTTCAGAGTCATCGCTTCCTTGGTTTGCGGCCAAACAAAACAAACTCTTAAAACTAAACAGCCCCAGGTAACTTTTCCCCCATCAAAGTGCTTCTAAACTCAGACACTGCCGTGCATTGGATTTCGTATGGTTGGAGGGCGGCTGAGGTAAGCAGCTGTCCCTCACAGTCAAATCAGGTTGCCAGTCAGACGAACACAAAAAGCCTCAAACGTTGAAATCTTGTCATAGGCGACTTGTAAAAATTCAGCATCTTTGGGAACTCCCCACGGGTTAAACGTCAACTAGCTGGACTGGAACTGGGAACGTATCCAAAGAAATGACGGGGGAAATCAGACACGACACGTGAAACGTCAACTCACACCCTGGAAAGATGAGGCCAGCAGTCAACAAAGGATAGCTGCCATTGTAATTATCACGCGCAGGGTCCAACATACGGTATTTCTTAACGTGGACTCTGGCAAATTGGACCATGGATTTAAGTGCGGCAGGCAGAGAAAGAAGAACGAGAGAGAGAACAACATCAAGTTGCATTTATACAGCGGCTTTCGCGAAGGGAGGACGTCCCGAGCTGCTGGACGGTGAAGGGTTTGGAATCAGGATCGGGAGGGGTGGAGAGCAAGGGTGGGGGAGGGGTGGGGGGAGGTTGAGGGGGTGTGAGGGTGGGAAAGACGAGGGGGAAGTGCGGGGGAGGGCATGAGCTGCAGAGTTCCGAATAATCTACGCCGTTTTGCGGAGGGCAAAGTTAGGAAGTTCATTCCCAAATTTATTTCCTGAGAGGAGATACTGCCTGCGGTCGAGAGAGAATTCCAACAGGGGGTTCTCTAAGGAATTAGTTAAGGAATTGCCGCCTCCGCGGCGTGGCAAATGGAGCACTCAGCTACTGGCCGACACAATCCCACAGCTTTCAAGGAACAACATCCGCCGCTGTTACAGAACACTTGCTCGAAAAGATGGCCCAGGAGAGACCAAGATTTTCATTGACTGGGAGCGCATTATTGGTGTGTTGCCTGTGAGACGCAGGAAAGCTTCTCGGAGTCCGCAGTCTGCTGAGTAGTAGGTGTGTCAAAACAGACCACTCGTCAACAAAAGATTCTAGGCACACACTCACTCACGCACGCATGCACGGACGCACGCACTCACTTAACCGCCCCCACCCTCCCCACCCCACCTCGCCGGTGGGGTCTGTACAATGACTGCCTGCCTGACAATCAAGGTCGGCCACTGAGAACACTTGGTGACTGTTCTCTTACGAGACATCAGTTTCCTTTCCAGTTGGACGGAGCGTCAATCCACAGTGTTTGAGGGAATAGCCCTTTGAATCTCGCTGGATCTATCGCAACACAAATCTCGGAAACGGAATCGCTGAACAAGGAGGCGAACGTATCAAATTGACACCCCGAGCCTCGAGTGCCCACTGGCTACACGTTGGCCGATGGTTCCTCCGGACGCTCGCGATTCGTACCTGTACTTTCATCTCTCGGTCCGCGTCCCAGATTCGGATAATGCGGACATCTCCCGATGTCATCAGCAGCCCGGCCTCCTGCTCCCACTCCACGACCATGCCAGCACCTGAACACAAACCAATTCCATCATTGCAGGCTGCCACACACACCATCTCAAGACGTTGTACACACAATTTTCTCCTTTGCCGCATGCAACGTTTTATATATATATAATATAGATTTTAAAAAAAAGAAACTTCTGTTCGAAACTTTCTGAATCCATATAACACAGCAGCGTATGAAAGATTTATTAGCTATCAATTTTTCACAATGATCGCCTTGGCTGACAGTCCACAGTGAGTCTGAAAAAGTCTCTAAAATACTGAAGCACATTATCGTAATTTAGCTGTGCGTTCAATGTTATCGAATGATAAATAAAGTTGCTCTTTTTACGATCAGCAATGCGAAACAACACACTCCCACACAACACAGCAGTGCATTTCAAAGGTGAACTTAATAATAATCCTGGCATTTGATGCGAGGAGGGAGACAGGGGGTGGAGGGGGTGGGAAGAGGGGGGGGGGAGATAGATTTTGTTTTAGCTGAACCCAACACACACCGTAAGCCTATTACAGTCGCTTAAAAATAATGTACAATATGTTTTAATCGTGCAAAACAAAAACAGAAAAAAAATTTCATTTGACCCTGTGGTCTGCCATTAATTCTCTCTTTCCTTATTAACCCTTCCACCCCTAAGCCGTTCCCCCGATACGTGGCTAAGCTTCCACCTGTGTGGTTCGTGAGCCTGGCTCCTGGGAGAGGTATTGAATGAGTCAGTGGCTCACATGCCCCCTGGTTAGGAAAGGGCTTCAGCTCCACTGGCTACTCCCCGACACAGTTTGGGATTAAAATGTTTGAGAAAGCGCCTCCCGAATCCCACGATTAAAGTGTGCACAATACGTAAAGATGCACCTTGCGATAACCTGCACATAAAACAAAATACACACTGAGGAAAGGAACTGAGGCAGAGAGAGAGAGAGAGAGAGAGAGAGAAAAAAAAAACCTGGCTTTACAAACCCTATGGGCTTCCTACCTATGATGCCTACAGACCGCAGGCTTCACATGAATAGGGAATCCCTATGGCTGCAGTGAAGCGTGTGAGCTCTGCTATAATTGATTAATTCCTCCAGCACTTCCAACCGCCCACACAAGATACAGTGTTTTGAGTGCTGCAGCGCAGCCCCTGTCCTGCTCATGACACGCTCCCTTCGTAGATTCATCTAACCCAGCCAGCCGGTCGGTCATTTCGTCGGATATTACTCTCGACTCGGCATGCTGACATCAAAGCTCTCTCTCCCGTGGTGAAGCCAGCCTGATTCAACAGGCATGTTCGCCACTTCTAATAGGCCAACCGAGAAGCAGTCACAAGCAACACGACGAAACTGCCGGGATTGCACCGGTATTAAACATTGGTGGCTTGGTAAACTGGAAGAAGCCATTCGATATCTTAATTGTTTGGAACCAGAGCGCTCTGTAAAGAGAGGTATTGCACAAACGGCAAACGGTCCCCCCCACTCCCCCCCAACATCTTGTACATGCCGCAGACCACTTTAGGTAATCCTGTCGCCCAAACGGGTCGATTTCGAGATCCTCACCCTGGTTTTCGAATGCCTTCCAAGTCCCGGCACTTCCTTATTTATCTATCTCTCTGACCTGCTTACACCCCCCAACCCGGTCCCCGCTGCCTCCGCCTCCTGCGGGTCCTATACTTAGTGACAGGTGGCAACGGGGAATAGATCACCAGGTTGTGTTCGGGGCAGGTTTGTGTTGTTGATTTTGTGACTCACCGCCAAAACCCGTTTCATTTAGAAAACATGGCCTACATGTCCTCAAACCAACTTTACTGCACTACAACAACAACAACTCGGATACATGTGAGAGAATGTCCCAGGGCGCTCCCCAATGATGGGTTTGGATGTCATATTACAAGGGATAGTGTACAATGTATAGATAGGGTTCCTGGGCTGTTTCTTAAATGATGGCAGTTCAGATGCCAGTGCATAATACAGAAACCACATGGATTCAT
This sequence comes from Hydrolagus colliei, assembly GCA_035084275.1. Taxonomy (NCBI): domain Eukaryota; kingdom Metazoa; phylum Chordata; class Chondrichthyes; order Chimaeriformes; family Chimaeridae; genus Hydrolagus; species Hydrolagus colliei. The sequence continues at coordinate 3,264,470 of CM068760.1, forward strand.
TTCCTCTTGTGGACCAGCTAACCTTCCCAAATCCTTCGCCTCCCTCCCTTCCCAAATCCTCGCTGGAAGGAAAACCATGGGATGGGAAGTATATTCATCAAGCCCGTTCCGACATTTTATGGGATAAATCCCATTTTTTCCCCATTTATTTCCAAAGTATGTGTCCAGCACCCACTGTGAAACATCCCGATTGATTCTGTGTGCAGGAATGTTTTGCGTTAAAAGATTCTCGCACCCTTTTTGCGTTGAGAAATGATTCCCCATTTCCCTTCTAACCAGCCCGGCTGTAACTTCACGGATGTAGCCATCGGTGTGAATTCCTTCAGCAGCGGGAAGAGCGTGTCCCCAACGTGGCTTGTTGATTTCTCTACATTACTTTGAATACACTTTCCCTTCCAGCTGCCAGCAGGCTGTCGGCGAATGGATGGTGGAAACTTTTTCCTCGCAGGAAGCCTCGTTTTCGAAATGAATACGTGTGGAGAAAGAGAGAGAGAGAGAGAGAGAGAGACGCTACACTGCAAGGTTTCTCCCCTCCTCCCAAAGAAAGGCTTCCCTTCAATTACAGAGTACTCAGAGATCTCCCGCGTAGCAACTCTGTATGATTGTCTTGCACTGCATGTTGAATAGTTGAAGCTCAGATGCGTTTATCGAGCACTCAGCTGCTGAAACTGCATTTTTGTTTAATATCTAAAAGAAACGGGTGCCAAGGAATATCCAGGGGCAATGGAAATATGATGAATCTTTTTGGGTGTGAAATCTATTAAGTCCGCGGGGATTCCGAATAAATCCGCAGGCCTCCTGATTAGGAATATGAACCTCTATAAATGTACATAATTAAAGCAGCGCAAATGAGACAATAAATCAAAGGTTGGGAATTATTAAGCGATGGGAGGAAGAACAACACTGTTGAAAGCCTTCAAAACTGATCTGGCAACAGCCAAGTAGCTGCAGGCACCTGAGATTCATCACTCGGCTGACAGTGGGGCATTTAAACAGTGAATTTGCCTCCACCCTTCCTCTTCCTCCCCCCATAAGTCAGTCAGTTTTCTCCTTTACTTCCCATCTGACTCAACCCGCTGAGCTGGGGGCTGTTACTCACCTCTCTTGACTGATACAGGGCAAGGTACACAAATCAACTGAGTGTCGGCAACTGTTGCCATAACCGTTCTCGGTGAACTCAGCATAGGTTGGGAATCCGAACCTACGAACCTACGACTTCCCTGGTCTGCGTGGCTCAGCTTCCGAGCGAATAAAAGCTCACCGCGTACGCCAAAGTAGCAGCTGATCAAACAAAGTGTCTTTGCTCTGTGCAATGGGAGGGCGAATTACTTCACGCACGACCCAAGAGTACAGTCAGTCAAGTGTTCAAACATCTCATCGAGGGTACAGCTCTCGGAGCTGATCCATCTCACATCTTTGAAGAAATGACCGCATGTTATTAGCACATAACAGCACCATCTTTCACGAGAAACTGGCCTCCCTCCCTCTCTCTCAGCACGTCACCTTGGCTGTGTTGCTAAATGCTTGACACTGATGAAGCAATGGTTTGTCACTGCTCAATTTTTCGCGTTGATTGGTACTCTAAAATACACGGGTGAGACATGGTTGGCTCATCGAGGTATTAACTGAGTAGGTTTTGAGTCGCAACCAGGGTCATGACCACGCTGCCATTCCTCACTCCAGCTACGCAGTAATCAAATGTTCATTCAGTGTCCTACAGGACTTACAGGAACACAGTGATAACAGGGCATTTTTCATTTAATAATAATACCCCCTTGGCTATCTGGTCAAGAAACGAGCCTGGCATCTTTCAAGTGCAGCTTATTTTTTATATGTGTATACACACACACACACACACACACACACAGTAAGAAGCCCTCACTCTCCACTCACTGTCTTCCACTGAATCCCTTGGTATCAGTTGCTCATTAAATCTTCAGGCAGGTTTCATTATTTCCAGCTTCTAACAGGATGCTGGTAAGAGTGGAAGGAACTCCCCTTTCTAACGCACTGCTAGCGGAATCAATAATAGATGCTCAAGCTCCACTCGTGCGAGCAGAAAGGGCTCTTTCTTACGCGCGATCCTCTTTGAAGAACTGACTTTGCTAAAACTTTTTTTTGGCATCAGCAGCGAAATGGAAAAATGGAAGCAGTAAAGCAGCTTGACCTGCAGAAACTACCGTCCACAATTATTTGCTGCAACCCCTGAAAATTCTCAAAGTGCTTATCTAATAATAATCCTTGCCTTTGATATAGCGCTTTTTCACGTCTTCTAGACGTCTTAAAGCGCTTCACAGAATATACTGTAAAGTGAATTGACTGTATATTTCTAAGCGAAAGGCGGCAGCCAATTGCGCACGGCAGCGTCCCCCGCAAACAGTCGTGGTTTGAAATGACCAATTTTTTTATTGTGGTTTTTTTTTGGAGGGATTATTATTAGGTGTGTGGAGTAAAGAAATTTGCCCAAGGTTTGGCCCTGACCCGCCTGGATTCGAACACAGGTCTCCCCAGCTTGGTCTCCCCAGTTTCCAAGACAACTGCTCCAACCATTGAGCCACAGGAACTCCAACTTGCGTGCAGTGGGCAGTGCCCGGCTCCACGTCAGGAGTTTTGGAAATTCTGCTGATCATCAGAGCACTTAACATCTTAATTATTTAGGGCGCGCTTTTTATTTTATTTTGGCGGAGGCGGTCGTTACTCAAAATCAGCTTCCGAGTGTAACTGCAGGCTGCGAGATATCATACAAGGTTCAGATCTCATCTCAGCGCGCAGGATTTAGTAGATAAAATGCTGCGACGAGAATCCTACTGATAAATCACTCGACTAGGAAATCCTCTTGATGTCTGCTTTATTTCAACTGTGGGTCTTCAATCATTTCGTGTTTTTTTTTCCTCCCCTCCCCCCCCACCCACCCCTCAAACCACCCCACTCCCCAACAACCACAAAAAATAATATGCGCAGTGAACACTCAAGGAATTTAGTCTGTGGCATCATAGGGGAATCAAAGCTGCGCTGAAGTCTTTAATTAATCATCTCTAAAGCACGGCCTCTGTGTCCCCGATGAGCTGCTTTGACGTAAAGAATTCAGAGATACAACAAATATAGAAGTTTGTATTGCATTGGTGATGCACTAATGAGTGTGTGTTTAATGAAAAGACCTGTAATGAATTCTGTGATGCGTTTCATAGTACTTCAAGTTGGATGGCAATTGAGGCTCGGCACTGGGAGTTTACACCCACATTGTTTTTTTTCAATCAGCATCATTAAAGAAAAAAAAAGAGAGTAATTTCTCCACCTCCACACCACATCATTACCCATTTACTATACCACAGAACAGTTGTGACTGACTCTTTGAACTGTCCATTAGAATAACACTGGCTAAAGTGATTCCCTTGGCGCCGATTTCCGCTCTGTTCTAAAAGGATTTATCTGCCTCCCTTCTACCTCCCACTTAATTCTTCCCAAAGTGACTGATCTTAGGAACTCAGCAGTCTCGAGGGAGGGAGATCAGGCAGCCATCAAGCCTATGTCTCACCATTATAATAACAATAATCCTTGCATTTGATATAGTGCTTTTCATGTCTTCTAGATGTCTTAAAGCGCGTCACAGAATATACTGCAAAGTGAATGGACTGTATATTTGAGGGAGAAACGCGGCTGCCAATTGCGCACAGCAGTGGTCCACAACCAATTGTGGATCAAAATGACCAATTTTATTATTGTGTTTTTTTTTTAAGGGATTATTACTGGCATGTGGAGTAAGGAAACTTGCCCAAGGTTTTGCCCTGACCTAGCTGGATTCGAACACAGGTCTCACGATTGTAAGACAAGTGCTCTAATCACTACAGGACTCCATTAAACAGAACTGCTCAGATTAATGGGTTGTGTATGGAATATTGAAACTGCGCGCTGCTTTCTGAACCACAAATTGGCAGCACTGCAAATGTGCCTTCCTGAAACGAGCTTTCGACAGGGAGATTAAAAACCACACCAAGCAGAACTAATTCTCAAACTATTTTCTCATTACAATTTCTCGTTAAATAAATCATGGGCGGTGGAAACACATTTAATGTAAAAAATCAAATGATGAATAACTGAGCATCAATTGATTGTCTTGGTACAGTGAGTACTTGACAAAGTGTACCCTTTTTCTAAAATAAAAAAAGTCATGATCAAAAAGCAAATTATGAAAGTGCATGAAGCTTTTCATCTTGAGGAAATATTCATTTACAATTTAGGAAGAAGGAAAAGAATATATTCCATATATTTATCTTTATATATATATATATATAAAATAAGTGTTGGAGTTGATATTGCACCTTAACACGTCATCAAGACGTCTCAAAGAGCTTCACAGACTGTACTGTAAAGTGAATTAACTGTACATTTTGTGGGCAAAAACAGTTGAAAGAATGGTAGATAAATCAAACAAGGAGCCCTGGCAGTGGAACGATGAGCTTGAGGTCTCAAGATTTCAAAGCAAATGTCTAGAAGGCTGATGTTACAATAATAAATAATAATAATCCTTGTGTTTGATATAGTGCCTTATAGTGCTGTTGTGACATCCTGGGATTTTAATAATAATATAATGTTTTATGCACCGTGAAGTGCTGTCACTTAGTGTTATGCCCATCGAACACGTCAACGTTAGACGAGTTAAGAGGGAAATCAAGTTCACTCTGGAAGGTAGAGGAAGGATATCCTAGTGAATGACTACCCCAAGCGGTTGGGTGGAGACGTTATACCAGTTTGCCGTCTGGTGAGGCAGACATCAGAGAGATGGGCAGATCTACCGAAAGCACGAGAATTCTTCGGGAGGTCGGTTGGTTGCAACACACACATGCGCACACACACACACACACACACACACACAGCATTGCTGCTTTAATTGACCCCGTGCTGTTATCCTTCAAAATAGTTTCCATGGAACAACTGTTGCCGTCGTGGGGATGGTGAGGGGATTAGTGATGGAAAGCCAGACGAGAGGAACAAACAATACAGAATCGTGTTGAACTGCGAGTCTCCCCTGCCTCCCTGCAATAGCACGAATGGGGTGGAAGTGTCTACCATTTGGTTCACAATAATTGACCTGATACATTTTACGATAGTGTTCAAATGTCCCTGAACATTGCTGTCAACGGCCCTGTTACTGTAGCCTGCGACCACCAGATTTGGTAGAAGGCAGACTAGACAAAACGGGCCTCAGGTGTTTTTTTCTCCAGCAATTGCTATGCTCCGATACGAAACCAAGTCAAACAAAAGCTACAGGAAGCAAGTGCTGAGAAGTACAAAGAGGCAGAGAGAGGATGGTGTGAGCGGCTTGTGCTTGCCTACGCTATAAAGCACAGATACCATGCAGATCCCTTCACCAGGCGAAAGAAACACTCACCTCCCTGCTTACTTCTGTCAAGATATATTGAAAGCCTTCTGGTAATACCTGTGTGGAGACAGTGTACGAGGGGAGGGTGACGCTTAAGGTAAGACTGACAGCCAAGCAAATGTGAAGCAGAGATAAAAAAAAACCCAGAAGGCAACAAAAACAGGTAAACAGAGCATCTCAGCACAGCAGGAAAAGGGAGCAGAGGGCCGAACAAACAGAAAGATTCAGGCAGACATGCAGAAGGAAAAGGCTGGCCTGTTAGATCGAACCCTCATCAAAATAACAGAAAAAACAAATTCCGGCCTATCTGTCTTGTGAACCTGTGAAATCAGTGGAAGAGACTTGAAATTAATTCCCCCCACCAACCCATCTTATATCTTCTGTGGTTCCTCTCACCTGCATCGAAGCTGCGATTCAAACAGCAAATCTGGACCGCGAATAACAGTAGGTTCAGCTTAACACGATTATCCTTCGTGATTCCTTAAAACACAGGAGCCCTTAACTGAGCAATGAAGCTGTGGAGGCCATTACCTCGCTAACATCAAGCAGGTCAGTTGGCCTCATATCCGTGAGGGCAGGAAGTGCTCCCTTGTATTTGAGGGGATAAGTTTTCTCATTAAAACAAAAGCTGCCAGGTTAAGACCTGCTCAGCTGCCCCACACAGTCTCACAATTTGCTCAACGCACACATGCACTCACGCACACCCATGCAAGGAATGCCTTTGAGCAATGAGGAAAAAAACGCAGGCTCCAGGTAGCAGAAACGGGGTGGGGGGGGGTCGGTGGGGAGGTAGAAATTCAAATCTTCCCACTAAAATGCCCCTGATACTAGAGACTGAGCAAGTTTGGGGCAGATGTGTGGAGGAATGCTCCGAATTCTGATGAGCCTGTGGTTCCACATCCCCTCTATTGCAGCGCCTTGGGACGTCCTCCCGACGTGAAAGGCGCTTTATAAGTTCAAGTTGTTGTTGTTGTTGGGTGGCTTGTTGTCAGAAACAGAAGTCAGGCCACATTGCACCTTTGCTTCGCCATCGCAAACGTGATCTCGCATAAAAGCCGAAGCAACTGGTGACTGATCACACACCGAAGGAGGCAGCCCGTGAGGCACACAGAGAGAGAGAGACAGAGAGAGAGAGACAGAGAGAGATAGACAGAGCTGTTTCACACCGTAAAATAAATCTGCATTCAAAATAAACCTCCCGGTGCACTTAAATTGTAAACTTCAATCAATTCGTCACTTTTGCAAGTCAGAAAAAACCCTGTTCCCCTTTCTCAACCTCTTCCTGCTGTCAACAGCAAAGGCAGGCAACCTGGCTGTCACTCGGGGAGCGAGCGGCGAGACAATCAGAGGTGATTGGCAATGATAGCTTTCAATAATTGCCTTAAGGATATAATTTCCTGCAGGAACCTGAAAGTATGTGTGTATAAAATAAATAAATAAATCCTGGCCAACATTATCGACCTGCCTGTTCGAGACACGCACAAAAGGCTCAACGTAGGCTAAATATAGTTTTGGCGGCCTGATCGGGGGATTGAAATTGCAGATCGCTCGTTGGTTTACTCTCAAAAAGAAGGCTTATTTTAGCAATTCAAAAGACCAAGGCATTCAAAAGGAATTCGCTGCACAGTCTGATCTCTGTGATAATTGGGGGAATGCTCAGTCTCGGAGGAACATCAGTCAGTATATCAATGTGCATCAGATTCCTCTGGTGAATAACAGCAATACATTTAGGACAAATCCATTGCTGTTATTCACCCGCAACCTGAATGCATGTTTCAAAGGGGGGGGCGCAGGGCGGGGGCTGGGGGGGGTGTTCACACTATTACAGTACAGGCTATAGCAAATAGATGGTGAGAGAGCGGTCCACAGAATATAGTGTAAAAATCGAATTGAATGTTTTTTTGTGGACGAAACGCAGTAGCCAATTGTGTACAGCGGTGTCCCACAAACAGTCGTGGACTGACTGACTGACCACAGTTCAAAAAAAAATTCTGGAAAGTGATCCACCAACCAAACAAAAGCAGGGTTCCTACTTACCGCTGGGTAAACAGAGGCACGCGGAGTAAGGAAACTTGCCCAGTTTTGCCCTTCTTGTACCTAGCGTATACCAGTAGCTCCAGCGGCAATGAGGTAAGTGTGGGAATAGCTGATGTGTGGGGCAAGCTGCTTTGTTCACCATTTCAAAGTTCAGTGTAGTGGAGCTTTACTGTGAAGCATCACATTACAAATGAGTTTCCTCTCTACCCACCCCGCTTCTCAAACTTATAAATGGTACCTTGGAAAACACGGAGGATACTTGGGAACAAATGTGCATGTGAACACGTACTTATTCAAAAGATATTTTTACTAATAGAGGCTACTTTTTACGCTCTCCCAATGTTCACTATTCCACGACCGACTAATGCAATAATTGGGTACAAAGGTTCACTGCAAACCTGGGATACCGACCGTGGTTACTCTTCTGAGGCAATTGATGAACAACTAGGACTTCTTCCAATCTTCGCTGAATTACAAATAATCACAAATAAACCTTACCATAGTCCCGCTCCTGGAGGCCACATGATTACACCACTTAGCTTTTGTTTTGCTGGTGTCCTTTGTAAATCTGGTTACTTGGGAGGAAAAGCAGTGAAGCGTGCAGAGCCATGCTGGCGGGAGAAAGCAGCCAAAACCCCCCCCCTCCAAAACAAACATACACACGCACTCGACAGTGACCAAAACCCTGTGTTCTGACCGCTTACCTCTGCTAGTTGGAAGCATGTCAGACAATCCTTGCCATGCGGTCACCATCTCCGGATTCTTCTCTAAATCCGCAAAGTTCTTCCAGACTCGGATCGCTCCATCATCTGGGAAAACACGGTCACGGAATAAAACCTCGGCTCGAAGACCTTACTTCATTTTTTATAACAATAAATAATAATAATCCTTGCATTCGATACGGCGCTTTTCACATCTTATCGACGTCCCAAAGTGCTTCACAGATTGTACTGTAAAGTGAATTGACTGTATATTTGCAGGCGAAACTTTTTTTTAAACGTAAAACTATATAGATTTTTTTTAAAACAAAGTGGCAGGATAATGATCATAATGCTTGCGTTTGACAAGAGCGCCTGATCACATCGTTGAGACGTCTCAAAGCGCTTCACAGAACATACGGCAAAGTGGAAAATCCTGTGGCAATCCTAACAAACAGAACTTTGCTTGCAAAGAACAATAATCATCAGATCAGATAAAACCACTTTCATAAAATCTCGGGGTGGTGGTGGTGGGGGGGGGAGGGGGTGGGTTGAGAGTTTGACAGCACTGTCTTCGGTGTACAGACACCCGACAACATTCGGGATCTGAAATGGTTCGATTCCAATCGGCCTCTGAAAAGATCGATCGGATTGAAGTGGTGAAGCTTTGGACAGTTCCCTGTGATCACAGACCTCAGCGCACAATTCTCTTCACCTGGCGGGTCAAACGCATCTTAGAAACACAGATTCAAGAAACAGATTATTGAAGACAAGGCGATTTGATGAAGCTTTTGCAAATCAATTGTACAGAACAACTTTGGAATTGTTTTGACAGTGAAAGCGAACGGAATAGGAGGAGGTGGAACCGGAGCCCTACGGAATGAGTGGGACGAAGTCTCCTCTGGATGAGGTGGCCATTAACCATGGGTGAAATCATTTCAATTGCAAGCGTCAATTCAGCCCCCTCACCTACTACAGAGGCGTCAATGACTGCGAAAAAATTACAAGTGACACTTAAGTGTAGCGGGAGTGAGTGACACAGATTGCAAACCCATTCAAACATATGGAGTGGTGTTAACTTTCCGAGAACGGCGCAGCTCTGAAGAGACTGCGGAGTCCTGATCCAAACCGAGTCATTCTCGTTCCAAACTGAGTGGCACTCGATAGGTCTGGGCAGAGTGGCTTCGGTCACTGGTGCTGGCCAGCTCCCTGACGCAATCGAGCGCTCAGACAAAGGAGTGTGTTTTAATGATTTGATGGCTAATCGTTCTCAATGCTGACATACACACTCTTGACAGCTTTTGTATCAACCTTATGGCACACGCCGTGAGACGTTGTTGTTGAGATTAGTTTCTATTGTTGGAAGCAAAACTTTGAAAACGACTGGGTGGGAGGCAAACTGAAAAGCTACATGACTCGTCCCTGTGCCTTTTGTCGGTAGCCATTGTTCTACTCAAATGAAAGTCACAGCCTATTGCTAGAAGACATTTTCCTCCCTTGATGTTGAGTTTCCCAATACATTGTGGGTGACAGAACTAGCATCTTAATACATCTTGTTTTAATCCTTGAATCCAAACGAAAGCCTGGCTAAGCCTTGCTCTGCAATTTTTTTTTTGCCCCATTAGAAATACATTCAATTCTGCTTTCCCCCCCTCTCCTCCTCCCTCTCTCGTGTGCCAACCTGCACAAGGCGTCTGATCAACAGTGTACAGAGGGTCAGAGAGAAACATGTGACGCTCAGTCCCCGTAGTTTATCTGGCACTGAGGTTGAAAGCATCCACAGCATCCACTCGAGCAAAATTGAACATATATATTATATATAAAATATATACAATAAAAATATAATTGTCAATTTAGGACAAAGATGAAGTGCAAGTCAACTGCGGCTAAAGTAGTCCAATAATAAAAGAAAATACTTTAGAGACACTACAGGGAGCAGCGCCAGGCAGCGAAACTATTATTCGCTCATTTAAAAGTAAATCCAAATCCTACTCATTAACTCTGAAGTGGGAAGTCCAAATCGATCCCTTATATTTATGGTGTTGCCTAGATCGGCATCTCAGTAGCCATATCTTAGCAGGATTACTCCCAAACACTTCAATTAAAATGAGACAGTCTGAAGATGTAATACATGACAACCTTGCGAGTCAGCTTTACTTGTGTGATCTCCGCTGAGGTTCAATGAACCCTTTCGCATCAAGTTCTTTGAGTGAAAGATTGAGCAGGTTTTGAAGCCGGCAGAATTTTTTTTAACCCCCCAACGTCTCAGTCGAAAGATTGTTTTATTACCCCAGACAAAGGCAGGTTAATTAATAATAATAATACTACTAATAAGCTTTGCATTTGATCACATCTTCGAGGTGTCTCAAAGACCTTTACAGAATAACGACAACAAAATTATATTGGTGGAGCAACCTTCCAGAGAATAAACTGTAAAGTGAATCGCCTGTATATTTTCTGTGGGCGAAACAGACTGACCCCGTGGGTACCCCCTGGGTGATTGTTTATGCTTGACAGTGCTTTGCGACGGTTTAACGTAACAAGGCGCGATATAAATGGAAGATTTCTTCCTCTAATTCTCTCAATGCAGGTAACAGCCACAGTACGGTTGCTGAGAAGATGTTCAACAAGCAGCAACTGCAGTTGAGTGCAACTTCTAAGTTCTCTTTGGAATAAAGTCTTGCGGTCGGAAACTAAAACTCCAGTCTCACATGAGAATTTCAACTCAAAGCCACCCGAGCCGGTGTTTCAAACCACAGAGCCACACACTGGTAATGGCAAAGTCAGGGATGCCCTCTGTGAGGTTAATACCTTAACAGCTCCTTCTATTGTTGTTGTTACTTTACCTGTGGCGGACAACAGGAGCGAGGAATCTTGTCCGTTGAGGTACTCCAAAGCCGTGATCCTCGTATACTTGGGGTTTCCGTTGTGGAAATAATCCAGCTTTTCTCCTTTCTCCCAATTCCAGAAGCTACGAAGAGGAAACACAAGATGAAAATAATGATAAAAAATAATCCTTGCATTTGACATAGCGCCTTTTCACGTCTTCCGAGACAACCCAAAACATTTCACGAGTGAATTGACTGTATATTTTGTGGGCGAAATGCGGCAGCCAATTGTGCAGAGAGGTCTCTCACAAACAGTCGTGGATTGAGTGACCACAATTTAAAAAAAAAGGAATTATTACCCCCAGAAAACGGATCCATTGTTAAATTAACAACTGTGTTCCTACTTACTGTATACAGAGGCGTACAGAGTAAGAAAACTCGCCCAACAAAACAGAACCTGACGGGAATCGAACCCAGATCACCCGGTTGAGAGGTGAGTGCTCTAACCCCGGAGCTACAGGACTCCGTGAAGACATAGTTACAATAACATCTGTATCAAAAACCCCCTTGGTTGGTGGTCTGAGCTCTTACCATATGCTGTCCTTGTCAGCCACCGCGATGCAAGGGGTGAAAGGATGAAATTTGACTACAGACGGCACGCCTGGGTTTCGGTTGATGAAGATTTGGTCATCCAATCTCATGATGCCTGGGAAGAAAATAATAATATTAACAGGAATAATCGTTGCATTTGATATTGCGCTTTTCACATCTTATCGACATCTCAAAGCGCTTCACAGAATATACCGTGAAACAAATTGACTGTACATTTGTGGGCGAAACGCGGCAGCCAATTGCGCACAGCAGTGTCCCCACAAACAGTCGTGGATTGAAATGACCAATTTTGTAAAACGATTCAATAGGAAACGGATGCTATAGATAATGTCATGGTACTGTGGTAGCATTGTTAACCATGCAGCAAAAGCCACACTCTTCTGGGAACCATTTGTAACCGAGGCTCAGTACTGCCTCTTTTCAGTTCAGCTTTAAAATGGCATCAGTACAAAATTCTGCTCAATATATAACCTGAGAACAAGGGGATTCAAAATGTAATGTGTAACATTAAATACAGTAGATCCACATTTGAAAAGAGGCGCCGAATGGAAACAGCGTAGAGCAGGGGTAGGAGAAAAGAGCCGACAATAGTCCCATGTAACGGGACCGGGACAGGAATAGGAGTAAATTTTGCAATAATAGCAGGAGTAATTGGGATTCGCCCGGTTCAAGGCATATATAAACGTTGTAGGAAAAGTAAAGGACTCGCAAAACTCGGGAGTGAGTGAACACGATCCGTCTTCAGTCAATCGGGTACATTTTCCGCCTGGGGCGCGCGTAACACAGATCAGAGATGAAATATAGTATGCACCATTTTCACGATTCCGTGCATTGTGAGAATCGAGCCCTTTCCTTTCCAAATGTATTAAGAGCGTTATGTAAGATCATCATCTGGGATGAAAATCTGAAAAGAGCTGGCTTTCAACAGACCTGCACTTTTCACTTGTGTCAGCTGTTCCCCCACGGAGTTTTAAAAGCACAAATCTTTCAGTGGGGTAATGAAGTACATATACCACCATGCACAGCTTATAAATACAATAGAATCCAGCCCATGAGGTCCATATGTCACCAATTGGACAGTTGGTAAAAAATTGTCTTATGACTTATTCAATACCACTCGCTGGCAATCCTACTAGATGGGAGTCTGGTCACAATAAGCTCACTTCGTTTCCGCCCCCACTATACTCCAAAACTCTCATGATATCTGGACAGATAACGTTTAAACAAGCAAAAATATATATATATTCAGCGATAGCATGACGCCAACCCTACCAGTGTGGCTAAGGCCATAACAAAGCCTCCATTGGCCACCCATCAGGACCACAGCTAATAAAATGAGGGAAAAGCCAACCCAAGACATCAGGCGACACAGTTTATATCATGATAACACGTCCGGGAGCCCTGTGACATGGGAAGTCCAAGTCAAACATGAGGCCAATATGAATTGGCACAATAAGAGGCAGGGAAGATAGGGAACAAACTGAGAATTGGTAAACATCGCATCAGAGGGAATGGGTTGAGATTTGAGTGAATCTGCTTTGTAAACTGTATTGAAGATCTTTTTCTTGACTCAATTCTCTTAAGAGTCTCGCCCTCCCCTCTCCCCTCAACTCCTCACTGGGAGATCTGCTCCTCTGATTCAGATCTGTCACTCCATTCCACTGTCGATGGCAGCCCCAAGGGTTCGTTCGGGTGTTAAAAACCAGTCAGTGCTCTCATCCTCTCCCTTTTATGTTCGCAAGTTCATTAGTTTCCGATTTCCCAGGTGGGTCACACATTATTATCGCTGTGGGTGGCTGAGGTAGAGGCACGCTCGCAGGCACACACCTGTTCATGTGCCCTTTCAGATCATCGAGTGGGAAATGCTAACAGCAGTGAAAACTGATTCAAATACTCTCTCTGCTCCCCACCATCCTTTGGGACAAGTGCCTGATGAATGGTTTCCGCGCTGAATTAAAAGCAGGAAATCCTGCACTGGCAGGAAGGCATATCATTAACTGCAATAAATCTGCAAAGGTTAAAGCTGTCAAGACAGCGTCTGACCATCCCATCACCCACTAACGACCGGCTCACCTTTCTGGATAATCCTGCGAGCTCGCTTTCTGACCCGCCCGTTACGTAGGAATCTCCATTCCCGTTCCTTCCGGACCTGGCTCTCGACATCGTGCTCCTCGGGAATCTGCGGATGACGTGAATTACACAGAGTCTGCATTAAAACATGATGTCAAAGCATTCTGGCATCAAACTGCATTTCCAACGACTGGCAGTCACTCACGGACAGCAAAAGTTACACACTAATTAGTTCCCAAAGATTTCAGTGAATAATTAATAACCCATCAAAGGGTAACACAGCTCACTAGTTGCACGATCACACCAAAGTCTGTTGGCTCTCTGGGCATAATTAGTATCTGGGCAGAGGCTAGTAATGCTCCTTAAAACCAATGATAAAGTTACCGTATTGATTTGCAGAAATGTCTGGCCAAACCTTTTTTTTCCCGTCCAAAATGCATTGAAAAATCTCCTAATCGACCACAAATTCGTGGTGGAACCCAAAGTTTTACGCACATTTCAAATGAGATTTCGACACAGTGAATAACTGTCACAAAAGGGTGTTGAAATGAGGCTTTTTGCTCCCCCTCCGCCCTCCCCACCCAAACTGTCATGGTTAAGGTTCAAGCGAAACTACTGAATAAATGCATTTGTGCGAGAGTAAAGAGGGATCATCTTCTGCTGTCTGCTTCAAAAGTAATCCCCAAGAACTATTAAAGTGCTCATCCACTAATTACAGGGCAAATTAGGTTCTGGCTTCACACTATCTCGTACACAGATTGTTCTGTACTTACTAACAAGGCTACACAATACAGAATAGATTTATCCGATTTGATAATAGTCTCTCATTAGTGTTCTGATGGTATCATCATTCAACCACAGCACATCAATAAGGCACCATAATATTGCATTCAATATCGCGCCTGATCATGTCAAAATATCTCGAGAGCGCTTCGCAGAGTTTCCTGTATAAAGTGTATATTTGTTGGCAAACACGGCAGCCAAGTCGCACACAGTAAGGCCCCTTGAAGCCCTGTAGCTCAGTGGTTAGAGAACTCGTCTCACAAGCTTGAAACCTGTGTTCGAATCCAGGCAGGTCAGGGCGAAACCTTAGGCAAGTTTCCTTACTCCACATGCCTACGTAATAATCCCTTAAAAAAAAGCAACAATAAAATTGGCCATTTCAATCCACGACTGTTTGTGGGGACGCTGCTGTGCCCAATTGGCTGCCGCGTTTCTCCCACATATATACAGTTAATTCACTTTACAGTATATTCTGTGAAGCGCTTGGAGGCGCCTAGAAGATGTGAAAAGCGCTAAATCAAATGCGAGGATTATTATTATAACAAGGCACAAAGTGAACAACCAAGTTTTAAATTTGGGATCCAGATATGGGGAAGCTCAGGAGGACATCACCAGAGATGTTGTATTTTTTAAATTGCTGTGGGATGTTTCTTCGGTCTCATCGCAAGACGTCACCTCCAACAATGCAAGAATATTTTGAAAATTTAAGAATAATTTGGTCACTCAATCCCCGACCGTTTGTGGGACACTGCTGTGCACAATGGGCAGCCACGTCTCGCCCACAAAATACAGTCAATTCACTTTCCGGTATATTCTAATGAAGTGCTTTCAGACATCAAATGCATGGATTATTATGATTATTAATGCACTGACCTTGAGATTGAAGGCTGGGAGACATTTCAATCCTCCGATGATTGGTAGTGTCGTTCATTACATTTTGTAATAAGTGAAACGAGGTGTCAATCACACGGAGTTTAAGCTTGCACCAATTTAAAATGAAATGTTTCAGCTTTCAAAATCTTTCGAGAAGGGATAATCTTTCGGGAAGGGATAACGAACCTTTTTTCCCCCACATATAAAAATAAAGATTTTAACTTTTTTTTAGAAATTGAAATTCACACATCTCTAATTTGGATTGCGTGCTTATAAACGAAGTTGCTAATTATTCAGATAAATCTACTATTAAGAGCCTTGTTTGTCTGTGAGAAAGCTTTTGAATGCAAATAGACTGCGGCTCGGAGCCACGAAAATGGTGACGTCCCACGGCCAGCCTGCCAAAAAAAGCTCTAAATTGGAAAGTGAAGATTTTCAAATTATAACCCGTACACAGAGTGCTGTGAGAAAGAGGAGTCAGACTTTGGAATGGAGTCAAAAAAACCCATCGAATTCCAAAGGTCTAATACGTCACCTCGTCTTAGCCCCTTTAACGAGCCCGTTTTGTCTGGAGATTCGAGCTTGTGCAGAACTGTGGGAGATTCTTGAAGCTGGCCACCATTTGGACGCCGTTCCCTCTCTTTAAGGACCTCGGAAAACCGGCTCCCAAATTAATCTGCGGGCGATTCCGCAAGCCAGACAACGGAGAAGAAAATGAGAACGGCTGAACCACAGTTGGTAAATGTCTGCGGTTTGCAGGGTCCTGGTAAACATTTGTTCCTACACACGAGTGATACAGCACGGAAACATGCCGTTCTCTCCAACCAGTCCATGCCTGCGTTTAGATTCCACACAAGGCCCTCCCTCCCTCCGCGCCTCACTCTATTCCCTTCTCCCTCGTGGTATCCATCAAGTTTTCGCTTAAACCCATTGATGTTATTTGATGGAGCTCTGGCTTCTGGTAACGAGATCCATATCTTGACTACAGTTTTTCCAGCTCTGGGGGAGGGGGTGGGGTGGGGGAAATCAAGCTGAGAGGCCTAAACATCACCATCACAACGGCAGATCTCAACTGTTTGCTGCAGTTCTGTAACAGAATGACCCATTTTCCCTATCACCATGTGTTCATGCAGAAGAAAAAGTGCAAACATTGTGAACATTGCACAATAAATGCATTCCCAATTTATTGTCCTACTGACATGAAAGGCGCTATACAAATGTAATTTTGTATTGTATTGACGGCTAGCCAATGTTATGTCGCATTGTGATAACTAGCCTACAGAAGCACAATAATGTACAGGATACATTGCTTTGTGATTCACTATTCAAAATAACTCATTTCATGCATTTTGGTGCCAAGGGAACGAGGGGGAAAGTGCATGAACAGCCAAGTCAGATATTTCAAATGGGCAATAATATATTAGAAGCAGTATTTCACCCCCAGGATTCAAAAATGAGACTGTCTTTCAGTCTGTGTCGCCATTTATGACTCTGGTGAACACTTTAAAGTTCAACCAATGCCCTTTCTACCCACTGTTACCAGCTGCCAGGATAAGCACAAAATAAAATGAAATAATGCAGCTGGCAAGGAAAATTTAAGATTCAGGTTTGTATGGCTGGAAAGAATTTGCTTGTCGCAAGTGTGGTACAGTAGTGTCTACTTTCTTTAAACCTGTGTTGCACTACATACATGCGCACACACGCACAAACACACACAATTTTCTGCGCGTCATCTGCAAAGATATTCCGACCGGCAGAGTCAGAGCCGTAAGCATTTTGGATGGTCACTATTTAATGGATAAGGCTGGTCGTGTTCAAAGACTCAGCTGAACAGGTGCCAAAGGTAAACCGGCGATGT
The DNA here is from genome assembly GCA_035084275.1 of Hydrolagus colliei. NCBI lineage: Eukaryota > Metazoa > Chordata > Chondrichthyes > Chimaeriformes > Chimaeridae > Hydrolagus > Hydrolagus colliei. The sequence goes on from CM068760.1 coordinate 3,281,609, forward strand.
GCAGGGGATTTTATATCAGAAGAGCAGCACCGTTAAGACATCGAAACGGGAAGAGGGCGAGTTCGGTGAACTTGGCCACATTAGTACCTGGTGCTAGACACGCCTTTTATTATCCGTAAACCATGCTGTTTAACAACGCAGCCGCACAGCCTGCTGTCACTGCAGGCTGGATGGTCCGAAACGATTGGGAGCTACGTCTAACTTTGCTTCTGCAGTGCCCAGAGCTGGTTGGGTTCTGTGCTTTAGCATCCCTCTCTTCATGAATATTTTATAACCGGTTACATAAATTTGCAGTTTCGCTTCTGAAAGCACCGCACTGCTCACATCCACAATTTTCCTGCTCGCTCGAAAGATGTGGATTACTCACTCACTCACTAACCAGCCACGATGATTTACAAATCGGGGGTGGGGGGGGAAAGGAATACAGCATTTGTGCGTTCTGCCTAGGATCACCCCCTCACCCCCACCCCCACAGTAACAATGCTATTCACGCTGTTTCCCTTTTCAGAAATGGAGACACTGCCGTCTTATAGCCGTTCCCCGTTTTAGAACTCTCCCGAATCAATTCTCAAAGGTCTCCATTCACGTCTCTATTATTCAATCTAATTCAAAGACGATTTGAATGAGGGGAATTTTCCAAAGCCCTTCAGAAACTAGTTTCGCTCTTGAAACGCTTCCCATCACCTAAAGCGTATGCAGATTAATGGCTGTGATCCAAAAAAACAAAATCACCTGGAAGGTTTGTTTGCGGAGTTACCGATGCACACAAAGAAAATAAAATGGGCGAAAAGCAGAGGCTGTGTCGCACTTTAGCTTTCAGTAACTCATTGCAGCAACTCGTATTAATGCGCTACTCCTCCGATTTATAACTCCTACACCTCGTCAACTTAAAAGGTAATAATAAGAAAGGGCAGAATTTTGGAAAGCAAATTAGATTCTTAAATTCAGTCTTCAAGGTGGAACAGAAGGTTTAGTTTAGACAGTCCCGTGGATTCTTCATCATCCTCGATGACACACATACTAAACATTATGCATCTACACATAACAATAATCCTTGCCTTTGTTATAGTTTCCTTACTCCACATGTCTATTAATAATCCGTCCCCCAAAAAACCTACAATAAAAATTGGTCATTTCAATTCACAATTGTTTGTGGGACACTGCTGTGCGCAATTGGCTGCCACGTTTCGCCCACCGTCAATTCATTTTACAGTATATTCTGCAAAGCGCTTTGAGACATCTAGATGTCATGAAAAGCACTATATCAAATGCAAGGATTATTATTATTATTTATTATAGCATCGTTGAGACGTCTCAGCGCCTTGGGGCATCATCCCAATGCGAAATGCACTCTATAAATGTAATTTTGTTATTGTTGTTGTTGTTTCAAAGCCTTTGCAGGATTTTCACTGTGATGTGTATGGACTATGAAAGTGGAAAAGGCTGCTTTACTGCGATTGACCAAGACAAAACACGCCTGCAGTTTTCAACATACAAATTTGGGGTTGCGCGTCTATTTATGTTGGATGCACTTAAAAACACAGGGAAGGTGGAGATCAATGCGAAACACACCACAAAAGTGAAATCTGCCGATTGTGGCCACCTCCTCAAATCCCATTAAGGCAGGAATCAAATACTTGGGATGATCTCAGCTGCTAATGGTAACATTAAATGCCAATTACTGTCCAAATTAACACCGCGGTGAGGAAAGCCGATCAGCCGAGCGCAGAAACGGACACACACACACACACTGAGTGATTTGAGGTATAAATAAACACTGCACGATGGCAGGAGACAAAGGGGCGGAAGCAGTTTCTTAAAGCGCACTCTTTTTCTCTTGTGCTTTATTCATGGCATTGCGGTTTCCGTGCAAGAAGGGATTCAGCCACACCAGAGAACGCACGAAGAGAGTGCTGAGTTCATCCAGCGCCTGTGTGAGATCAGGCGTGGTGGCATTGCAGTCCGGAGGCAGACAGACGAACGAGGCTGTTCAACATCGCCACGATTAATTTCCTCACTTTTTTTGTTAAGTAGACAAACCGTTTTTTTTAAATAAAAAAATCTTCGGAATAAGATGCTTCTAAGGCATCAGCAACTCGATGACGTTTGCTCACATATGACGAGCAAGTCAAATAAAGCAACTATTTTCTCCCAGCCTAAAATCACCAGAAATAATGACAACTCTGTTTCTAAAAATATGACCTTCTGTTGGTAAGCGTGATTCATATACTGAAACACTTCAAATGTGCGTTAGGTTTTTTAATACAGGGATTGGGGGTGTGGGGGGGTAAAGAGAATAAATGCAACATACTGTATTAAGACAAGAAAATTCTAGTCTTTTATTGTATACACACTATACTGTATACACACACACATATGTATATGTGTACACCCATATGTACAGTCTAAACAAGCAATGAGGGTTCATCACTTTCATTAAATTTCAGTGTTCAGCTGCACTCGGAAGAGAAATCAAAAGCATCTCTTCATTCTGTGGGAACCACCTCCTTCTCTCCTTAAATAGTTCCGGGAATTTGAAGTGTAACATTCACCAGGAAGCAGCCAGATAGGAACTTGTTTTAATGGCCCCACGGACTGCTGGAAACTCTTCACCCAGCAAAGCACAGCTTTGGTCCAGGTCAAAGAGATCAAAGCCCAAAAGCAACGGCTAAACCCGCAACCTCCACACTCTACTCTCCAGCGCCAAGTGCAACCAGCCACCCAAGCCAGGCAGCTTTCATCTCTAACTACACATCCAAGGCCACGCAAAAACCACTTCCTAAAGCACCACATTTCATTTCACAGGGGGTGCGGTGGGGTGGGGTCAGGGGTGGGGGGTCCGAGCTGTCCTGAATCATGTGGTAACTTATCGCCAGGATAGTACTGACAGTCCATCTTATCTTTTCTCTTTCTCTCCCACCCCACCCAACCCAATCTCCCTCTTCCAAACACTCTGTGCAGTAACACACAGCTCTTCCTTCCACCAGCAAGCCACCTGTGAACTCCTAAGGCAATGTGGGCGTTGAAACAGTGTTACATGATTAGGATCATGACACACCATAGATTTTTACATCTTCTATCTCCCACTCAGCGAGAACCAATTACCAGATCTACGTTACGCTGCTTCAGTAGGTTGGGAGAAAAACCAATAAACCGGTTTTAGTTAAACCTCCCCACACCCCTGAATGCTATCGAGCCACGACTGGCTCAGCTGTATGAAAACTGAACCAAGCAGCATGGAGTACACTAGCATTTGATTGCTCAAGAGTGAGACAGATACAACAACTAAAGCCACTTCACCAGTAGGGATGCTGAGAGGTTTTAGTGCAGTGAAGCTTCATTCATCTGCCTTTGTGCTCAGAGAGCTGTTTCTCTTCCCCCACGCCCCCAACTCGCTCCACCTCCATCCCAATAAAACTTTCTTTCGTATTCTGCATGTGCACAATTGCAGAGGCTTCTTTGAGCTATTTTTTTCTCTCTCTCTCTCAATTGTTAAATGTAACCTGGTGCGCTAAATTTGGAAAGTGTGTTATTGATGTGAAAGCTACTGATGTACTGAAGGTAGACCCCTCTGCCCCCAGACACTAGTCTCAATTCAGACGTCCATCAATTTGGGTCACACAATCGACTGCTAGTTAGAAGCTTTTACTCTCAACTTTGCTGGGGGTGGATTCACATTCCACACTAAAGACATTTCTCAAATCAGGCTGCACGTTGGATCCCAAATAGTCAAGTTAGAAGCTAAAACCGCCGGCGATATTGAAATAAATCCACACTCTGAATTCACTCTGTGTATGAACAACGCAAACGCAGGCTTTCCACAGGATAATAAAACCTTGATGGAATCACGCGAAGATGCCGCATGTCAGTGAGGTTTGCGATTGAACAGATTTAACACTGGTTACCAGCTCAGCATTTTAACACGAAAAACTGAGGGTTTTTCTGCAGCATAAGTCGGTTTATTATTACGTTCCCTGTTGCTCCCAACTACTTTATTTCTCCTGCCAGTCAGTGTGGCGTGCAGTGCATCATATGAAATGTGACTGACTATTAAGTAGCGAAGAACATCTGACAATAGTATCACTCGTAGGTAATGAAAAATTCACTCGGTGTAATCCACTGCTGAGGAGAATATGCTTTACAGTGTAAAGCTACAGTTAACAGGACACTCACCTTGATAACAAGCCAGAATGTTAAGAGTGCATTGAATTTAAATCCATTATACTGTGCTATCTCCAAATTACTTAATAAAAAATATAAATCTGTGTCATATATCTTATTCTCTCAATAGGACCCGAGACTAACATATCATTTTGCAGACCGTACAGTGATGTTAGATCCGTACGTTTAATGTTCAGAATGTGGGTGCGCATTCAGTGGTCAGAGGAGAGAGTTACCATCTGATAAAATCCAGTAGGGCTTTGAGTTCAGCAGCAGTATTTATTGCGGCGTTCCTCAGTTCAGCCACAAGGAATCTGCAGGGAGCCATTCCTGTGAACGGGCGAGATTCAGGGATTTTTCATGTCGATAATCTGGTTCCACTCCTGTGCTACTTGGAGAACGTGAGATGAATCAAAAATCAATGGAGCTTTAGCTGTTCTGGATCCATTTAAAGTAAACCTTACAGTGACCGGATTTTTTTTTTGTTGGACATTTATCGTTTCATTTCAGTTTCTCTTTCTCCCTCCAAAGGAGGTTTCAACAGTGATTTTACCACTTGTCATTAACAATAATAATATCCTATATAGCACCTTATCGCATCGTTGGGGCGTCTCAAAGCATGAGAGAACATATTGGAAAGTGGATTGACCTCGTATTTTGTGGGCGAGATGCGGCTGCCAAATGTGCACGACAGCGTCCCACAAACAGTCGAGGAATGAGTGACCCAAATTATTATCGTTTTTATTTTTAAACCTGTGCCACGAGTCTGCACCTATTGCGTAATGACACAACACAACTTCCCACGGATGTCTTTGTTTCTGACACTTATCTCATTGTGCCACACCTCTGATCCTAATCTATTTTCAACATCAAAACCTCAACTGCAGTCATTCCACCTCTGCAAGCAGCTGCATTGTTCAAAACAACTTTTTACAGGGTTGGATCAATCGGAGGTGATTAGCCCTCGTCCATCAACATCCAGTAAAGAGAAGGGAAAAGGGGCCATAGGAATCTATATAAGGCACTGTGACGGGGAACTACAGTTTGCTGCCTGATCCCAACATATAACATCAATTCAAGTCAAGAAAACAGGATCAAAGTGAGTGGCTTCTTGCTGATTAAATACAATAATAATAATAATCCTTGCGTTTGATATAGCGCTTTTCACATCTTATCGACGTCTCAAAGTGCTTTGCAGAATATACCATAAAGTGAATGGACTGTAAATTTGTGGGCGAAATATAGCTTTGCAAGACGTTTAGATACATATCTCTTTTGCTACCACATCTGGAATAAAAATAGGATGTCACCAGCAATCAATGGCGTTATGTTGGAAGCAGTGCAATTTGTTGTTGTTGTGGTCCAACCCCGACGAGCTACACTCTTTGGATTGTCTTCCTACAGACTCTTGACTATTGCATGTTCCTCGGCACGCCCCCTGAGACTGCTAGCCACACTCTGATCATGATAAATCGTCAACTGCCTCGTTGTGTGTGGGGTCACTTTTTGAACTTCTTTCCAAATTCTTGCCCGGGTCTGTCTCGCCCCCGCCTACTCAGCCTCCACCTCACCTGAAGCACCGGCCTGCTTTTCAGACACACATTTCCAGCGGTTCCTTTCGCCCCCAACCCTCACAATTCCACCACAATTCCATCACTGGGAAGATGTTGTACAATTTTCCCACCTAGTTTCCGGGCATCAAGGTCTGATTAGCTCCCAGAAAAAGTCCATGATCTTAATGCCGCCCGGACCGCATTTAGCCTGGGGTCAATCGAACAACTAATGTCATGATAGTAAATTCGCTGTACCTCCAGTCCTAAACAAGAAATCAATGTTGATCTGCAATCTTTACAAGGATTGGATTACCTTCATTACTGGCTGCGCAAAGTACTTTGCACTCCAATCACAGTAGCCCGTCTGCATAGTGGTCGTGATGAAGCTTTTATGTCCAACTCCATCCTCTGAATCTTCGACAGTCTGGAAACATAAAACCAGCTAGAGTTACATCCCACAACTTGTACTGCGTTTCTACATTAAAGCAATCGTTCAGATAAAGGGAGGCCAAGCCTTGGGCTCTTTCTGTTGAACACCAGGCCTAAGCTTCAGCTGCACGTCGTGCATTGGCCTGGCTCGGTGGGTAGCGCTCTCTGTCACTCACTCTAGCGCTGTTTGTGGACACTGTCATGCATTTCGCCCAGTGATAGCCACTCTACAATAAACCCTGTGAACCGCTCTGAGGCTTCTCAACAACATGATAAGGCGCCTCTTCAAATGCAAGGATTATTACTGTATACGGGTTTCACCTTTCAGCAAGACAATCTTAACTGATAAACTTAATGCATAATAAACTTGCGCCAAACTTGACACACAGTGACTATTCATTCTCCTCTCCTCTCACAACCCATGGAAATGGTTCGAAAAATGGAAAAGGCAAGGCTGTGAACCAGTTAGGGGCTATAAATAAAGCAGAAGCACTAGAATTTAGTGCTTATTTCTCTGAAAACTCCTCTATGCTGTTAGTTTATTATTTGATTCACAGAGGCTTAGTACACAACACATTCCTCAGTGTATACCAGTTGCAGCTAGCACTGTGTTGCAGCCTTTTTTCATTGAATGATGAAAGGCAGCACACAATCCACCAGCAGCCAAAGCAAATTACACAGGGTTTACTGTTAATTACGCTCTGAAACTTTCACTCTAGTTAAAAAACATTGGTCGTTTTGACATCTTATCTCCAGCTGACGGAAACACAGCAGTCAATTTTAGTGCACTGCAGGTCCAACAACCTAGTGAAGTGAATTACTAATTTATTTGGAAGACTGTTCTAATAATCCTTGGATGTGAGATAGTGCCTTATAACGTTGAAACATCTCAAAGCAAATGACAAGAGTTTTGCCCGTCAAGAGCAGTCAGTGACTGCATTTGTGGCAAACGGGGCAGCCAAATTATGCCCAGTTAATGTCCCACAAACAGCCGTGAAGTGAACAACCAGTTATTAACCACAATAATAAAATTGGTTATTTCAATCCACGACTGTTTGTGGGGACACCGCTGTGCGCAATTGGCTGTCATGTTTCGCCAACAAATATACAGTCAATTCACTTTACGGTATTTTCTGTGAAACGCTTTGAGACGTCTAGAAGACGTGAAAAGTGCTATATCAAATGCAAGGATTATTATTATTATTAATAATAACTGGGGGGGGATTGATGTCCGGGAAACTGGGACACCCTCTCTTCTCTTTTCAAACAGTATTGATTGTGGGAATCTTTCATGTCTGCCTGAACAGATGAGACGTGACTTTAGATAACATCTCACCAAACAACTGCGTCTGTGACAATGTGAAGCTCCCTCGGTTCTGCAGCAGGCTCGACAGCGAGCAAACGTGGAGCTTGAACGTACCTCGTTTTGACCCAGAGGTGAGAGCTCTAACAACTGAGGCGGCTGACGTACATTTCTTGGGAGAATCCCCGATAAGAGCATTGGTAAGTTTCATAATTTACCCCCTAACATAAACCTCTGTCTCCAAGCTACTTTATGCTCTGCAGCAAACCAAACATAGCGTCAGATCACTGCCCCTCCCCCCACCAAATCATCAATGCTGATTCCAGGTTATGGGATACAAGCTGCTGTTGGTTAGACTACATGCAAAACTGCCACGAGGCGTTCAAGGTCTTTTTTACTGTTTTAAAGTTGTAAACTTATCAATTTGGGTCTGCCGGACAATTATATTTCACGTTAGTGCAAAAGGAAAAGGCTCATTAGCAGCCTTAGTGGGTCAGAGTGCTGTATCAGTAACATCATTAGTACCAAGTTGTCCTAGCAACCGCTACCAGGCACTCAGCAAGGCTGGGTATTATTCCCTCAACCACACATGTACACACACTACAAGCAAGCACGCACATGCACACACACACACATACACACAAGATACACACAGATTAAAATAATTAGGAATCTTGGTTCCTTAAGTGCCAACTTTTTCATTCAAAGGTTGAGAGGTTTTTGCCCAGGCTCTGAACCTCCCACGGTCCTTCCCTTGTGCTGTGATTTTCTTTCAATATATTTGAAAAATAAATAAAACCACTTTAATAGTTCAATTCTACTATACTCTGGTGATCTGCTGACGGACATTTCCGTTAATTAAATCAAGAGCTAGCAGCAGTCACTATTATTATTATTATCATCAATGGATGAAACTGATGTTTTGATTTGGGAAAACTTCATGTGACCGTTAAAAACAGTATATTTTCAAAGAAAATGGCTCAAGATCTAAGGTTGCAGCTGGTGAAATAGGTTTTCCAGCGGCTGGGGACGTCCTCACGACGTGAAAGACGCTATACAAATATTAATTTGTTGTTGTCGTCGCTTTTGATTGAATAGTTTTACTTTAAGAATCGTCAGCTCTATAAGATCCAGCACATACTAGACACATGAACAGTCAAGCCCCAGGCATCAGGTTGGAGAGTGGTTGCTTGACAGAAGGCCCCTCTCTAGTTTGGCTGTGCGTGTCAGGGTAACAGCATGGGAGCGTTGTTGTGACTGGCATGTCACTCTAGGACAGTCAGTAGTTCCCTCAGTATTGGCATGGCGGGAGGGGTGGTGGGGGGGGAAGCGTTCAGAGCCACTGTCCTACATTCATGTGCATTGCTCTGAAGGATCGTAAAGACTTGGGACTGCAACGGTCTTGAAACAGTATGGCCGTAAACAAAATAAAAATAACGCAGCCCGAGATTCAACCCTTGGGTCTGACACAAACTGCCTCAAATCTACAACCATCATAAAATATTAAGCTGCCAAATGTGGAGCATTGAGACCAATTTTCTGTGAGGCGAGTATGAGCTCATTTGGAACATATGTACAACTGTTCCTGGAAGTGGTAATAAGCAAGTCACTCAGTGTGTGATATTAAGACGTGGCGAAGGACAGGCCAAGTGCACTGCAATTATACAATTAATTTGCTCAAACAGTTTGCAACAAACACACTCGATGACAAGGATTTGATTTAATGGGAATCCTGTTGCTGATCGGAGGCCGCTGATATTATTCAAGAGGGCAAAAATATTATTCAACCGATTTCAAAATGTTCATTACTTTCTCCGTCTCTGGATGGAGAACTGGTCAGTTGGGCCTTGATCTGTCAAATGCGAGCGGTAAGTAATGCTAAAGCAATTGTCCTGAATTTATTAGTTTCCCTTCACCTCTTGCTCCCAGGTTGGATCCTGGCCCAGATCGAAATCCCTGTCAGAAAACTGCAAAGATCCCGAATCAAGAGTTTCATTGGTTTTCATCCGGTTCTAAATGGCTGCGAGATTAAGGCCCATAAATGCGACCGGTCTCTGCATAAACCCAATGCAACTTGCAAATGCAAACTATTTTATACCGAGCAGCTCGTTTACACTGTGGCTTAATGCTAATAATAATCCTTGCATTTGATATAGCGCTTTTCACATCTTCTAGACGTCTCAAAGTGCTTTATAGAATATACTGTAAAGTGAATTGACTGTATATTTGTGGGTGAAACGCGGCAGCCAAATGTGCACAGCAGTGACCCACAAACAGTCGTGGATTGAAATGACCAATTTATTATTGCTTGTTTTTATTGAGGGATTATTATTATCCTGCATGTGGAATAAGGAAACTTGCCCACGGTCTAGCCCTGGCCTGGAATTGAACTCAGGTCTCTCGCTTGGAAGGCGACTGCTCTAACTACTGAACTACAGGGCTACATAAGCTTACACCAGCATACAAGGTTTTTAAAAAAACCACACACTCCAGTTGTAACCAGTTTTAATTAAAAGAAGGTATTTCTTCCACTCTAATCCTTTGCCTCTCCCAAGTCATCATCTCTCCTTTTTTAAACCCCCACCCCACCACCACCCTCACCAATCTTCTCAAGTCCTTGCATTTCCCTATGGGCCGCATTCATCATGCCTGCTTCTTTGGATCCTTTTTCAATATCCCTCCAGTTATATATTTCAGCCCCTTTGATGCAAGTTAAAATAAAACCTACAGTCAGTGGTGTACTTTATGCATAAATGCACGTGACGTGTAACTCTCCACAGAGGACAGCGCTCAATACACTCACCGTTGAGACATCAACATTATATCAACGGCAAAGACAGACCAATTCTAAAATAGACCTTGTTTTGATTCACTTGAGGGTTATGCTTTGAGCTTTCAAAACTTTTTTTTAAAGTGCTTAGGTATTCCACTGTTGCATGTCCATTACCTTCCACGCAGTAGCAAACCCAACCCCAAAGCTTCTTACCTGATCAGGTCCCTTGTCGAACATCTTGCGTGTCCTGGAAAACTGGTGGGAATGTGGAGTGTATTGTACCCCGGCCACTGCTGTGGCGATTCCCTGGCGCGAGGCTGCGGCTGATATCTCCCTGGGGCCAGGCTGTTTACTCACATCGTTGGTTAGACTGGAACTACTGGTGCTGGGTATGGGAGGAGAACCTCTGGAACACACACACAAAAAACAAACGCTGCATTAACGCTTCTTCCTTTCTCAATGATTCAGGTCCACTTCGAGACGCCCTCAAATAAATCAATGCTATTAAATGGACCGAGGCCGGAGAGAAGAGGAATGCCAGGCTCAGCAGATTGAACCCAGTCTTAAGTTTAATGGAGAATGTATCCTGCACACCAACACACACAATTGGAGAGCTGAGAGGGAGTGAGGTGAAGTGACTGTGGGATGGAGTGCCAAAGGCTCAAGGCCCGATCACCATGGTGGGGCGGTGGGGTGGTCATGGAAACAGGCCAGAGTCCACTGAGCGGAGGAGGCGAACAGCTTGGTTAGATGGTAGCCATTAGCAGCTCAGAGAAGTGGCGAGTACCAAGGCTAAGGGGAAAGGGAAAGCCACTTCTCATCTACTTGATTAACTGTTCCACATGAACAAATCCAAGGTTGACCACAAGGTGCAATTTCTCAAGGGCAAACTTTAATTGAATTCCTACGGTTTTCAGACAGCACTCTCTTTTACAAAGGGCATTCTGCCAAGACACAAAACAGAATATTATAGAATCTCACGAATAAAGTGCAAATTCCTGGCAGCACGTCTCAGTCAACAATGCTCTTGGATAACACTAAATATTCCAAACTTTTTATTTTGATGTTGGGGTCTAGATATTCACCACTACAACCTTAAAGGGAAACTCCATGGCTCCAAACTTCCATTAAGGGTAGAATTAAGGGTACCCGTTCACCATTGGCAGGCAGGGCTTCAGTCACTCTGTCTGGGAATCCATCCCGCAGTCCCTCTGCCTCGCCCCATCCATTGCCTCCTTAACAACCCCACATCAAGGCCCTTCTCTTCAACCGTACTTTCGAACAACATCCTCCACACCCACCGCCCTCCACCCTCCCCAATCCCAACACCCAGCTTGACTCTCAAATACTGTCTGTCCAGCACCTTGGGATGTCCTCCCGACGTGAAAGACACTATACAAATGTAATTTTGTTGTTTTTGTTGTATCGTCTGCACTATCCAATTCCGAGCCTCATCTCACATTTTTTATTTAATCTACACCAGAAAATTAAGGGTTCACACACTTTCTACACAAATTGAAATAAACTTTCCATCTTTGAGGAGAGATAAGTCTACAGGCCTTGTGGCCAGATTGATTCATCACAAGGCTTGCTGGTGGGAGAAATCATATGGAGGTGTAGGAGGTGTGGATTTGAACTATATTTTTAAACCTTTCAGACCGCAGGGTAACGGAAAATGTATTTTTCAATCAATAACGCACAAAAAGCTGTCAGTACGCAACACACTTAAAACAAAAAATTGGCTACGAGTTCTTAGCTATTTCAGTCAGTAAAACCAAACAGTGTGATCCAGTGACAAAAGACATCAAATGTTTCAAAGCGCTTGAGAACAGATTGCTGTAAAGTGTAGTGACTGCCTGTGTTAAGAGTAATGCAGCAGCCAAAACAAAGTTCCGCACACAGCCAAGAAGTGAATGGCCAATTGATCTGGACAATTGTTGCACCAAGAGAAATTCTCTCCTCCTCTCTAACAGTGTGAGGGTATCTTTAGCGTTGACCAGAAGCTTGGTTTAACATCTCAACTGATGGCCAGCGCCTCCTGCGATGCTGCGATCCTCCCAGGAATGTGAACTCGGGAAAATAAAGTGTGGTCGTCATTTTAATGATGCGGTGAAATTAATCTCCAATTTCAAAGCTCAGCCCAGCTGCACACGCGGAGAACTCCCAAACTAAATGTTAAATAGTTCCGGTTGTGGATTGGCAAGTATAAATCTGACTCTCTCTCTTTCCACCCACACGCTCCACACTGTCGCTCTCCCAGCGGCATAAACGGAAAGGCAGGACATCTGCTTTTTTCACCTAATTCAAACCAGCAAATAGTACTTTCCTGACATGATGAGCTTGGCTTTATTAGAGATAAACAGACGTGGGTCTGCAAGCCTTCTGCTGCCCTTTCGACTCTCTCCCTCCCCTCCTAACCCTCTCCCACCCCTCCTAAGTCTCTCCCTCCCCACTACCCTGCCCCTCTCCCCTGCCTGGGTCTCGCCCTGACTGATCAGAGCATTGGGACGTCCTCCCGGCCTGAAAGGCGCTCTATAAACATAATTTTGTGGCAATAGGCCGTTCAGCTTCATCCGAGTGAAACCATCAGACATTATCTGAACCCCTGGCTCCTTCTCCCCAACATAGGTTTTGCTTAATACATATTCATTTTTGTTGCAAATGGCGCTCCATTCATTCTGTCCAATGGAAGGATATTGTGTTTCGCAACAAAATGTGCTCGTGGGACATCTTCCCAACGTGAAAGAAGGTATATTAAATGCAATCTGTTGTTGTTCTAAACACCACAATTGCAAATAGTGGTTGTTGTATGAAACCTAAAGGAGTTCATTAAGGATGTGTTTTGGAAAATGCTGATGAATAGTGACACCTCCGGATTAATGGAACACAATACATTCCTCGCTATTCAAATAAAATGTACCCCTGGGTTGCAATTAAGCTAAATTAATAAGCAATCATTTACTTTACTATAAGTCATGCTGTCCACATATGGTGGGCTCAAGATGTCAAGATTAATATAACTGTTCAGCTCAACTAAAATAATATCACATAGCCCGCAGCTACACTGGAGATCTTTGTACAAAGCAATTGGTGCTCTTAGCTAAAGTATAACTCAATGTTTAGGTAAATCAGATTGCTGAAGAACGACTGGACAAACAATGTTTTCCATGTTAAATCTCTAAAAAAAATAATAATTTGTCAGCGCTAAGCAGCTTGCTTCAAATGAAATTTAACAGCGTTCGATGCCCTGTTAGGAAAGCCACTGCCTTTTTGGACCAGGAAGGTCACAGGTTTCATTTGCTGCCTCTGCCAAGGTGGTCGATTTCAGCTGAGAGCAGCACAAAGGATAGCGAGTGACTTCCACCTGGCACCATGCCTGTCAGCTACACAGAGGGGAAAGCTGAGCTAGGGTTCCTGTCCCACCCGATCGCAATCCAGTTAATTCTGCTGGAACGGATCCATGCGGAGGCATCAGATGAGGACAGGATCAGTCTCAGCTGTGAGTATTCCCCCTACCCTGACTCAACAGACTATCGACATTCACTATGTCAGATTGCATCAGAAACAGCCACTTGGGGGAAGCAGTAGAGGGCATCTGATGTTAATGACTTCCGTGTGCCAGCTTGGTTCAGTGTCTTCAGGGCAGGGAACAAGTAAACTTTTACTTGTTCTAAATTAGTCTCCAGTTTCAGAGCAGAAATAGAAACCCAAATCAATCAAATTTTATCAACCATGTGAAATTCAAACTTGGGAAAATTTCTGGCAGTATCCAGTACAGTACAGGACAGAGACTCGCTCACTCAAGAAACATACTCCCAAGATAGTTTTATCTCTATCACACTTTTAGATTCAAGACCAGAAATAGGGTGTATCTGCTGGTAAACGGTCAACAGAATGACCTTATATGGACACCGTCTGGGTTAAGTGCTCAATAATAATAATAATCGTTAATCATAATAATTGCTTGATACAGTGCCTCATCACGTCTTCAAGACAATTCAAACCACTTCACAGAACATAATGTAAAGTGAATTGACTGTGTTTGGAGGGTGAAAGCTCGCTGGTAAGCTACCCTGCTTGCAGGGCACTTTATAAATGCAAGTTGTTATAAGGGAATAGATTTAGGGAAAAGAATAAAAAGTTAGGGGGGTGGTTTTGTCTCCCAAAAATGGCAATTTAGACAGATGGTGGTGACACAGACAAGGGCAGGAATGTTGCCCCTTGCTCTTTGCTGGAAAACGTGCGTTGGTACAAAGCCACTTTGAAAGGCCATTTTCCGAAGCTTGGAATATGAACAGTGAGCTTGCTGGCTCGCTGTTGAAAGCTCCTGATCAGATGAAGGATTGCCAATGCCCTTGTGTAGCTTCCCCCCACCCGTGGATGGCTTACCCAACTTGATGAATGTGTGTTCCTTTGCTGGTGGGGCTGGCTGGAGCCGATTGTGTGAGGGAGGTGGAATCCAGGATTCGCTGAGGTCTCGCATTCACGGTAGCCTACAGGGAAACAGAATGTTATTACATTCACTGTCCGATGAACCGCTGACAGCTCACACATTAATGCCTCCTCGGTACGAAATTAAGTGGTTGCGTTTAGCAATTCCACTTTCGTCAACTGCAGAAAAAGAAAAGGCCCTCCCAACAACCCCCCCCACCCCATACAAATACTCAATCATCAATGACAAGCGCCACTGTAGTGGCAAAATATGATAAAGAAGGAACTTTCTCAAAACAAAATATACGATATGTTTATAAATCATTCAGCGCCACAAGAAAAAAAAAATTCTGTTTCAGGAAAGATGAGGTGAGCAAGCACGTCTGAAATCAACTGAAGGCTCTTCACTAAATTGCTTTCAACGTGTTCCAATTCTGCGCAGCACGCATCCTCCGTTAAGCAATTTTGACAGAATGTAGCCTGAGAACCCATCACAATACTTTGTCAGAATTTTAAAAAGGCTTTCTGATTCTAAAAAAAAAATTACTAATTTTTGACTTTGCACACAAATTGTGCCATTTTGCTTTCCATTGAGCAATCCATCTAATCTTTATTTCAATTTCTACCAAAACATTGGCATTTCCCATTGTTGGTAACTTGGGACTCAACACTTTCAACTGCTTCAAACTTGTTAAGTTGCCCTCATCACGGCACTATTAGAAATCCATACATTTTGCATATTGAACGCTCACCATGCTACACAGCAATCTATTCTATCAGGCAATGATTCTCCACTGTCAAATTGTTCTTGCTTTTAGTCTGTGGTTTGCTCGGTGGCAAATCACAATCCCTGCTTATTCAAAGTAAACATCTCGTCTCCAAATCCAACCTCATTAAATGAGACGAGTGTCTATCCTCCGACCATTCTCTTTAACCTTACGTGCTCTTACTTCAAATGTCACTGCAAAGTCCATAGGGAGCTCCACTGATCCCTATTGGAAACATTATAATCGATAAGTTCTTTCTGCTTGGAGTTCCGCAGAACTCGATTCTAATTTGCAACTTAATTCTGGGGCTGGTGACCTTTCATTTCAACCAAGCGTCTCGAAGGGGTGAATTTTCAAAGTGCGTGCTGCAAAAATCAACCTGGGCAACGTTGGACACCCCTATTCTCACCGACCAACCAGTTTAGCTGCACATTGAACTAAACTAGTGTGAGCCCCGGAATTTCAAGCAAAGCTCCAGCGGTTTCAGATGCAACAGATGGCAAAGTGAGTAATCAAAGTGAGTTAGCCTAAACTCACTAGATATTCCTTTGTATACCGCCACATATAGATTTATTGGTTGTAATCCTTTGTAATCGCCTTGACTGGCACCGCCTATTTCCATCTGCGCAACATTGCCAGGCTCCGCAACTATCTTACCCCCCGCGCTGCCGAAACACTCGTGCACGCATACATCACCTCACGGCTGGATTCCGGAAATTCTCTCCTAATCGGCCTCCCCAGTTCCTCCATTCATAGGCTGCAGGCCATCCAAAACTCTGCAGCCCGTGTACTATCCCGCACCCGCCT
This sequence comes from Hydrolagus colliei, assembly GCA_035084275.1. Classification (NCBI taxonomy): domain Eukaryota; kingdom Metazoa; phylum Chordata; class Chondrichthyes; order Chimaeriformes; family Chimaeridae; genus Hydrolagus; species Hydrolagus colliei. The sequence continues at coordinate 3,297,833 of CM068760.1, forward strand.
CCGTGACCACATAACCCCCACCCTCGTCCGTCTCCACTGGCTCCCCATCCTCCAGAGGATCAAATTTAAGATCCTCGTCCTCACCTACAAGGCCTTGCACGGCCTTGCCCCATCCTACCTAGCCGATCTACTCTCCCCCTACACGCCCACCCGGACCCTCCGTTCAACAGGACTTGGCCTGCTCCAAGCCCCCCGCCCGAACCGCCCCACCATCGGAGGCCGGGCCTTCAGTTTCTCTGCTCCCACCTTATGGAATGCCATCCCTCAATCCCTCCGTTTCGCCTCTTCCCTTTCCTCTTTCAAGGCCGATTTGAAGACTTTCCTCTTCGATCGTGCCTTTTGTTCCACCCCGAACTCTTTTACCTCCCCTTCGTGTTTCACCCCTTCCCAAACACTCCCCTCCCAGCTCGGGTCACACGCCTCTTGTTTAGCGCCTTGGGACGTCCTCCCGACGTGAAAGGCGCTATATAAATGTAAATTGTTGTTGTTGTTGTTGTATTGATGCATTGCTTGTGCTCCCGTACATTAATTTATTAGTTGCTGCTGGATATTGACTTATAGGTGGTGTGTGGTATATTGATTGGTTGTACTATATTTTAATGTTTAATATAATCCTGGGAGAATTTATGATGAAAATTTTTAGAAGCACGTTCCTGTAATATGACATGCCTGCCCTTCAATAGCCATAAAACGCAGCGAACCAAATTCAAACAGAATAAACAGTGGTATACATACGGTAGCTCTAAAAACAATCTGAAGAAAGTTGGCACGGGGCAGAGTGGGCATTAGTTTCAATGTAGAGCAGCCATGAAGTCACTTATGTTCCTATTAATATCCCGGGATACAGTATAGTTAGGGACATATAATATATAATAATTCTTGCATTTGATATAGCGCCTTATCATGGCTTCGAGACTTCTTGAAGAGCTTCACTAGGGTGTAGGGGGGGTGGGGGGAATGACAGGTGTATGTGACTATCAGGTGTTCAGTACTTCCATGGCGTATTAGTTAACAATTTTTCAAAATACTGTGATGACAGTTGCAATCGTATAAACCCTGTGTGGTGTGCAATGCTTCGGAAACGTGCCACATGCAAGAGACTTTCTGTATGTTTCAGCTACGCCCAACAACGTACCACCCACGACTTGAACTAGCACGATCACACTTCCAGCCATTAAGGATGACGATGTTTCACAGAGCTTTGCCAGCTGTCAAGAATAGTTTCATTATGGTTTCCCCTCCTCTCCACCTCACTGGATGCCCGAGGTGAAACATGTCGACAGCTGGTCAGGCGTCAATCTACCAAGTTTAGTTTCACACATCGGTCAGCCTCCAGACACCAACTAATAAACCTGTACACAAGAAGTAGTTGATAAGCTGATTTCTTAAAGTGTTGCTTAAGTGTGTCTGCCCCCAGGAAAAGGTATAATAGATTGGTTGCACGGATCAAACTCCAGGAATGGTTAGTATTTATTTCCAATACACAAGAAGTTGAAGAATTCAAAACAACTTTCTATATAATACTGATATTCAAGCGCCTAAAATCCTTGTAAAGTAATTCAGATTTTTTGTTATTTTAATATCTCGGGATACCGTATAGTTTGGGACATATAATATATAATAATCTTTGAATTTGATTTAGTGCCCTATTAAGCCTTTAATTTTTTTTACTGAAGTGGTGCTGAATGGACAGCTCTACACTGTGTGAATCACATAAGACACACATTTATTCCCAATGTGTGGCTTTATCTCCCATGGCTTTATCTCCCCGCCATTTGTTTTGCATCTTCACATTTTAACCTGGATGAATATCAAACGTCCCCACCCCACCCCCTCCCCGCAGTCAACCGGCAACCTTCAAACGGTTAAATTATCTTCAGTCGCAAAGTAATTTCCCAGAAACTTGAGCCCGAGGTTTGCTGTTCAGTCTGATCATCCATTGAAATTCATTGAGCCTGGGCAGACTGAAGTGATTATCTCTTCCAGCGAGAGATTTTCAGAAAACAGAAGATGGAATGATTATCCTCGAGCAAACTAAATTAGCTTTTACTCTGCAGATTTTGCTAATAGATTCACAACAGTTTTTGGAGAGGCTTAAAACGAGAGATCCAAGTAAAGCTTCCCCTGATGCCTGGTGGGTAAAGCCAAAGCCCCGTGTGTAGTAACTGTCACAAATTCCACATCTACCCCATCACTGATGTGGGGTGGGGGCCAATGTCCAAAACAGATTTCAGTACAGTATCAAAAGTAAGACACTTGCTCAGAAATTGTTGAAGCGCCCTGGGACGCTAACCCACGCGAAGGGCGCTATATAAACGCAAGTTGTTGTTGAATGGATTTTTAAGTCAAGCCGCAGTTTAGAATCAATGCCCAGCTACCTCCCATACACTTCCTTTGCCATGCTGAGCGCTGCTGAAGCCAGTCGCAAACTCAGATCAGCTTACATAACAGACAAAGATTACCATTGAGATGGTCCCAGCCTGTCCAGTCCAGTTCAGCACCAATGCTAGGTGATTGCTGGTGAACCACCACAGTTACACAGTAACAGCATGAGTGGGTGGCGCACATCAGGCTACAGATGATGGACAACCCGAGGAGAAAATACAGTAGGATTTCAAAGCACAGGGGACGAGCAGCAACAAAACACTGCCTAAGTTACTAGTCATTCGGTTGACTATGAAATATGCATCGCATAGACGATCTGAAATTCAATAAATTCTGCAACAGCTACTCCGCATTCAATGTCAAAGTTCAAACGAATAATCTACTGAAACAAATGCTGCTCAGATTCAAACGTTTGTTTCCCACAATAACTTGTTACTGATTCATTGGCTGTAGAATTCTAACTCTACCCATGCGGGCAAGGGAAGACAGATGAGTCAAACTGCTCGCAACTTCCCACAGCTCCGAATTGTAAATCACTCTGATCTTCTGCATTGGTATCTCAAGAGACAGGGTCTCTACTTTCAAAACAGCAGCCAAGATGCTCAAGCTCCACAATAGGCTGTACACACAGTGCTGCTGCTCACTGTGCACTGATTTCCCATCTCTAATGTACGCTTCACTTATGCACAGCCAAAGGCCAGTGAAATATGTAATGCTGGTGAAGAAAACCTTGCTGTCAGCTCTGAACTACCGTAGCGAAGCTAAGGGTGGTCCAGTAGACGTCACTTTGAGGAGGGTGGATTGCATTGTGCATCAAACCCTACTTTACAAACTGGTTTTGTACTCGCTCAAGTAGGAATGTTTAGGACCAGAGCAGTCTCAAAGCGCTTTAAAGTGGAGCGACTTTGTATGTACTTTGTGGGAGAAATAAGACATCACTGGTCTCTACCTTGTAGGCTGTGTTGTTGAGCACCTTCATGGCCAGGTCAAAGACTTCGGGAAAGGGATCCGCAGCCAGGTGAAGCAAAACTCGCCAGATCTGAGTGTAGACGCTGTTGAATGAAACACCTTTCAAAAGGAAAGAAAAATCTTCGTTAGCTCAGGTGACATTTCCCTTTATTATTCATCAATCAATGTTTCGCGCAAAAGAAACACCCCCAAAAACCAGAGGATTCAAAAAACAATCCAGAACTCTTCTTTCATTAGAAATTCTGTCAGTAATCTTTTGGGAGTCGGATTTTGCAGACTGAAATAACTAACGCGGTTGATCAAAATTTTCACCGGTGCCTGTAAAATACCGCGTGACAAATACCAGCAAATTAATCCACAAGCCGAGCGTCACAGGTGAATAGTCCTGTGACGCTCAGATTGTGCATAAATGCTTTGCATCTAAACACTCAGTGAAGCAATTAGTAAATTGGACAGTCACAAAGATCTTCAATAGATTTTTTCCACACTTTTCGGGAACTCATTAGCCGAGAGCTCGAAGCAGAGTCGCTCTTGCTCCAGTTACAACCTAACAGATTTTGACCCAATACATTACTCATAGAGTTATCAGCACATAATTATTTTGATGCCTTAGGGTATGCATGAAAAATGCAGAAAGCAAACAACTGGTAATGAGTCTATAATAATGCAATGTGTGGCAAAGCAATTAAAATGCACTGAAAGAATTAAAAAAAAGTTTGTAAAAATTCTGCCATGCACACTAAAATATACTTGTCAATAATTTGAAAGAAGTTTGCGCTTCTGCTAAGAGCAACTCTATTTGTGAACCTCACTGGTACGAGAAAAATCTAAATGTATGCAGCTTTCAATGTTCAAAGAAAAAAAAAAAACATTTTCATTGAGCAGCCGATCTTTAATAATACTAGTAATCCTTACATTTGATACAGAGCGTTTCAAGTCTTCTAGATGTCTCAAAGCCCTTCACAGAATATACTGTCAAGTGAATTGACGGTATATTTGTGGGGGAATTTCCATACTAATCAAAGCTCGAATATTACTGTTTAGGAATGTTTAGATGAAAATAGTATGCTTTTCAATTGCGTCACTATTATATCAAGCCAGGGTGGAGATGTGTAGAAACTGATTTACATAAACAATCAAGAAGTCTGTTGCCAAATAAGGGGGCAAGGCAGCTCTTTGCACATATCCCGAAGCAAGGAAACGCATCCCCAGTTTTAAAAGAATAAATTATACTAAACGATGACATTGTGAAAAGAGACTCCTCAAAGCTGCATTTGTAATTTAAAAGACGTTGATGAGAACAGCAAAAATAAGCCCCAAAACGCTACCTTCAAATATTTGAAGGCAGAGACACAAGGGAAAAGTACTGGATTCAGAAGGACAATTTTCAGGCACAATTCAGGAAGTATTTATTTTCTTGATGAAAACACTGCAAACGCAGGTTAAAACACACAAGTGAGCAGTTCTGTGACGTAGTTTAGTCATCTTATAATGCACTCTGAGAGGAGAGTTTCTCACATCGCTTTTTGGTGAAGCAATTAATAAATCGCACGGTCACAAAGATCTTCAATGGCCTTTTCCACACTTATTAGGGAGCCTGCAGCAAAGTACCAGGAAAAATTTAGTTTCTTGATGAAAAGGCTGCAACGAAAGGCAGCGTAAACTTGGCATGAAACACACAAGTGCCCACGGTAACTAAAGCCCAGCCAGAGGAACACACTCATTTCTTTTGGTTGCATTTGAAGAAAAGTAAAGTGAACTCTGAGAAGCAGCCTCTGTAGCTTCGAACACTTGTTCAATTGGGTTTATTTAGCAACTGGTCTGCTCTGCAAAGCTTTCCAACAATGGGCATGGGTGGGTTTCATACACTGCAGCCACTCACATCGATTAGCAGCCACCACCCCCCCCCACCCCCCGCGGAGAAACGCTTCTCTTTCGTGCTATTAACTGATCGCTGACAAAATTATCAACTCGAAATTTGGAGTTAATCCCACCGTTATAAACTATTTCATTCAATGTCAAGATGTTCAGTCATTGTCAGAGTTGCTGTGTAGCGAGTTCCAGTCCTACACTCGAGTTCTTTTGACCTCTGCTTTCTGTGGTGTCAATCAGTGCTAAGTTTGGCTCCTGCAATTTCAGAAATGCTCAAAGCTGTGGAAAGCTCTTTTGCTGGCCTTATGCAAGAAGAAAAAATCAATAGTAGTTACACAACTGCTACCACTGGGATGTCATTGGAAGTAATTAGACCAGATTAATGCAGTTCATAGCAGAATATCTGAAATGCCAAGGCCTGACTGTCAGTAATTGTTACAAGCGCATCAATTGCCTTTGGGTTGGAGGAGAAACTGATTAGATTCAAGCTCCTATACTGACTGTTGTTCTGTAAGTTTAAAAAAAAAAATCCTTTGATATGGAAACCTTCTGGTTTAACAGTGAGAGAGATTGGTAAACTGATAAAACTCTGTCGTTTTCATAAGCATTCCGTTTTAGTTTGAACTGAATATTTACGCAATGTAAACATCGAAATCTTCTTGTTTCAATAACGTGGAGCTCACCGACACTTATATTTCCAACGTTAAACTCCCTCATTGTGTCACGATACATCAGTTTCCCTCAGTGACATCTCCAGCGCAAAGTCATATTGCAAGCAACCTTCATCACTGAAAGTCTCCTCACATACATAGTCAATGTAACCAATACAACGGCAGCCCTTCTTAACACACAGGATACAAGAACCAAAGCATCTTTGACAATATAATGGATGATCGGATTGTAATTCAAGGATTGCATTTTCTCACCAGAGAAACCAGGCTGCAATAGTTGGAATAATACTTGCATTTGAACATCGTTGAGACATCTCAAAGCACAGAATATATTGTAACTGTAGTGACTGTATATTTTGTGGGCGAAACGTGGCAGTCAATCGCACACAGCACTGTCCCACGAACAGTCGTGGATTGGAATTTCCACGTATAGGTGAGATGAATGGGAATCTCAGGTTGGTTTGGACACACTTAAGCCTAGTGATGGGTTTCCGTGTCGGACATCCAGCTGACCAAAGCAATAAGGGCACGGCAGATGCATCACGGCATTTAGTCAATACCTCGTTGCCAGTCAATGTCCCAAATTAGAACATCAACTGGTAAAATGGGCCGAAAAGTGGCAGGTGAGGTTTAATGTGGAGAAAGGCAAAGTGTTGCATTTTGGTAGGCAGAATGAGAGGCGGTAAAAGCTGGATGCTAGAGGGTATTTTAAAGAGGGTAAATGAACAGAGACTATATAAGTTCTATATAAGAAAATCCCTGAAGATGGCCGATTCAATAACAAGTTTTAAGAGAAAAGTAGACAGGTATTTGGTGAGGACAAGATTGTCGGGTTTTGGAGAGAAAGCGGGCTAGTGGGATTGAGTTAGACAGCTCTTTTTGGAGCCGGCCAGACACGATGGACCGAATGGCCTCCTTCTGTGCTATATGATTCTATGATAAAGTAATATTTGGGGAGTCCTTTCCTCGTTGAAAGTTCCTCTTAATGTACCAGTGATAATTCTTCGCCAAGGCCCGGCAGCAATGGGAGATTTATAGCATGAGCCGGAAGGAATTTATAGGGATTGCAGAGAATTTATTTATTTATTTCCCTCCCCCCCCCCCACCCACCCACACCCGGTCTTTCATATGTCAAATGTGTTCTCTTCAAAAGCTTGGAAAGTTTGCTGCATGAGTAAAGCAGCACAATTACTGTGGCTGGGTGTCTTGTTGCTGAAACGCCTTGTGGCAAGACGTAACTTCTTAGCTCAGCTGCTGGCACTGACTGGCACCAAGATGATCAAAGAACAGAACAGGGGGAAATACATGCTCTGAAACTGGAGTATTGACGTCAAGCACTTGTGAGAGAAAGAAATGGGTGGCGGGGGAAGGAAGAAAAAAAAAATTTGCAAAGCCATATTTGGATGCATTTGGAAAAAAAAAGGAAGCATAAAAGACTTATTTTTTCCAGAAGCACTCCACAGAAGAGACTGGCAGTGACGGCTGCCTTTAAAGTCATGCTGTGTGCACATCTCCAGCAGTCAAAACTGCAGCACAAAGAGGCAAGAAGCAATAATCTGCTTTATTGGGCTGCCCATATCGACTCACTCGAGTACACAGTATTTCTATAGTAATACAGTAATTCTCATCCTAATAATCTGTCCATTGGATGTACTCCTTTCACCAGAGATGTCTAGAAGACGCGAAAAGCGCTCCCGGAACGTGAAAGGCGCCGTACACATGTAATTTGATTTTGTTGCTGCTGTTGTTGGAATGATTCCTAGCGCTGACCTCTCGTGTTTGAGGAGAACATTCTCGTGTGCCCTCTTAACGCAGCAACAATCTTTCAGAAAGTAACACACGCAGGCAAGAAGACGCTTGGTTTGCGTTGTATTGATGGCTCAGTCGCCAATGGCAGCCAAGACAAGTGAGCAAGATTATTATTATTATAAGATGTCAGAACCACCTGGAGAGATGCAGCCACCAGTTCACCTGGTGCCCCCTAGAGGCAATATGAACAATTACAACACAGACAGTATGGAGGCAGCATTTCGAAACTTTGGAGACCAAAATAGAGAGTCCATCACCCCTCACAATTTCGGAAGTTGCCGGAGACTTTGGCAACCATTGGAAAAAAAGACTAGACGTAGGTTTTCCCTTTACTGCTCAGATTAAAATTGCATGCTTAACTTTGGTCGGAGAATGCAATTAAAAGTGGGTGGAAAAAAAAACAGATCGATGAGATTCAGTGGAAGTATCTTTTAATTTGTCAGCAACATTTATCTGCTGGACACGGCTGAAACGTATAAATTTGCTATATAATGTGCTTATCAGCAAGTTTAGTTTCTTTTTTGTAAAAAAAAGGGCGCTGTCCAGAATTGATCTGATCAGGAAATAATCCTTTTTACAATAGTCCTCCATAATTTACACTGTTTCAAATACAGTAACATGTAAAACAGCATGATTTAAATCTCAGCAAACCATCAGCATAGCGGACATGCACAATAACACAACCGTATCAATCACTGCAATTTATTGGAGATAAGCAAAGCATCTTATCATGTCATGAGTAGCTTAGAAAAACATGTGCTGAGGCTGATATTAAGTATTAACTGTTAATGGATAAATAATGAGGAAAGATGCAGGATGGAAGGGGGTGAGGCCACTGGGAGGGAGGGAGGGAGGGAGGGAGCAATGTAGCTAAAAGTGAAACGCAGCATGCAGCAAAACAAGTGTGCTTAAAAGTGTGATAGCTTGCTTTCAAAGGATTTAAGTGCCACACAGATGAAATTGAAAGTGGGGGAGGGGGGGAGGTGAAAGAGGAGGAAGCCATAAAAAATGCTCTCATCAGACTTGCTCTTGAGTGCAGTGGAGAATCCTGTTTGTTAGTTACTGTGTGAGGTTTGGCAAGAAAGGAAAGGCAGAGGAATCTTTCTTTCGCTTTATACCACCACCATGTCAATTTAATTTTGTGGGAAAGCAACCCCAGTTGAAAAAAGTTTACATGAGTCAAGAAAACAGTTATCCTCTCACAGAACACACAACACCAAAGAGCATTTCCTGAGAGAACGGTCTAAAACCTGGAGTCTTACCTATCAAGGAGTTCAAGGAGCTGTAGGAACTAACTCGCCTCATTTTATCTATGGTTTCAAAGGAAAGGATATACTCATCATTGTCAGGGCTTCCCAAGGTGCTGCTGGCACTACTGCTCGTGCTCAGATATCCGGGGGAGAAGGGGTTTGAACCACCAGCTGAGAGAGAATGAGCAAACGAAAGAGGGTAAAAGAACCAAGCACCTTTCATAACCCACGATATTTAAATATAACATTTCATTTCAGTTTTACTGATCAGAATTACCATCCGCTCTGTGATCTGGCAATAACAGCAAATACCACACCAACGATAATAATCCTTGCATTTGATATAGCGCTTTTCGCATCTTCCAGATATCAAGAAGCGCTTCACAGGATATACTATATATATATATAAATATATATCCATACATACAAGTTGTATATATGTGTGTGTATATACTTGCAAAAGCTGCCTCGAAAAAGCTCAACTTCATTCCTGTCAATCACCTTTTCTTGCCTTGACTATGATCTCTTCTTAAAACCCAACATATTGAATTTACAGCTTCACAAAATGACTACTTATTCAGCGGTATAACAATACGTCACTTATAAAACATGCTAAATGTCATTCATAAAACTCACAGCACTGGTAAACATCAATTCTTATAGGTGGCATATTGACAGGCAACATAGTTGCTTAAAAACGTTTGACACGCACTTGCTAAAAATAAGAAAAATAAAACCTTGCTGGTATTCTTCAGCGAAACACCGCTCTCAGACATAAAGAAACAGAAAAAGCCAATTTTCTCTTTACTACAGACGCTAGAGGAGAGGCATAAGATCATATTGATGGGTTGTAGTGTCCTATATATCAGTGGCATCGTTTCCAGTCATCAGCTGTTCACTAAAAATCAACAGAACCTGCAGATTCCAACAAACCTCTGTCCTTCAGTCCAGATATCCATTAAAATCTACAAGGTGCAACCTGCAACTACAACTTGTAACTGGCTTGCACTATCGCACCTATAAATTTCACATCATGTACTATATAAAACGCTACACAAGCAGAAGATTGCAACAACCGCAAATTACATTTCTTACACGTCGGGAGGACAGTGAGGGATTTAGAACCGAGCTGGGGTTTGGAGGGCGGCCGAAGGTGCGGTCAAAGAGGAGGGTCTTGAGGTACGCCTTGAATGAGGCAGGGGAGTGAGCAGGGTGAAGAGATTGTGGGAAGGAATTCTAAAGGAAAGCTTGAAGACCTGACTACCGATGGTGGAGCGGGCTGGAACCTGCTAAGCGGAGGGAGCGGACAGGTAGATAATAATAATAATATTAATCCTTGCATTTGACATAGCGCTTTTAACATCTTATCGACGTCTCAACGCGGCAGCCAATGTGCACAGCAGTGTCCTACAAACAGTTTGTGGATTAAAATGACCAATGTTTATTATTGTGTTGGTTTTTTCGGACAGATTATTATTAGATATGGCATTAGTAGATTGGGAATGTCCTCCCGGCGTGAAAGGCGCTATACAAACATAATTTTGTTGTTGTCGTCAGAGAGATAGGAAGGAGCAAGGCCATGGAAGATTGCAATTTAGACTCCGGGCCCAGAACACCAAGATAGAGACAGCAAAGCACATTGTGCTCAGCAGCAATCCATCAATGTTCCTGCTCAGGATTCCCCTCAAAGCACTGACATTAACGGCATCAAACATCACCACCAACCAGGCGGCTAGCATGGGCTAAACCACAGGAGCCGTCTCCATCCATCTGGCCACACCGGGAGTTTTCATTTAGCATATTTACTCATTATGTTTTCCCTTCATTACCAAAGGATTTTTGCAATCAACGTTTATGTGACCACAAGCTGCTTCTTCTTAGTATTTTGTTTTGGAGTTGAATATCGCTTCTTCATTACTTTACTGGCAAATTCATCTTCTCTGTTTTTTGGGGGAAACCCCCCACTCCCCCCCACATGAATAGAATCTAATCAAAACTCCGAAAGATCTCGCCTTGAAACAATTTTAGGTCAGGTTCAAAGTTAAACCCCACATCATTTCCAGCTCTGGAGGATGATAAAATCTAATGAAAGCGATTAAAAAAAAACATTAAAACCTGCACATTTTGGTGTTAAAATAAGAAAAAAAATGTGCAATACAGATTCTACCTCTGGGTATCTCTAGCCGAGCAAGACGGCTGTTACATGTTTTTAATGTGCATTCAAAAGGAGATAGCTGTGTGAACCAATTCACTAACTACAGGTTTGGATGCATGAAAATAAAATCCTTTTTATCTAATTAATTGCCCAAACACTAGTAAATTGATGGGACTAGAATGCTGTTCTACTAAATATTGGTTATTAAGGCAAACACAGTCATAAAATATCTCCATTAGAACAGTGACTGGGTAGCAGCGTAGGGGGGGAAGAAAAAAAAGCAACAAGCTTGATTTTAATTTATTCTGAAAATCACGTCTGAAATCCCAAATGTAATTTGATTTTACAAACAAATTGCACTGCACAGTGTTCTTTTCTCTCTACAGAAGCCACCACATTTTCTCTGGCACACAGCAGTGCCCTGCGTCAAATAATTTATCTGTCAACTTCATTTGATCCTGCTCCAACATTACAAGGCTTCATCCTTTCACTCAACGGGCTGCCCAGCTGCCCACAAATAGTGATTCAGTGTGTCATGCTTTGGGAGCTAAAAGAGCTACAACCCAAATACACGGCCACGCTGCCACTTACTGAAATCCAAGCGAGATGCCAATTAGGTACGCGCTCGCCAGTTTACTTTGATGAGATCGTTTGGGGGGAACGCCGCTAGCTGCAAAAGTGTAATGAGCCGTGAAAATTACTACATTTGCAGCGCTGATTCCCTTCTCACTACTTTCCCACATGTTATTGATAAACCAATCTGGTGGCTGGAAAATTAGTGCTTCGAAATCCCGTTTGTTGAGATTTTAGTGCGTAAAAAAGAAATACGCTAAAGTGGCACCTTACGGTTTTATACTTTACAATCAACCCAAACGATTAACGTATAAGCCATTATGCTGGACTGACTAATTTGCTGAGTTCGCTGTTAAGATCTGTCAACCGTTGGATTGGAAAACTACTTACTTTCTTCATTTAAGTTAAGGTTCTGAAGAGACTTATTTAAGTTCCGTGCTGATGTGGCCGCACGGATGTTCCCGTAGGAACTCACTGAACGCAGTCTTGGGGTCGTAGGTCCATCACGTACAGGGGTAAAGTTTCCAGCCTCTGAAAAATCAATAATGCAGATAAGAGTACAAGAATCAATAGTAATGATCCTGGCATTTGATATTGCGCCCTATCACAGTGGAGCTTCTGTAGCTCAGTGGTTAGAGCACCCACCATACAAGCTTGAGACCTGTGTTTCGAATCCAGGCAGGTCAGGGCGAAACCCTGGGCAAGTTTCCTTACTCCACACACACGCCTAATAATAATCCGTCCCCCCAAAAAAGCACAATAATAAAAATTGGCCATTTCAATCCATGAACTGCTTGTGGGATACTGCTGTGCGCAATTGTCTGCCGCGTTTCACCCACAAATATACAGTCAATTCACTTTACAATACACTTTGTGAAGCGCTTTGAGATGTCGATAAGATGTGAAAAGCGCTATATCAAATTCAAGGATTATTATTATATCACATATCTGAGACGTCTCAAAGCACTTCACAAAACATACAGTAAAGCGAATTGACTGTATATCTTCTGGGCGAAACGTGGCAGCCAATTGTGCACAGCATTGTCCCACAAACACTGAATGACCAAATTATTACTATTTTAGAATGGCAATAGATTGGTAAAGAAATAATTGGGGAATGGGTGGGGGTGGGCGAGAGATAGAGGAGTTCTCAAATCTAACGTTCCATTAACACTTGTAATAGGGATAACCTAGTGAAACGACTTGCATTGTGATATAGCACCTTAAGCATAGGATTAACATCTCACGATTGGGACCACAGAACACAGAGGAGAGGAAAGCAAGAGAAAGCTCAGGAGAGTGGTATAGAGTGAGTGGAGCTACATGATTCTTACTCTGTAAAATAACAGGTAACAGGTCGACAGACCTCCTCACTCACTGCATTAAATAAATCTAGACAGATGGAATCAATATATCCTGAGCTCACGCAACAGTTCTTGGAACGGAATAAAAACACAGCACCTGTGCAAGTCACATTATTGTAAAGCTGGGGAGCTTTTCCTTAGGAACTTCCGACTTCGCTATTGAAACATTGCACTGCTTCCAATTTCCATTCCATGGGGGTTACTGAGGCATGTTAACAACATGGTGTGGTGGGGGGGGACGGGGGTGTGGGGGGGACGGGGGTGTGGGGGGGATGGGGGGGGGGGGGGGGCGGGGAACACGACAGCAACATAATGCCACCCTTGCTAATAGTTATTTTAAATGAAACACACATAAAACTTCACTGCATTTTAAATTCGAAACTCACATCTGTAGTGATTTGCAAGTCGGAATGTTCCAATTTAGTCCATTCCTTAAACGTCTTCCACCCTGCCCCCGTTCTAAGATTGCGTTGTTAAGTGCTTTATATAATACTCTTTCAAAAGCCACTGGAGATGGCAAACACATTTCCTTTTGAAGAATCTGGATTCACGCACGAGGGTTCAATGCACTGGACCTTTCCTATTCACTCCGATTATAATACACCGTCTCAAAGCCTTGTTTTCAGTAAACTGAAGTAATGAACTGAAGTCTAACTTTGACTAATGTGCTATCGGTAGGGGTGGGTGATGGTGGGGTGGAGGGAGGAGAAGCAATGGATTTCTTGCTAAGAAATTTGTCTCAGTTTTGCTGCAAAGATTATGCTGGAGATTGAAAAGATATTAAATCAAATGGAAAACACACAGTCAACCTACTTCACGGTATATTTTGTGAAGCACTTTGAGACGTCTCAACGATGTGATAAGGCGCCACAGCGAATACAAGGATTATTATTACACACATTCCTCATTCATATGAAGATATTGCACAACAGGTTTAGGAGATGTATGTACTGTGTTGGCAAGGTTTAGGAAAAAAAGTTGCTTAATTTGCCATTTATTGAAAGAACAAGATGTGAGCCAGCGCTAAATTAGATTTTATCAGCCGTCAGTGGTGTGCATACCTGTCACACTGGCAGGTGAGGGAAGAGGGTAATTCTTTTCTTCTTCCATGAACTGCAGAGCCACAGTGCAGAAATTGCTTTCATACTGAATGACAAGATGACTAAGTGCCACAACCAATTCCTGCCAATTAAAAAAATAAACCTGTCAGCCGAGAGAAGATTAACCTTGGTATAATTTCAATAATCCAATCTCGATTTATGTCATCAGTCAAAAATGAGCAATGGTCACAACTGCATAGAAAAGTCAGTAAAAGGACATAAATCCACATAAGAGTTGGTAGCAACTATGGCAAAAACATAGATTAAATGTGTTTGTGCTCTTTTCTCATTATGATGCACCAAAGGCACAATAGTAGCGCAAGCAGATAAGTCATCCCCAGTGAAACTGCATCTCACAAAATGGAATTAAAAAGCTTAGAACCAAACTAAATCACATGTATTGTATAAAATCGCACACGAGGAGCTCAAGGCAACAATTGAATGCGAAGCTTGAGCTCACAGGACAAACCGAACCCTTCGATATGATTGTAACTTCCTTGCGCTTGGATTATATTCCTTTGGAACTGAGGTGGTTTGGGATGATCCAATCGAAGTGTTTAAAATAACTGAAGGGACTGACAAATTAGATAGAGGACAACTCTTTCCTCAGCTAAAGGGCTCCAAATCAAGAGGATCTAATCTTTGAAATTAGAGTGAAAACCAATATCATATCAGGCAGTGTGTCTTCACTCAAGAAGGTTTTAAAAATGTTTCCCCAGAAGGCCACACGGACAGACTCTACGGGGATATTGAAAAGGCAGATAGATACTTGGGAAGTAAGGGAATTAAGTAACATAGAGAAAAGGCACGAGAATGGGATTAAAAGATCTGACAAGATCTAATAAATAGGCTCAATGGGCTAAATGACTAGCTTCTATTCTTAAACATATCAATAGTTTCACTTGTTTGATTTCAAGAAAGCTCCTTCCTTCCTTCCTTCCTTCCTTCCTTCCTTCCTTCCTTCCTTCCTTCCTTCCTTCCTTCCTTCCTTCCTTCCTTCCTTCCTTCCTTCCTTCCTTCCTTCCTTCCTTCCTTCCTTCCTTCCTTCCTTCCTTCCTTCCTTCCTTCCTTCCTTCCTTCCTTCCTTCCTTCCTTCCTTCCTTCCTTCCTTCCTTCCTTCCTTCCTTCCTTCCTTCCTTCCTTCCTTCCTTCCTTCCTTCCTTCCTTCCTTCCTTCCTTCCTTCCTTCCTTCCTTCCTTCCTTCCTTCCTTCCTTCCTTCCTTCCTTCCTTCCTTCCTTCCTTCCTTCCTTCCTTCCTTCCTTCCTTCCTTCCTTCCTTCCTTCCTTCCTTCCTTCCTTCCTTCCTTCCTTCCTTCCTTCCTTCCTTCCTTCCTTCCTTGCTTCCTTGCTTCCTTCCTTGCCAGAGCTGAAGCCAGTGAATGCCCTCGAAGAGGAAAGGCTTGACTGATGCGCATCTCACTCGGCTCAGAACTCCAAGTTGATACACTTTTGCTCCCTCCCTCGACAGCTGATGTTTCCTCGCACATCGACAGAAACAATTACCGTGGGAGGGCTTTTATCTCGTAGAAATCAATACTTTTTTTAAAAAAAAACTTTTTACAACCAATTGTAGTCCTGAAACGTGGGGCAACATAAATCAGATGGAATAAACTTTTCTTTGGGTAATTTTTCTCTTATTGCCCCCACACTCTGTGCTGTGTTAAGTGTCTGCTGTCTACCTATGTGAGTTGAAACAGTGAGCACAATTATGTGACTGTAATGCTCATAGCAGTAATCCACTAAACAAATTTGGGGGTCGTAGAACGAATGGGTACAGTGGTGCATACGAGACTTATTGTACGGTCAACTTGGATGGAGATTCATCCATCTTTGTTAGCCGTGCTATATTTGATGTGGGATGTTGCTTGATAGAGCTCGGAATACCAGAAAGTATAAACACAGCTACCTTTCTGACCACTGGACTGCCATCGTTTAGCAGCTGGGCGAGCATCATGGCCACATTGTGATCGATAGTTGTTGAATGGTCAGTTCTCTCAGCAGAGTTGCCGACAAAGGTGCCCAGGGCAAAGACAGCAGAGCATCGCACCTGCAAACGGGAGAACAACGAAAACTGAAGCCGACTGAAACACTGATACGCCCGCAGCGTTCATCGTATCTAGAGCACAGCGTGAACATTTCAATCTCCATAATTCGCAAACTATACTTCGGTTCAGACAAAATACGATAATGTTCGGGTTAGAATTTACGATGGATGAGGAGGGAGGGGGGGGAGGAAGGATGGTGACCTTGCACAGTTTAAAACAAAGACGGGGACAAGTTGGGCCAAATGACCCGTTTCGGTGCAAATTCTATGTAACGCGATCCAATTTCTAAAAAGGTTAAGGTTAACATTATCCTGCACCAAATAGCTCACAAACAGGCTTCAAGGAGTTTGTTTAATCATAAACACAAGGAAGATTTCTGCCAAATGTACAATAAATCAAAAGAAAGTCAGCTGATTTATATGAAAATTCTGTTAAAACCCGATTTAAAAAATTAATTAAAAAGTGGTAAGCAAATACGGCAGAATTTTAACAGCTTAAAAAAAGAACTGTTTGAGGAAGATTATTGACTTTCCAAACGCAGTTGTCTTCAGTTTGAACAGATGAATGGTGAAACACTGCTTTTATGGGATTCTTAACACAAGCTCGGTTGGAATGAACTGTTGCTTATTCCTGTAACTTTACCCAGCGATAAGTGCTCCAAATTGCATTTGATCTGAATGCAATTCGCAAGACTCGTGACACGTTGGAACACAGGAGTCAGTCCCTACTCTCTCGCAGATGCGCAAACGTAGCGTGAAAGCATCTGTTGGGCGTCACGCCTCCGTGGCCGGGTCACCAATTTGTACTGGGGCGAGAATTGCAAAGAACGTGTTACATTATTAAAGGAAAAAAAACACGCTCATTAAGGTTGATCAGAGTACTGAGAGGCTTCCCTCAGTAAGTATATCTTTGAAGGATTTCCTCCGGGATTACATTGTAAATCAGCAACAGCTGTCTTGTTTGCAAACGGTAAATGTAATAAACCCAGGAATTGTACTGACTTGCATCTTGGGTCCAACTTAACACAGGGCTAAACCACTGATATAAACCCGGGAGGAAATTGGGCGAATGTTACATATAGAATTTAGGGTTGTGTTTTTTCTAAAAAAGGGGCACGGAAAGAAGCCGTTCAAACACCCTGGACTGTTTTTTGGGGAAAAAAATGCTAATGATAAAAAAAAAGCATGCTGAGGACCCACACTATCAGATCATTGGTTACAGCCGTGAATTAGAATTTGCAACCTGTAACGCTGACGCACACAACAAACACAAGTGCTTCGAGCCCAACTTGCAACAATGGTGGATGTACAACTGGTCTCATGGCTTAGCCTATTGCAGGAACTTCCAATCCCGGCAGGAAAAAAGACCGGTGTTTTTAATGGGAGATAATTTTTACTACGTGCTGACATGCAGAGCAATTGATTGTAGCTAAGGTTTACCAATTGCCTTTAAGCAAGTAAAATATTCCACGTACAAAAGTGCTTCAGCTTCTCTGAAGACAGGAAGCGACAGTTTCTAGGGTGGGTTACCTCAGGTATTGGATCAGAGAGGAGGCTGTATAACTTCTCGTGCGCAATGTCTCTTACACCGCACCAGCGAGCTGCGTCAAAATTCTGCCAGATACGCCCCAAACAAATAGCCACCCACTGTCGCAATAAAGGATGTGGGTCATTCAGCTGCTCCAAGCAAATAGCAATAAGATTGCCCTGCAGACAGGCTTCCTGGAAGCAAAACAGAAAAGGTAAGAGTTAGCAACTTGTAGGTGGGTGCATTCAGGTTTATCTAGGTTAAGTGACATGTCTTGAACTCTGCCACAAAATGCTGCTCCATCACAGTTGCATACAAACTCAATATTGTTACGGGCCAAAGACCCAAGTGAAACAAGTTTATAGCCAGGAACCACCTGTATCAGAGATGCAACAGCTCACTTCTTCACTGTGGCTTGTATACAAAGATAAATTTTATAACATTCATCAGAGAAATCAAGTGACGAATATTAACCTCAAACATTATATCCATTAGTTGAAAGGTTAGAGCGAATTCTGCAAATGTTATAATGTGCTAATTAACGTCATTCAACATGGGTGATGAATGTAGCGACTTTATGATCGATAATTTTACTGTCCACACCGAAACGCCACTGACCTGTCCTGTGTTGTAGCTGTTCACGATCACAGCTAAAATAAAAGCAGCCATTGTTCGGTGTTCAGCCTGCAGAAACAAACACTCAAAATCATCAGAGCTGCTTGAAAGGGTGAGGGATAAAATACGCCATTCGGTCGGTCTATACATTGCTAAGGACTCTATACACTCAGTGATAACAGGGGAAATCCCGTTACTGGCCCATATCACCAAAGGGGCTTTGTTTAACACCTGACTGTAATTGCAGTCCTTGAGTACCCAGCCCCAAATTCTACCTGGTTTCAGACTGTGAAGGCCAATTCTCCGCAAAATTTAAGATGGGGGCAATTGTGGAAAATTATTCAAACCAGTTTTAACTTGCAAGCAGGAACATTTTAAAGCGGACTTTCAAATTAGAATCAGACTTAAGAGTTCTCTACAAATCCGGGCCACTTCACACAGAGTGGCCAAACATCATTTAATAATTCTTCAAGAAATGATAACAGGTTAGTTACATATGGGTGGTGAGGGGAGTGGAGGGGGAGGATGGGGGTGGGGGAGAAGCTTCTGAACATTTATGTTTTGGGTGACTGCAGAACCATGTGCAAAAGATCTCACCGGCATGTAAGGATCAGCCAGGACTGACAGGAAGTACTTGTGTCCGTTGTCTTTCACCAAATCCGCCTGGCAAGACTGTAAAACACAAACTTAACATGTCACACACTTCAAACAAATTCTGGTCCAATTCACCCACAGTTTAACGAGCGGCATTAACATTTATAACCGGTCCATAGCAAGTGGCTCCCTCGGGACCACTATACTGTCGATTTTGTGACTGTGGAAAGACGGATTGTAAACTGAGTGGCACTAAGTTATAACTCAGAAAATCTGGCACTTTCAAAGGCTGGATCAGACACAGGAAACATGCGAGCGAAAGGATGACTGGAACCCATTCCGGCATTTGTATGTATGGCAGTACATGTAATTTATTGTGTGTATGTATATATATATAGGCATGAATGTAATGAAATGTGTACAATGCATGAACGTGTACATTTATATGTACATATATAAGTGTGTGCATATTATATATGAAGACTATAAAGTCAAATGATCCTCAATTATATATAAGACACTTCGCAATTGTCACGAACGTAATCGAGTTATAATATTAATCAAAAAAGTACTGGCTTCAAAAAAATTTTTAAACTATAGTTTGTAACAGCGTGAAACAACAATAGGGTTTCCGAGTCCTGATGATTATTCAAATTCAGTAGTCTATTGCATCCACCGTGACGGTGATTCAGAGTTAAAATTAAGTTTCCTTCCTCACAATCTCTGAATCATATCAGCGAAAAGTTCAAGTGAGCACCGAAAGGGTTGAAGTCCTTCTCCATCCCCATAGCTCAGCTCGTTTAAAAGTACAACTTAACCAGAGAAAATGTGCTGAATCGGAGACACTGCTTTGACTGTATCACTGGAGCTCTCATTTTACATATTGTTGAACTTCATTACTGATTGAAGGAAAATTAACAGAGTGTGTCAACAGTACTGTACATAGCTGAGGCTGAGAGATAGAAGATCAATTTGTTACCTGTAAAAAGGTGTGACATTGAACGGCCCACGAAGGCAGGCGACGTACATAAAAATTTAGTGCAACTTTTTCACAACCTAAATATTGTTCCCTTCTTTTAAAGGGATAATCCCATTATCTTTTATGAATTAATTAAACTGTACCCACCAACACTGATGGATATTCAAGTGTTCGAATGAATACTTAAAGACAACTCGATACTTAATACTTGAGCACAAACTAAACAGATTACTTCATGAAACCAGGGAAACTAAACAGATTACTTCATGAAACCAGGGATTTTTGATTAATATTTCAATACAATGGTGATAAACATTACTCAGGGTGACTGCAATTAATCACAATAATTCTAAATGCGAATTATAAACTCTATTTGGATCTACTGTGTTGCAGACTTGAACTTTAAGGAGAGAAACTTCTTCGGTGTGTAAAAAAACAGGTCCTGTGGATTAAGGACTCGGAGAGCTGGTTTGTTGAAGAGAATACACTAAAACAAGCAAATTGGTTAACTACAAATTTTGCACACTTGAATACTCAACCTTCATCTCAGACAACACCAACACATCTAATCAGTAACAAGCTCAATGTTACAGAGTGCTCCGCCACTGTCAAGCGCTCTGAGACTCTACCTGGCGTGAGGGGTGCTACATAAATACAAGTTGTTGTTGAGTAACACCAGAAGACAAAGGGATTTGGACACAAACGGCAGAGACACATGGACACGGACATGATGGGACATGGGAAGCTTAAATCTGTGCACACATCAAGGAGGAAAAATAAAATGAAAATGAATATCATCAGAATTTCTGTCCTTACCACCTGTCGTGACCCATTAAGAGCGCTTCGAAAACCTGCTCAACAGATTTAGGATAATCTTGAGTTTCGGACCACAACTAATCAAATTGCATCTACTTATTTTTGCCTTATTTTCCCTGTTTTGGCTTTTTTTTAAAACCTCAATCAATAATCCAGGTAAGCTTCCACTAAGTGCTGCCCTTGCTAAGGTTGCGGTCAAGCAAGGTGAAATAGTTTAGTTTTAGGCAGGAGTAAACCCAAACAAAACTATCTGAGGATTTGCATTATCCACATCTGATGTGGGTTTAACACAAAATCCAAACATTCTCTCTCTCTCCCCCACTCCCCAACAAATGACAAGCGCGACTGGAAGCTCCATACAGTGTATGCAAACAGTTAAGATCCACTTACTGGTACAAGAGACAGAATACGCTCTGCCTCATCTAGTAAGGTGGTTTTACATCTGCCAAGATCTCGATTAAAATACTATTATGGGTGGAATCCGAACCAAGTAAACTTGACTCCGGGCACAGACAATGGTGTAAATTGCCCGGACAACATTAAGCACTTGTTGTTGGCAATATTCCCTCCCGCCCCAACCCAAAAAAATGTCCACTCAAAACACAGGCCTGAATCCATTGAGATATGGAGTGAATCCCAACACGGATCTTGTTGTCATCAAACACTAATAGCTCAGCGTTGATGGCTGGTGCCCATAAATCAGGACTGAATAAAGGTGGCCAAGTATTGCCTAGAAAGCAGCAACTTGCTCGTTTGTATTTCAGTCCTCGCTCTTTCATCAAAAAGCACACCGCAAACAAACTGAGAATATTCCACACAACAACAACAAAATTACATTTCTAGAGCGCCTTTCATGTCTCAGGAGGATGTCCTTAGGAAGAACATGAGAAATGTCAAGGCTCAGTCTGCATCAAAAGCAAACAGGTACACAGTGTGCTTCAGAAATCAACTGGTTGAAAAAAAATGCCTCCTATCCAAAGGGTGTGAAGTTTCAGTGTGATGCTCGGGTATGTACATTGTTCGAGGTTTTTGTTGAAGTGGTTCCAATGCATGATTTGACACAAATGCGTTCTCTTATCTAGTCATTTGTAGGACACTCATCTGTGCTGTGCAACTGAATGTAACAGCATCAGATTAGATTTATTGTCCAATTATACTCCAGTTGCTTTTCAGCGAGAAATGAAATAATCCTTGTATTTGAAAATGACAGGGCAAATTCACGAAGCAAGAATGCTTGAATTTTGGTCGTTCTGAACTCTTAGAATTATGAGATAACCCACAGCCAAGTAAGAATTCAGACAAACTAGATAATTAGTTCACGGGATAAATGAATAAAAATTGAAGTTATTTTACCTGCAGACTATACCCTTATCAAATGCAAGGATTATTATTATGATTAAGGTTTGATCTCCCAGTTCTATTCTTTGTATGGTGTGGCTATTTTCCCCCATGTTAAATTACGTTTCCCTAAAAGAATGGGGAACTCGTATCTATTTGTGTCTAACGCAGTGAAGAGCACTTATTTCCCAGTGAAACACATTCACAATTGCTTTTAAAAACAAAACACAATTTTCGTTCATCAGTAGAACAATTGACACCTCCAATTAACTTGACAAGAGTTGCATTGCAACAGGAATGTAATGAGAGAATGTTCTAAGAACCATCGGGATAAGCACTACTTGATTGGAAAGGTAGAATTATACTGATGGATTTTGGGGCTCTCTCATTTCTAGTTTCATTTCTCAAGTCACAGGTGAATTAGCCTACGAATGGCACAAAGTAACTGGAAATGCAGTCAAGGTGATCCTGCACATGCTGCAAATTCAGGTGACTGAAATTATCCCTAAATTTCCTCCCCCAAATATTCCCAGAGGCCACTGTCTACATTTTGCTTATTAAATGCTCAATGTTTTTGTTCCCCTCTCCCCTCTCTTGAGTGGCTCAATGCAGTTCTAACTCGAGAGTGTCCCATGAGAAACAGATGATAAGAGAAGTGTTGTTTTGTGTTTCGGCTAAGTGTCACATTAACAATAAACACAAAAGCAAAACAAGCCCTGGAACAAGATTGATTTGGTTGCTATTTTTAAATGTTCCAACACCATTCAAAAAAGATGCAAAGGATTCTGTTCCCGACTCCCACTTGACACTCGTGTAGAAGGCGGGCATGCACGCGACTGTAAGTACTTGCTGAATACACAGGCACTTTTCAAACAGTGCGAAAACCCGCTTAGAACAAACCCATGAGTAAGCTCTGTATACAATGTTTGGTAGGCAGTATGTCCTTGAAAACACAATCAGCGAAATCACTTACACTGTCGACGGCCAAGATTTTGGCCCAAATGAAAACGAGGAGCGGCCTTAATTCCCGAGCTGAACTTTGAAGCAGTTTCAAAACATAGGGGAAGATACCGACAGATAAAGCCTGAAACACAGAAATAAGAACATTATAGCTCTGTTAGCAACTGTAGTTACGCTATCTGCACTTTGCAATGAAGCGGTCGGTAAATGACCAACTTGGAATTCAGGCAAGTGTCGAGGATCTTGGATTTCTTAACCACATAAATATCATTAAGTGGCACACTTCCAGACTGAAAACAAATTGCACTTGTGTACGGCAGCTCTCTCCACACAGGATGCACGCCTTAAATTATATTAATGAAATGAAATTAATTAACCTCAAATGGATGACGGTAGACTATTATTACACCCATGCGACCATAGGTTGGACCCCCGAAAAGTCAAGGAAAGAAAGTTATGTTTTACATGAAAGTTAACACTGATTTAAGTTGTGCAGATGGAAGAACTAGGGATATAGCATTTGGAGGGGGCAGAAAGGAAAATATAATATCGCCAACGCATTATGTGACTTCTGAATTAAGGGACGAATGGAATGGCGCACATCATTACAATCAGATCACGTACTAGACTCACGGCCCACGGACCCAAATCTAAAAATCTTCCCAGCAAATCCAGAGCTCGTAGTCGATGCACTTGGCTGAGCAGCACCTAATGAGAGAGAGAGGAAAAGGACAGGAAATAAACATCGCTATACAGTAAATTGTGGTGTGCTCCATTAGGGCTTTAATCTGGTATTAAGTGCTCATAACATCCAGCTTCATCTGCCTTACACACAGCCATGACGTGTCCCCCGGAGGAATTAATGTAATTTTATCAAGGAATTTCTGTTGACATTTTAAGCAGATGATCTTCATGTTGCAACGTCTTTCCTTTACTGTTACGCCACTGTTCTTCAACCCCCCCCCCCCCCCCCCACACCCACCACCCCCAGCCCAATTCTCAGGAGGACAAGCAGGTGCATCCCATCTTAAATTGACACCATCTCTTACGGAGCTATTACCCACACCTAACTCACTCTAGTGTGAGTCACTTTCTGAACAGGTCATTCAGGCATCCATTCAGGTTTAGCAAAGAAACAGGTTTAGAAGTGTAGCAGAATGCGCCATAGTCCCATTACATTTTTATTTTTTACATTTTCAGTCACAAAGCATTCATAATTTGCTCCTTGAATGAAATATGCGCATTGTGCCATTAAACTGCCAAGAATCCTAAACAGTAATGCAATCAATCATAATTACAAAGTACATTAAATCAAGATTAATGCCTTGAGTTTAATCCACTCCAACAATTTGGCCATATAATTACTCAACTCTTTCTGTGTGCATCATTTGAAAATAATTCCTTTGACTCACATCTAAGCTAAATTAATGGGGCAGGTTATCAAGCAAATTACAATACATAAAATAGTAGATTACTGACCTTAGATAGCCTCACCCTCTTGTTTGACTTGTTCTCATTTGTGACTTGCACATCAAGGTAGGAGGCAGTCCAGAGACCCCTGGTCACTTTTAATGGGTTTTGCAAGAGAACAAGGTGGGGAAAAGGGCACGCAAATGGGGCCTCACCAAGAAAAGGCAATCTCGGGTTAGGGCTGAGCCCCTGCATGTCAATGTGAGATACACACACGGGAGGCGGGTTCTCAGGAGATCAACTGAACAGGACTGCAATTCCCTAACATTTCAGAAGTTTGTCTCTTTACTCATCCCTACTGATCTTCTGATTACCAACGCCTTGGGACGTCCTACCAACGTGAATAATAATATAATAATAATCCTTGATTTGATACAGCACTTTTTACATGTTCCAGATGTTTCAAAGCGCTTCACAGTATATACTATAAAATGAACTGACTGTATATTTGTGGGCAAAACGCGGCAGCTAATTGCACAAGGCAACATCCCACAAACAGTTGTGGATTGAAATGACCAATTTATTACAGTTTTTGGGGGGGAGGGATTATTATTAGGCGTGTGGAGCAAGGAAACTCGCCCAACGTTTCGCCCTGATCTGCCTGCATTTGAACACAGGTGTCACGCTCGTTGATGAAGTCTTACCTGCAAGACAATTGGCAACTGCTCAGGTGGATTCCTGTTCTCAACGCCCATCGTCAGCCAGACCTGGAATGCTGTCAGCTGCTCAGCGAAGAATGGGCTGTGCTATAAAGTTGAAGGGCAACAGAAGTGTTGAAAAGCATTTGTCAATTACGGACGACATTGAAGAATAATGAACGCTGACCCCGGCTTTACATAACCACAGAATTTGACCCTGCGGATGTTTATTAGGGAGGATGTTTTTGCTTCCCCGCCCCCCCCACCCCCAACACAGAATAGGAAGTCTAATGCAGAGGAAGAGAAACGATTAATGAGGCAGGAAGGGGACGCTTTCATCGCGTACCGAGGAGAAAAGCCTCACATACCCCAATATCAACACCTCTTAAAAAGGGAACAATATTCCTTGTGAATTTGCAGTGTTGGGACATTTGGGATCTCCCGCAGTACTGGAGGTATGTGACCTCTTATTTAGATAGTTATTATATAGTGTAACTGCAGTTATTCACAATACTAACATCTCATGAGTTTGACCACTTTAAAACTTGTACAAAGAGCAAACAAAATTGCTTTTGAGTGTGGGACTTTTTTTTAATTACTCATTTTCTGCCTCCATTATTTTACAATGACATTCCCTCATAGAATTTTAATACTAAGTTCAGCTTGCCTTGATAAATCTTGAGACAGGTAATGTTTTCAATCTTCATTACCGCACAGGCATTCGCTTTGTAAAATTGCTTCATTTACTTTGCAATGATAAAACAACCCTTCTCCCAACAATGCAGTAAATTCTCATCCCAATTATTTATCTTTTGTCCTAATTGTTTTTCCTGCTCGCCCTGCACAGTAGTGATGATAGCGAGACAGAACCTTAGCGGGGAAGAGTGAAGACTCGAGAACAGACACTGTTCTCTTCTTTACCTGTTGTCTCGTCAGATCGCCCCAGTATAAACAAATCAATTTGATTTGGCACCAGGAAATACAAGCTCTGGATTCCTCAGCTGAACTAGACACCCAATTCGATATCAAAACTGGGGAATAAATGGCATGAGCACACATGGCACAGACCTTGTGGAGCTCTCTCTAAACCAACAGAGCACATAAAATTCCACACCCAGTCTGTGAAAGGGTAGCTGTACAAGACTCCAGTGCAAAGATCGATAGTTCAGTTTGTCAATTCTTCACTCTGCGAGGGCTTAGCTTACCTTTGAATGTGAACGCTGGCAGCAAAACAGTTTTTCTTTGGATTTGTTAAAACCACCGCTGGCTGACAAAGCAAATTCAGACAATGATCGACTCACCCGAAAAGGTGTTCCCTCTTCTATGATGGTTGGAAGTTGTGAAAGGCAAATGTCCACAGCAAGGTCCCAGGCTTGCCTGCAAAGTGATCTCTGTATGAAGCGTATCGCAATGACAAGCATTTGGTACATCTGTATCCATTTTATCTAACATCACCAGTAACACAACAGTCCCAACTAAAGGCCACCGCCTTTGGCCATCAGTCCTGAGAGCTCTCAATTAACGTTCAACTTCTGCAATATTATCCTCATTTACAATGGAAATAGGAAGAGGAGAGGAAAAAGATAAGGCAATCAAGCAACTAGTTATAAAGACTTGTAATTTTCCTCAAAGCAGCCAAACCGTGGGTTATACAGTCGGAACAGTCCTTTTAGAGCACAAGCTATACAGTTCACACTGTGGGATCGCAGTATACCAAAAGTGTGGTACACTTCCTCATTCTGGCACACAGCACACAGGCAGAAGGCGTGCCAACAACTGTTTAGTAACAGTAATGCTAACCAGTAGCCTCACTAAACAGCGGCCTTTTATAATGCAGGGTCTCATATTACGGACCCAAACTATTGCTTTATAAGACGTCCAACTGAAGTTGGCAATTGAACCATGCTCTCACTCCCAAACACCCCCACCCTCCCAAAAACAAAATCACAGCCATTTGAACCAAATTAATTATTCAGACAAATCAATGAAACAATATCCTCTCAATATAGGATAACAAAACACTAGGCACGAGAGATAGAGAGATTCAGAGAGATAGAATGCAATGTTGTTCTGGAAAAATAAGCTTGTAAGTGACAGATTTAAAAACATGAAAAACCCATGTTTCCGAAAACAGGTTAATTTATTTCCTGCCTGGAATTGCACGCAATTGAAACATACGTTTTCAACCTGGTCAAACCAGAACAACATTTTGTCTTCTTCCAGAGGATATTGTGAGGTAATGAAACATATATATATATACACACACACACGGTAAAAGCCCGTTTATCCAGCACCTGATCAACCGTACCTTCAGTATAACTGGCACATAAAAAAAGTCCGCATTCGATTAACCAGAATTTATCCGGAAAAATGCCGAAGATAATTTTTTTGCGGGGGCGTTTTCGGCCGAATATCCGGCAGGCGCTTTAACTGGCATTGGCCAGGTCCTGAGGGTGCCGGATAAATGGGCTTTTACTGTATATATATATATATATATATATATATATATATTTTAAAACCATTTTGTTTTCTACAGGCAGATTTAAGTTTGGCTTCCATCTGGTGTTTGCTCCAAAATTGCTGGAAATCAAGCAAATGGAAATCTAGGTTCCAATGCACAAGTCCTTAACATCCTAAAGAAAATGTAATACTAACTCTTATGACCAGAATACTGGATTTTGTGGCTATTAGAAAATAATTTTTTTTCAAACCCCAATTTTAATCCAGTCTCCGATGCTTCAACAGGACATATGGAAGGGTTCATGTGAAATTAATTTTCATTCGAGAGGCAAGGAATTGCACCGTGAAAAATGAATCATTTTATTTGGTGTAATCTTCCGTATGAACCTATGCACAGGATTTGCAAAACATAGCATCTTGTTTGTGCTCAAGTTATTAAACGTTTGGCGTCTGCAATTTTATGCTTAATTTTTCAATGTGCATTTGTTGTAGTAATAATTACATGATTGAGACAAATTATAATAATTAATTGATTGTAATTATAATAATAATCATCATAGTCATTGCATTTGATATCGCGACTCATGTTGGGAGGATGAACCGAAGCGTTTCACGGGACATACAGTGAAGTCTAGTGACTGTGTATTTGGTAGATTGAGGAAAATAGGGCATTAAAAGTCATATTTGCTAAATGGAAAGGCAATATAAAAACAATTTGATTACTGCAAAATACAATTCTATTCAAATTTCATTGTACAACAATCAAAATGATGATTATGTAAATGCGGCTATAATTCTATATCCGCAGTGTGGAAATGAGCAAGCATGATTCAATTCAGTGCATCAAAATTTTAATCTGACTATGGGTTTGCTGCACCTCACAAAATTCAGCCTCTCACCCTCTACGATTGCTATTCATTTCCTCACAGTGATGAGGACTTTCGTGTTGGGGCACTTGAAAAATTAGTGGTTTGAAGGCTCTCATTTTTACTTTCATTTTAATTATTCTAATGAATTCTAATAGTGCATTAGAGAACTCCAAGAGCCTACAATTATACTGTTGATCTAGCAAAATTTATTTTGTCGTCTATTATCAATGGCAAGTTTAATGGGGAAGGTATGTCCAAGGAATTTCTTCTGGTTCAAAGTTCTTCCCAACCTCTTCGAATTCCCATTACAAACCTTTGACTTTACATATCCCACCAACAACCCTAAATGGCCTAGCTTCTAAGTCTCTCGGACTTTGCGTCTGTTCCCTAACTAGCCGAAGAAACGAAGCCGGTTTTGGCAGGTTACTCACCACATGGCATGCATGTACGTTGGAGGAAGACGAGGGCTGCTGACTGGAGTACAGTTGTACGACCGCATGATCCTCTCAGCCAAAAGAAAGTTTCGAAACAAACTGGCAACCAGCAAGTCTTGCCTGAACAACTTTTGGAAAAGATCTGCAGAAAGAATAATCGGAATCAGAATTTGACAACACAGGAGCAGGCCTTGCAACGATCGCCCTAGTCCCGACTCTGAAAGAGCTGCCCACTTCATCCCATTCCTTGCCCTCTCCCCACAATTTATATATTTTTGTATTTTTCATACAGTTGCCTTAATTCCCAAAGAATGAAAACTGTCGAAGTACACTTGATTAAACCAAACGAAAGGTTGAGTCGGGAGGTAACAAAGGTGTGGGATGAGGGTTTGGATTGTGTTCGCGGTGAGGCCGTAGCAGACGGTGCTGAAAGACTTAATTAAACGCAGCGGATGGCTGAAGATGCCGAGTGTCCGCACAAGGTTCCCAGAGTCGGTGTGAGGCAACCAGCAAGGTCTACACCTGAAATAAGGAGGCGAGTGGAGGGAGCCAAGAAAGGCAGCCTCAGAAAGCTTCCCCTTTAATTGGGAATGCTAGACAATGACTAGACATAAAAACCGACCATGGGAGAAGAAAAAACACAAGAGCGAAATAAATTTTATGTACTTTTGCAAAGCAACTCAAATTAAATAAAACCTCCTCTTACCTCTGGGTAATACATTCCAAGCGATAGTGTCAGTGATGGCTGTAAAAATCCAATTCAGTTCCCCGAGCGGAGTTCGCCTATCATTAAGCCTGCCCGGAATCCTGCGAGTCAAGAGAAAGTGACATTTAAACAAGAAAATTCAGAAATGTGCATAGTCATAGGTTTGGAGGAAAAGACAAGTGAATAACTGTACGATCGACTGCAGCGATAAGCCACATCACCAGAGATTCCCAGTGAGGGTGCTAGAATTGGCCGCTGTGAAATATTAAGAGGGTTAAAAACAAAACAAAATCTACTGCCTAGCTCTCAACAATGTATTAATAAAATTGGTCATTTCAAACCACGAACGTTTGTGGGGACACCGCCGTGCACAACTGGTTGCCACGTTTCGCCCACAAATATACAGCCTCAATATCCTACCAGACCTCGACTGCAAAACCAACTGGTCTTAAAATTTAAGATTACGTCAGTCTCTGGAAAATTCTTCTACTCAGTCTTAAATTGGGATAAACTCAGCTTCCAAATGAAGACTGAATTTACAAATTTACTGCATTTCTGCACTCATCTTTACATTAACGTGGTGAGAATGAGAAGTTCATTTGGATCTGCAAAGTCTCTTTTCTCAAACACAAACAGGTAGTAATAATAATAATTATCCTTGCATTTGATACAGCGCTTTTCACATCTTATCGATGTCCCAAAGCGCTTCACAGAATATACTGTAAAGTGAATTGAAATGACCAATTTTATTATTGTGGGTTTTTTGGAAGGATTATTATTAGGCATGTGGAGTAAGGAAACTTGCCCAAGGTTTCGCCCTGACTTGCCTGGATTCGAACACAGGTCTCCCCAGCTTGCAAGACAAGTGCTCTGACCACTGAGCCACAGGAGCTCCATCACGTACACACTTTGTATAAACATACAGGAAATATTTACATTTTTTCCCACCCAGATTTCAGTCAACCATTCAGCGAGGGCAGAGTGAATGGGAGCGGCTTAGGGTAAGAAAGCATCTTCTAACCAACAGCACAGTAATTAATGATCCTCTCAAAACCTGCCCTTTCCTTCTGAAATTCCCAGAGCACAGATGGCACATTTGTGTTTTCAAGTACACTGTAAATTCATAATTTTAGAATGCGGTATATACTCTCTTTACCGTTTTGCATATTGTAGAATTTCCTTTCTAAGATTCCTTGGGAGCATTGCTCAACACGCTTTGAATGTCAGGGAACTATACATTATTCCCATTTCTCTCTAAGCACTGATTTGGAAAAGAATACCTGAAAACATCTTTCGAAAGGTTATTTGTATTCATTGCCTTAAGCATTGAATAGTGAAGGTTTTAGCCGAGGCTCCCCTTTAGTGCTGGACAAAGGTAAACTATAGTTGCATCACAGAACTGTATGTGGCAGGCATTGCCTTAAAGAGCTGTAAGCTGCAATGTTAAAAGTGAACTACCTTATGGCTGAAAATCTGTGTATCCCGTCCGCAAATTACATTTTTAAATTTATTCTCCCCAATTCAGGAAGCTGGGAGGAAATAAAGAGTACGGAGAAGAGTTTCAATGCAAAATACACGATTGCAAATAGCTTTAACCAGGAATTTTAAACCATAGAATTCCACAGGGATAAGAAACACCAGTGAATGTGGAGTCCCCTTTCTTTGTTACATTTTACAATTCAGACCATCTGACTTCCCTGTCCCTTTAAATACTGGCTGATTGTGCTATTCTTCCCGAGATTACTGCTGCTTCAAGATACTCTGCTTAAAGTCTATTCCAAGTTACTTTATGCAAGAATGAAGCCAGCTGAGCTCTGCAGTGCAGAGATATCCTCTGACTGCCCTTTCCATCCATACTGGGATTGGCACAGTCAGATGCTTTGGGCACATGGCCCCAGTCTCCAGACCCACACAAAAGTGCCGTCGCAGCCTTCAGTCAAACAGTATTTAAGTGAGGAGTGAACAGCAAGAATGATTATTTCAGCAGAGGCTGATGTAACCTGCCACCCACTCCGCGGCCCCTAAAACAATTTCTCTCTAGCCAGAGATTCTCAATAACGCAAAGGCACTTTTATGACCCTCATTTTACAATTGGGAGAGCAGCGTTGAGATGTATGGACATGTCTGATTGCCCTCGTGCTCAGAGAATGGTGCAACAGCATGGTGGGGAGGGGGGGGGAACTAACACACTTTAGGATTTACTTTCAAAATGACACTTTGACAGTAACTTGAATCTACGTTCTATCAGACAACTGTGTTTAAGTTTATACCCTTCAGGTGTTGTCAGTCTTTTAAATTTTCAGCGATAGGAAAACTACAGCTGATTTATTGTAGTTCACTGCAGTGGAGATGCACCAAATCCCTTTATGGAAAGTCTCTACCGGGAACCGAAAATTACAGTAAAGAAATAGTGCCGTCTCCATATGCAGTGAAACCAGCCTGTAATCACCGGTGGAACTACATCATTTACTTCTGCGATACTGTCTTGGAATGGGATACATGCACAACTACTGTAAGGATATTCACAAACTTCCAGAATCAGAGATGATTTATTCTTCTTGATCTGGGTAAGAATTAATTATTGGGTATGGCATTCATTGGAAACTGCAAGCAAACACACGCACACAGACACACACAGACAGATGATCTCCGGAATGCTGATGCTCTTTAATAAATTAAACACATCTCATTACATTTACACGGGCAGGCTTCTTAAACAATTACATTAGGCAATCAGATTTAGAAATGATTATTTTCAGTTCACTTTTTCTCTCTCTCAACTGACCCGACACACAGTTTTGCGTTTGTTCAAATTTGGAATTGAAAATGACATGAATAATGAGTGACATGAACAGCATAGATGACAGACCCGACTGTTAACAAATATAGTTTTCGTTCAGCCCAATTCGCTACCTGGATTTAAAAAACAATCTTCCATTAAGAATTTCCTGAATTGGGTTCACAGACATGTATTCAATGTCTAATCTGGCACTTCCCAGCTTGAAAGAAAGTCACTGTTGATAAGGTAGGAGATTTACATCAAACCTCTGCTTTGGCAGGCAGCCAAGGGTATCAGAGCTCCACACAATGATGTCCATCCAGATCTCAGTCCACTCAGGTGTCCTGCCTTATCAGCAGTGACTATCAGTGAGTGTCATGCACAGGACACCCAATTACTCACACAATAATTATCTGTAGCCAAGCCCTGGCTATTGGCACAAGAGGCTCGAGCATTTTCTAACAGCCAGCTTCACAGTAACATATTTTTTCCCCCTACCATACCTGCTGATTAAGGACCACGTGACTCCAGAGATTACACGGGGGGACAAAAACGGAAAATTTCTTCAAATCGGGAAAAAACGAATTAACATTCTGGACGTATGGTTGAAGTTGGAATGGAATGCAGGAGGTCTCCCCCATTGTAACACAGTGTTTAAGATCCAAATCATTCAAGGGTTTACCAATCCCCCTTTCCAGTTGGCAAATTGCCAACGAAGCCATTTCTGACGCGCTATAAGTGAAAAGGTGCCTCGAGTGAGCACTTAACATTTGGAGCACTTAACATTTGGAGCAATCTTTATAACCGACTTAATTTAACACATTGAGGCTGTAAACTCGGAATTTGTAAAAATACAAACTACTAGGATACGAAGTATCAGTCTCTAACGCCAATCTGTGTTTGTCAGAGTGAGAACATGGCTGACTCTCATTTTCAAAAAATTCCAGAATGTTAATTTGTTTTTTTCCCATTCAATTTGAAGAAATCGTCTGTTTAATCGCCTCAGTAAAGTCCACCCACACACCCCCCTCCCTCCCTCCCCCCTAAAACAAACAGCCAATATCTATACATGGACATTCAGCAACTGAAAAAACTTCCTCGCTACAACATTCTTCATTTCAGGTATCTAGAAAGTGATTTGATTAAAAGGAAACCACATAAGGTGGGGCTGATCTGATCAGTAGAGAATGTGTTTGATGAATGCAATTAGATTCTTTAAGGTTGCCTGAAGAGATTTGTGATAGAGTTCTTAAAAATCATTAAGCTTTTTAGCATTTCTATGGATTTTGCAGCATGTTGCAGCAGAAATTCCAATTAAATTCTAGCAATGTCCACTAGGGTAATTATCTAGATCTAGGCAAGCTTCAAACATCATTCCACGATATATAATGTCATCCACAAGTTCTTTAAAGACAATCCACTTTGACAGTCTTGTAATAACATTTTTCTGATAGAAAAAAATCCTACCTGATGGAAAAAATCCTACCTGTTGAGTGAGATAGCTTCAAGTAAAATTATTACTAAAGCATGAAAATTTGTGAAATACCCGGATGTATAATATTGTATTAATATCTTTGAAGCTCAGAGGAACAGTGTTGGATGTTTAGATTTGCCGTAATCATTTGTATAAGGACACCTACAAGTAATAATAATATAATAATCCTTGCAGTTGATATAGCGTTTTTCATGAGTTCTAGACATCTCAAAGCATTCACGGAGTATAATGTAAAGTGAATTTGACTTCATAGATGTGGGCGAAACGCAGCAGCCAATTGCGCGCAGCAGGGTCCCGCAAACAATCGTGGTTTGAAGTGACCAATTTATTATTGTTTCTTTTTGAGGGATTATTATCAGGCGTGTGGGGTAAGGAAATTTGCCTGAAGTTTCTCCCTGTCGGGAATCGAATCCAGGTCTCTCACTCGTAAGGCAAATGCTCTAGCCACTGAGCTACAGGACAGCTTCCCCACTTCCTTGGCTGTAAACCTCCCCCACACCTCCTCCCTCCAGCTATAGGAATCTTAATTTAGGAATTCAAAAGCTTTTGTTTTCCTCCTAAAAGTTACTCCATTAGAGGAGCAAAGGAGTATTAAATGGGAAGAGTCATGGAATATTTAGAACACTGGTTCTCTCCTGCCATTCAGACCTAAACATCAACTCAATTCTCCGGAGAAGCACCGAGCACATAAAGCATCAACTCTTGTGAGCAAAAGAAGAATATTTATTCATCAAAAGTTCTCACTGAAGATCTGCCTCTCAAAACCACGGTCATTCTCACGGTTTTACTGTTACAAAAAACAATTACATCAAAACTAAAGATAATTGAGTGTGTATTACAAACCAAATCAGCCGGCGCTCAAGAAGGGATCCACCGTGGCAAAGGAAAGATTACTCTTAAAGAAATGCATTTGTACAAATTCATTAATGGGTTCATGTAACCCAATCGTTAAGACATACAGCCTCACCACCAGACACCAAGAAGCCAGTCGATTGCCACTGAAAACAATGAGAAACAAAACTCTTGAACCTTGAAATTCAAACAGGAGAGAGTGTAACTGATGCAGGGAATGAAACGAGGTTGCCTGGTTACACAAAGGGACTTGGGTTTTAACTCAAACGCACAAAAATCTCTGCAATGCTTCACCTGTATGAAAATCGTTATTCATTGACTCATCATCTTTAGTGTATTTACAAGGCTAGTTACCGTATCATGGCTGTTGTTGAATGGCCAATAATAATAACTAATAATAATAGTAATAAATAATAATACATGCATTTCATGCCATTACTATTTGTGGAGTCCTGTAGCTCAGTAGTTAGAGCACTCGCCTTGTAAGCGAGACTTGGGTTTGATTCCAGGTAGGGCAAAGGCTTGGGTAAGTTTCCTTACTCCACACACCTGATAATAATCCCTCAAAAAAAATTGGTCATTTCAATCCACGATTGTTTGTGCGCAATTGGCTGCCGCGTTTCGCCCACAGAGACAGTCAATTCACTTTACAGTATAATTTGAGATGTCTGGAAGACGTGAAAAGCTCTATATCAACTGCAAGGATTATTATTATTACTATTAAATAGCTATAATTGCCTGGATAATCCAACAACTATCCAGTGTCTAATGAGACTAAGTGCATTGTGATCCTAACTTTAGTTTGGTGATACACTGTGTCAAAATATTACAGTATCGAATAATGATGGTTCAATTTATGAAACATTTTCAGCTCATTTACTGTGCCAATGTAGACCTTAAATTTAATTGCATCAAGTTTAATTTAAAGGTTAATTATCCCATTTATTATGGGACTGACTAGAACCCTCCCTATAAACATGTCTAGCAATATTTCAGAGTTGGCAACATGCAAATGAAGAACAATGGGAAATACTGCATGTAATAATGCAATCGAGTTATGCAATCATTTAGACACCAATCTGGCAAGTTTCCTTCTCTCGCTGTGCCTTCGTTGAGTTATAGTGTTTCCAAATTCACTTCAGTTGATGATGTTCAACATTGCTTAATAAATCCCTGGCAACACTATACTGATGGTGAAATACCTCCTTTGCTGTCTAATATTTATATCATTACAAGGCACTGGAAAATACTAGCCCCATGCTAGATGCTATCAACACTCAAATGGTTTTATACTCGGTGGTTAAGTATTTTCAGTAATTGCTGTACTAACAATATGCATTTTGTGTTACAACAGCAACATATATGTAAGGAGATGTTCATTACCGATAGCAATTCAATCTGTTGGCATTTTACTCAGTTTTCATGCATCTAAATTGATAAAGGGAATGGTTTGCTTGCTTGCTTACAACTTGCTCACCCTAGGTGAGAGCAAGTTGTAAGCAATCTTTGGTTCAGTCCCTTCTTCTCTCACTAAACTCTAAACCAACAGCATTTGTGTAACTGTACCTTTCCACCGTGGTAATTGAACCAAGTTCATCACTGTGGATGATTTGGGTTGACACAAAAGGCCACTTTTGTAACTGGGTTAGAAGTCAGTTTGTAACAAAGCCTTGAGGTGAATGAAAAGTAACTTCAAAGCTCCTGGAAATGCAGTAACCACCCACTATGTTGATCCAAAATGGTCACCATGGCTTCAAAGCTCTTTCTGTCCCATGCGGTTGAAAGATTAAAGCCAAATTTTCCAGCTACGAGTGCAGCTGACTCCTTAATTAGAACTACTCAAAACCAGGAAATGAAAATTATAATCTGAAGTAAGCGAATGTCCGGGGATTTCGTGGATCAATCACTTCTCAAAGTACAATACATTACCACCGTACATTTCTTATCATTTTACACTGAGCAGGTTTCAAGATTTTAATTCAGCAATGTGTTCCGCCTGACTTTTGCTCCCTGCTCACTTTCTGATGTACTGGGATTAAATACCCAATTTTACTTAAACAAATGTGGCTTTTAACAATACTGTGCCCGTTCTGTCAGCAGTTGACTGTCAGTCCACATAGGCTAAGATAACACAAGTATTAAACACCATTGAAACCCTACATGAGCTAAATTACAGTACTCAATGATATACATATATAATACACCCCCCCATTATTTTGAAATCTCCCAAGCAACTGAAATATTGAGGTTTCTAAAACAACTGGATCTCTTGTAGGTGGGTTGAATGCAAGTTGTCATGGAAACTATCAATGGTTACTAATAATAATAACTTCATGTAATACCTTATCAAATCATTGACAAGTCTGAAAGCACTTCACAGGATAGATTGTAAGGTGTGACTGTATTTTGTGACGAAATGTCACTTTGGAATTAAAGTGGAGTCCTACAGCTCAGTGGTTAGAGCACTCGCCTTACGAGCTTGAGACCCATGTTCGAATCCAGGCAGGTCAGGGCACGTTTCCTTACTCCACATGCCTAATAATAATCCCTCCCCCCCAAAAAAAAAAAAAAAAAAAATTGGTCATTTCAATCCACGACTGTTTGTGGGGGACACTGCTGTGCGCAATTGGCTGCCGCGTTTCACCCACAAATATACAATCAATTCACTTCACGGTGCACATTCCGTGAAGCGCTTTGAGACGTCCACAAGATGTGCAAGAATTAAAGTGTGCAGAAAAACAAGGGTTCTTGTCAACATGAAATAAAGTCCTTCCAAACAATACACTTCCTACCAGGTTCCTACTTACTTCTCTATCAAGTCGAGTGTAACTCCAGGCACCAGTTTGGCACTCTTTTGCATGCAGAACCTGCAAAAGAAAATAATACATAGCTGAGTGTATATAGGTGTGTGTGTGTGTGTGTGTGTGGGGGGGGGGGGGGGGGAGGAAACAAAGGTAAAATCATTACAACTTAATTGCTTTGAGATCTTACGATATACAGATAAAAGTACAAGATCGAAATGCTTAATTATTGTGGAGCAGGATAATCACAGTGTATTTGAACTCAGGCAATTTGTACCTCTGGGACCTGGCTCAAATCCAGGCTCGACAGACAAGAAAAAAAAAGTCTCCTCTCTCGTGGGTTTGAGGTGACAAGTCATTAACGAAAAAAAAATCCCCAATCTCACCACCGTGATCAATGCAGCAATCATAGCTGAAGATCAGAGCTGCAAGAGGTTAGTAGGATAGAAAGGTTATGCAAAAAAACACATCCCTTTTTTTATTAAGGGATTCTTTAGTCAGGGAAACGAGACAACACAGCTATGTAACCAGCTAAGCTTTAAAGATCATCTGCTCTCCAAACATGTCAATCCACACGTTAGATTTCTAGTTGCATTTGAAGACGACTTGGAAGAGACATTTCACTAGACCTGAACAAGGCACAGGCTGAAGACTCCTGTAACATTTCCGCACCACATTAAACCTAGTCATTAGTCAACAACCAATTCAGAGACAACGTCTCAGTGTGTTTAAGTTCTACGTCACACCAAAATGTGTAGCAAGAGACTAATGTTAAAATACTCGACTTGGCAAGAGCGTTCGATTAGAGCACGGGTAATGTCTGGTTTGAGAATAAAACTGATAGTTGAGCGCAGGGCTGAAACCCAAAGATTGAACACGAGAACATAAGACAATATATCAGTATATTGGTTTCCTGTCCTACCATGCTTCATAACATGTCAGATAACATTGAAAAGAAAAGCCGAAGATATTTTCCTCAGGTCACTGTACTCCCCACCATTGAATCCATTTACATTACTTCCATAAACTCTTAACGTACCCAGCATATCTGATGAACAGGTTCCCCAAAACACCAATGATATGCCACCACATCCCAATGAACAGCAACTTCTTACTGCTGTGGAAGCTCACCAGTCAGATCTTTGCTGTCCTGATTAGTGAGATGAGTTTGGGAGTTTGAAAAAAAAAGGGTCTTAAATACTTAAATACTAATACCAAACAAGCCCCAGTTCTGACGAAGGGTTGTAGATCCGAAATGTTGACTCTTTTTCCTTTCTCCATGGATGCTGCTTGATCTGCTGAGTTTCCCCAGCAACTTTTGTTTTTGTCTTAAATACTGAGTTTGACTGAGTTTTAACTATTGCTAAAGTGTTGACAAGGTGCATTTTTACTCGCAAGTCTTTAGATGTTTTTCAGTGCCAAAACTGTAGATTTTGGTGAATGCTTTTGGTGTCGCTGCATTGCTGCAGACCTCTGCCAAGGTCACAAACCAAACAATTTGCGCCGTGTGCTTGCGATAAAGTTTACCAGCAGGATTATTCATGACTGTTGACACCATCTGATGCACTCGTTTTCACTGCAAATTGGGCTCGGAAGCGTTGTGCTTGCACAAACGGCTCTAGAACAATAAGCTTCAGCAAATTCACCTTTTAAACCAAAATGCAGATTGAAAGCTTTTGCGCTGATGCAGCAGTCAAGCATTCACTCTTAACGATTATCCAAGCAATTTCAGGTTTTATGTTTGGATTTTGTGTGGGGAGGGGCAGAAAATCAGTTCAGAAATAATCTAAATCCAATATTAAGCAATGTTTGCTGGGACATAAGGAACCGAATGAAAATGAACCTTGCATGGACACAAAATTGATCTGCTTGAAGACAAAGTCAATTTAGCCGGTTCTGTGGCGTTTTTGGAGGGCGTGTTAAGATAACATCTCCACTCTTCCTCTTGTATTTCTCCCAACTATCAAATAGTTCTCCCTTCTCCACGCATGTCCAGAGTGGATTCCACTTCCTGACTCTCTTGAACGCGACTCTTAAAAAACATCTGGAGCGCAGCTGTGGAAGCGGTTCTGACCCACGATGTAGCCTCACATTTTACTCATCTGTCGGGTTTAGCACCTGAACTCGAGAGCATGGACATGAACCCTGGTCCCACATCCGGTGTCCAGACCCCAGCTTTCTGTGAACACAGTACCTTTTGCCGCATGACCTCTGCGATCCCATAAATTTGAACCTCAAGATAACCATCCTAATTCCGTTTGCCAAATCAGGTCATAGATTTCATTCTTGATATGTCGGAAAATTCTTCCCGCGATGTAAAGTTGTTGTTTTTTATAAACATTAAAATTCTTTAAAAATAACCTTGGAGAATACTGTTTCTGTTCACTCCAGGACCTCCTCATGTTTTAATCCTACAACATCTATCAGGTCAGACCTGTAAAACACCATACCAGTTAGGATGTCTGCTTAGAGCTGCCTTCAAAGTACTTATCCTATCCGAGTATCCAGTGTGCCGTGGCCGACAGTGTAAGAAAGGCAATGAGCATCCTGAACCACCACATTCCTTTGGTAAGTTATCAGGAACGGGGATTCGTATCAGTTTAATACAATGAAGGAATACATTCTACGAGGGGCTCTCTTACAGGTCCGTCAAGTCTACAGTAAATCAGCAAAGTCGTAACTTTCTAGTCAATTGCTGTCTCTAGGCAACAAAATCAGGACATTAAGGAGAAGAGGAGGAGACCATTCAGCCCACCAG
The DNA here is from genome assembly GCA_035084275.1 of Hydrolagus colliei. NCBI lineage: Eukaryota > Metazoa > Chordata > Chondrichthyes > Chimaeriformes > Chimaeridae > Hydrolagus > Hydrolagus colliei. The sequence continues at coordinate 3,338,117 of CM068760.1, forward strand.
GTTATTGGATCTCGGCAGATCTTTGTGTTTCAATGTTGCAACCCTTCGCCACGCCCCTCAACACCTCTACTGCTCATGTATCCATCCATCTTTCTGTTAAATAACCATGGTGACTGGATCTCTGTGGCTTTCTAGGGCAGAGCCCTCCCCAGGATCACAAATTGGAGTGTGAGTAAATGACTCCTGACCTCAGTTCTTACTGACTTATGCTCCGGGTGAAGAGGAAAGGCCACCTACAAGGAACCGCTTCATATTTCACAATGTATAGTGCACTTGACTGCAGTCAAGGGTTGTCAAAAGGCTACTGTTATTTTCATTCACTAAACAGGACAATCCATATTGTATTTTGTTCCATTCTATTCGAGAACAGGCTTCACAATTCCTAATATTTTGGCTGCCAAGAATTTTCATTCAAGCATTTTGTGGAAGAAACAAAAAAAAGGAAAGGGAGGCGTTAGCGTCTGGTAGACACTTACCATCGCAATGCTATTTTGATCGGTGTAGTAAGGCAGGAAGTGAACAGATCAGCCGGTAAATCGGGGTTCATGGGCAAGAGCTCAGTGGCCTCACAGGCAGCCAGTTGAATACAGTTCTTCATCGATGGTGGCAAAGGCATCTGTGCGAGTGGGTGATTTGGGTTGATGGCTGCAACCTGAAAGATTAAGGCCACCAGGCAAAAATTCATGGAATCGAAGTACAAGTTAATTGGGGCTCAATGTTCTGTAGCAGTCCACATTTATTATAATCACTTCTGTTCCTGTCATCTACGGGTACATTAAAAAATATTAAGTGGGAATAGTATTTGAAGTTAACCTCGGTGGACTGCAAAGGGTTTATTGGCCCATCAGTACAAAGCAAAGAAAATCGACAACAATGTGACTTTCAAACGCCCGAGATGCAGGTTATACGTTTTGCTAATGTAGGAAAGTTTAAATGACAAAAAGATTTGTGATTGTGTGAACAAAATCTAAGACGCCTGATTCTTCAAGTTGTTCAAATTTAGTGAAAAATAACAGGATCGTACAATGCATTAGAAATTTACATTGATGTAGTGCTTTTCACATACTGAAATGTACGCACCATATTGAACACTGCAAACCGTAACATTTTGCTGTTTTTTTCACGCACACACAATGGCGGGCGCAAGGAAGTGGGGACAAGCAATAGATGAGTCAGAAACGTAAAAGGTAGGAGGGATAAAATTACAAAATTAGCAAGAAGGGAATTAGTTCCACTAAACCCTAAAACAAGGCCAAATGATTTCCATCACTCGGCTGAACATGCTGCAGTGCTAACTCAAATGAAAATACTCTCATCAATTCCCTGGTTTGCTCAGCTCCTGGATTTCCAGCTCTTGCTGCTGTGAAGCAAACATCACTATATGATTTGAGTGCTGCATGATTTTGTTTGCAAAGCCGACTTGCTTTTAAAGCGACATGAAGTGTAGCCGTGGCAGCAAAGAATATAATCCAGCAAACCGCGTAATAAGAATGGATTCCATTTTATGCAGCTCCTTATGAAACCAAAGGGCTCGCCGTGCACTTCAACGCAGAAGGATTTATGTAGACAGATATAACAGCTAACCTGATCCAGTGATGTCTCAGAAACATCAAGGAGCAGAATGACCACTGGATCTTTCTTTGGGTAAGGAAGGGAAATTGGTTGGGAAATAGCTTTTTTTCCCCCCAAATAGTGTTACAGGATATTTAATGCTCACTTAAACCATCAGAACTGGAGACAGAACCTTCGCTTAATATCTCCACTGTAATAATAATATTAATAATAATCCTTGCATTTGATATAGCGCTTTTCACGTCTTCTGGACGTCTCAGAGCGCTTCACAGAATATACTGTAAAGGGAATTCACTGTATATTTTGGGGCGAAAAACGGCAGCCAATTGAGCCCAGCAGTGTCCTACAAACAGTCGTGGATGGAAATTTTCATTGTTGTATTTTTTGAGGGATTTGACGGTAGCACACCACCTTACAAGGGGGAATCTATTTTGTTGAGCTATGTTGAGCAGCATCTGAAACTCAGGACAGCCATCTCACAATGAGAGACAATTACAACAACCACATTTAATTTGTTTCAAACGTAATTAAAACAATTTGAAAAAATGCACAAGGCTCTGCGATTTTTAGCCTAATTATAACAATATAATTTCAATCTCCCTCCCACCTTCCACCCTCCTCCACAATTGCAAACCAAATGTGAAACGGCGTAAATGAAGGTTGTGAAATTGAAACATGGGATTCAGGGGGATTCTGTTTCATCTCGCACTGCTCACTCGTCAAGATGATTTTCTGCCATCCGCAGTGAGAAAGTGCGTCCTATCAATCACGCTATGGCTAGCTGGGGAACTGCAGGAGAGTTGTCAAAACCAACACTGCGGGCAGCACAACCTAATACACAAGATAATGCTGTACTGTGGTGACCTAGTTTCTGCCAACTATGAGGAGGTCGGGACGCCACCTAGGCCAACGCATCGCACTTTTGGGACAGCAGATGCATAGACATTGGCTGAAATTAGGTCAAAAAGCGTATTATATATATATATATATATATATATATATATACACACACACACATATTATACAGCATTAGAAGTGAACAATCTGATTCATGAACATGCCACACAAGGGTTCCTCTCTTAATCTCAATGAATGTCATGCAAATGATTCACAATGAGGTGGTCCTCTGCTCTACTGTCTAATCCATTGAATAGAAGTCACGCAGAACGCACAAAATCCAGCTGTTCATATTCTTATATTGATCAATCAGCTTATTTGCCTATTAAGCAGAGTGCTGGTTTTGGATTGAAGCAATGCTTAGTGAATCACAGCTCTCAGATGGCTGGATTGTTTGCTGGAAATTGGTACCGATCCAAATGCAATACAATTTTCCGAAAAGGTACAAAGATTTTAAACATTTCTTTTCCAGGTGTCGATAAAAGACATAGAATAGATTCATAGATTGATAGAATTTTACGGCACAAAAGGAGGCCATTCGGCCCATCTAGTCTGTGCCGGCTCTTTGAAAAGAGCGATTCAATCCCACTGCCCTGCCCGCTCCCCATAGCCTAATAGACCTGTTCTCCCTAAATAAAGATCTAATTCCCTTTTAAAAGTTGTTATCGAATCAGCCTCCACCACCTTTTCAGGCAATGCATTCCAGATTCGAACAACTCGCTGAGTGAAAAAAATTCTCCTCAGCTCCCCTCTACTTCGCCTTGAAACTATTTTAAATCTGTGACCACGAGTCACAGATTCACCCACGAGTGGAAATAGTTTTTCTCTATTTGCCCTGTCGAAACCCCTCATGATCTTATAAACCTCTATTAGGTCTCCCCTCAATCTTCTCTGCTCCAGAGAGAATAACCCTAGCCTATCTAGCCTCTCCTCATAGCTGAAGTCCCTCAATCCTGGCACCATCCTAGTAAATCTTCGTTGTACCCTTTCCAATGCCTTCACGTCCTTTCTGTAGTGTGGTGACCAGAATTGAACACAGTATTCCAGCTGAGGCCTCACCAAAGTCTTATAGAGGTTAGTCAGCACTTCCTGACTTTTGTACTCTATACCCCTATTTATAAAGCCTAGTATCCCATATGCCTTCTTAACAGCCTTGTCTACCTGTCCTGCCACCTTCAACGAGTCACTAACACAAATCCCCAGGTCTCTCTGTTCCTTCACACCATTTAAAATTGTACTATCTAGCCTATATTGCCTCCCTTCATTTCTTCTCCCAAGGACAACATCCTTACAAAAGTTAGCAACGGTAGGAACTGAAAACAAGACATAGCATAATGGTTGTACTTTTTGGATCACTGTGGCTAAAATTATATAACATTTCTTCACATTTTCACCTACAAAACACACAGTCCCAAACTATTTTAAGTAGATCCAATGATGCTTTGAGACGTCTCAGCAACGTGATGATAATAATAATAATCCTTGCATTTTGACATTTTGATATATCAAATGCAAGGATTATTATTATTATAGCGCTTTTCACATCCTATCAACGTCTCAAAGCTCTTCACAGAGTGTACTGTAAAGTGAATTGACTATATCTGTGGGCGAAAAGGCGCTATATCAAATGCAATGACTATTATTATACCCAGAACGAACATGACGTGAATGGAACCAAATGGGTTCAACAACTCCACCAAGTATTTGACCACATTGTGCACATTTGCAAATAAATAAACAATAAAAGTGATCGAGCGTGATTCCAGCAGCAGCTGTAGCCCTCAATAAGGAGCTGGAAGGATATCGACAAACTGGTTCTAAACCACAGAAGTAATGCTCAATGCCACAACACTATTCGCGGCATTGTGTGATGATGTGCATTGTTGCTGTGTTCCTCGACAAATTCCTGCAACATTGAATCTCCTTCGACACTCAATAAAAACTTATTCTAGGAACCGACCGAATCCCCAATGTATTCATTCTGCTAACTTCATTCAATTCCGTTTGCTTGCAACATGCAGGGGTTAGCAAACACCACAGAGCGGTTTTGAGCATTCCGCTAACCACAGAGAAAGGGTTGTACTGAATGCAAGGATTGTACATTTCCCCTCCTCGGAAGTGCAATGTAATGTTTAGGAGTTTCCCGGTGGCATTAGGGGGAGAATGCTAAAACGAAGCAGAAAAGTCCATTCAAACCCCAGCATTGGATGAACTGTACATGCATAATATAATCATAGGAAGTTCAATGCGGAGTACATGGTGAAAAAAATGTACATAATGATGAATACTGTAATAACATGTCAATGGACATTAGCATTTGTCCCCCAAGGAGATGATTTAGCAAATTCTAGACATAAATGGCAGCTCTCGAGATTTCCTCTTCATTCCCTGTTACACTTCCAATATTTTTTGTCTCTGCATTTCCTGCCCTGAACGCTCAGTGTAAACAGCTGTCTGCACTTTGAAGTTTCAGCTCAGGGGGGGTGGAGACGCTTCGCTGCCTTTGTGCACAGATATAATAATTCCAAGTCCCCAATTCCAGCACGCTGGTTTAGAAAAGAAGGCAGGTTAACGACACAGCCATTTGACGAGTCATATTAGCAAGGTACAATACGGAAAATACGAGGGAACGAACGGCCAGAGACGCGTGGAAATTCCCAGAGCAGAAGTTGTGTCCTTTGCTATTATTAAGTCTCTCCCTTGCCGCCCCCCACCCCTCCCCCCCACTCTCATAATCGAACAAATCTTATTACTGCCCTGGCTTTCATCCACACATGTGGATGCTGCATCTTCGTATAACACTGCTGTGTTGGTCTTGCTGCAGAATTGTAATGAGAATCAACAACACCAAAGGCAGTGTAAAATAAAAAAAATAAAAAATGTGCACCATTGAGCTGCTTTGGGAATGGCAATCTCGCACCAATAAAGATCCTCATCAGCTACAGATAATAGTAATCTTTCCTCCCTCCTCCCAAATAAAGTTTCTGTTTGTTATATAGACTGTGTTGCAAATGGGCTGATCCGCGCTGCATCACTGCACATTTTAATAACTGCGTCATCAGCTCTTTTCAATTTATTTTTTCGTAAAAAAAAATCACACCAGCAGTTACAGGCCAATCACCACTGCCTGTGCGCGGGCACTTGAGTGACAGGCTGTCATCGAAGCCCCACCCTCTCGATCAGAATAATTTGAGCAGGTAACGAGATGCAGCCTAGCTAGCGCTCTGCTTTACAATGCTACACAGACAGCACCAATATTGCTGCAGAGAATAACAACACAGCAAAATACAATACATTAATTATTCAGCATCGCCAAACTTAGTTGCACTCTCTCCTGGGTCCTGGAGACTCTGGAACTAAACCTTAGGCTTTAAACAGTTATTTACAGGTTGCCTCCCACCCCACCACACCCACCCCCACCCACTTCATTTCCCTCTCCCCACCACCCGGAAAGGCTTGTTTGTACTGATTTCCATGCTGGTGTCCTCTGGCATCAGCAGGCGATGGAATCCCACTGTGCACTATATGCCAACAGCAAAATAACTTATATTTTCTATGCAAAGTAAATATTAATGAGGTTTTTTTTAAAAAAAACTGCTTAATTGGCTGTACGCGTCTTTTCTGAATGTAGCTGAAGACTGGTACTTCAGGTTCATAGTTAAGTACACAAGCCAGAGGCAGAGACTTTGTGTTTCCCAACAGAATTTAGCATTTGGACATTTTATTTATAGAAACGTATTCTCCCAAAAGTATGAAATATGCAGCGTTTCAGCCGGATGCCACTTCTCTGAGGAAATCAGAAATGTCTTTGTTTAACCAAAGGCCAAATGAAAAAGCAACCAAACATGTGTTTTTCCTGAGGGGCACTGTGGGTTGGGGGGGCGGGGGTGTGGGGGGAGAAAGAAAGAAGTGGGGGTGAAAGAGAATTGCTTATTAGACCAAGCAAACAAGGTATGATCCAGGCAGCATTTTTTCATTATAGGATTGATGACATTTTTATTCCGAAGAAACCTTGTACACTAGGCTGCACGTAAGGTGGAAAAATCAATTGTTTATAAAATTCTATCGGACTTCTCGTACATTTCATGAAGATTGAGAAAATTGATTAGTGGACCGTAGAAATAAGCTGCTAAGACTTCAAGCAATGCAAAAGGTTGTAACTGCAATCCAAAAACATTAAACAAAAATTCCTAAATCTAGTTGAAAAAGCAAGTTTTTAAAGTTAAAATCACTGCACCCGTCCATTGTTAAATTGGCTGCCATTTTCACAACCCTTCCATACCCTACATAGCGTTCCTCTACCTACCTCATATGAAACTTTAAAAAATTGCAAAAAATATATTTACATTTTTTTTCTAAATATATAATTTAAAAATTATATATTTAATAATAATAATCCAAATCCTTGCTTTTGATATAGTGCCTTATCACAATCTTGAGATGACTCAAAGCGCTTCACAGAATAAGCTGTAAAATGTGAGGACTATATATTCTGTGGGCTAAACGCAGCAGCCACAAATGGACACAGAAGAGGGCCACAAACTGTCATGGATTGAGTGACCAAATTGTTTTTTTAAGGGATTATTACCTCTGGAAACCGATCTGCTAATCAACTAACAACCTGATTCTTACTTAGTGCTAGGTAAATAGATGTGTGCAATATATATATATATATAATAATAAAACACACACACACGTATGCAAATAAATCGTTATCAAGCAAAGCAGGTTTCTTATAATAACACTTGCAGTTGATATAGCACCTTTCAAGTCAGGAGGATGTCTCAAAACTACTTCAAGGATTTACTGTTCATTTAATCTCCGCATAATCACAAAGGTAGATAGATAACAAGGGAAATGGCTTCCAGAGAAAACAGATAGGGAGCAGCCAGGGTTCTCACAGGAATCAACCTTGGGACCTGCACAAACAGACTCTGAATCAGTCTGGTACCCAAGGGCTCAGCAAGCCATTTCAGAATCCTGGCAGAATTCAAGGATTTAGATAATTTTACGGTCCAAATGGGGCTTAGACTTCAGCTTAAACTTCGCCTTTAAGGGTGAAATATCAATATTCCATTTTTCTTTCCCCTACGCACCCCCTCCTCACCCACACCCTGTCAGTTTTTTCTTCAATTTTCTCAGATCTTTAAGACATTTATTTTACTTGTGGATTTTTTTCCTCTTCTACCGAGCTATGGCTTCATTTGATGGCAGATTCCGGTCTCACGTGAAGATCTCAGGATGGCAATCAGAAGCAGAGATCCTGCCAGATTCGTCACTTCTTAACACTTCTTAACACCTAAGGGCCCTGTAGCTCCAAATGTGCATTGACTGCGATCGACGCATGAACATATTGACACACAGCAATTTGCAAACCTATAGCCTTCTGCTCTTGAACACTGAATGAACATGGTGTCCATTAACAGCAACAACCTCCAAGGAATTTCTTCACTCAGAGAGCTATTAGGCAGTGGATTGCAAGTGTCCATTGAGGCTGGATCACTAAAAGCACCTGAGCAATGAAGTCACAAAGAGATATATAGCAAACTGAAATGGAAAGTGGGATCAATAATAAGGCGCAACTTAGAAAAAAAAACAGGTTGTGGTTGCCTTCTTATCTCACAATAACACCAGGCACTTGGAAGGAACAACAGCTGGGGGGAACCCCATCAGCATCGGCTTTCATCTCAACCACAACAGGATCTCAACTGATCCTCATTTAGTCTTCACCCACACGCGACTGGCTGTGGGTTTCATATTCACAGATCCATCTCAAGGAATGAGAGGTTGAAAGCATAAAATATTCAATATGGTGTGTGTGGTTGGCAGGGGAGTGGGTGTTCCAATGTTCGAATGTCTTAAAGCAAACATTTCAGCTATCAGAAAAATTTAGGTTAGGAATTTGAGGTGACCTAGATAAGCCATGTATATACAGTACATCTGTACTCTTGTCAGGCAAAATTAGTGCATTCACAATGCAATCAGTGGGGAGTCCCAATTTAATCAAAATACTGGTAAACAGCATGGCAATGAAGGTACGTCACTCATTACAATATCTGAAGGCTGCAAGAGACCCCCAACCCCATGCACCGCCACAACTTGGCTTTTTCCCTAAAGTAACTACACAGATTGCGAAAAGGAATCTGAAGCAGAATTCATTAACACACATTGATTCCTTGAAATCTTAACTTTGTATTAAGTAAATAGTTTTTTTTTCAATCCTCCTGGTGATGGGGATGAGGGTGCGCAGGAAAAGAGGAGATAATAAACTGGGTCTTCTTATAGCCTAGCTAGCTCCAAGGTGCTGTGCCTCACAATCGAATAGAATCAAGTCGACGTCCATGTCTCTGTTGTTTGGGTTCTTAAGCCTTATGGGTATGCAGTATTCCAAGGCACTGTTGATGATGGACCAGACCAATCACAGAGTGCAGTTTCCATTTGGTGAGCATTTTCTCACCAGCAATTTGTTTAAAAATCAACTCTTTCAGTAAAGTTTCTTGATTGGTGATCACACGGGGGAGATTTGATGCAACTCCCTCCACGAAAGTTCAAATGAATTCTTGATGGGTCAAATGGTTTGATTACAATTTCACTGCAGCAATTTTAATTGGATATTGCTTTTGTGGTATACATTACAAATGTATGCATTTATTTGCTTCAGTGATCGGTTCTGGGTAGTCAGTCACCATTTGGAGACAGATGTTATACTGTAGTGGTTTTTGACGACAGATGTGTGTAAGCAAAACATAAAGGTAATCAAACTTCAATATTACCTCCACAGCCAACACACGCATTCAGTGGATGATTAATAATCATGAAACGCCCACGCAAGCTCACATTAAGCCTTAAAATTCCCAATTTAACCCTATCCCAGTCAGAGGACATAGCAAGCTCCGTTAAAACAATTCTCCCGAGAGAATTTGACTGTGTTGCATGGATTCGAAATTATAAATCTAACAGACAGCAAGAGAAAGCGAGAAAGGGAGAGGGAGAAAAGGAAAATAATTGCAACATCTATCAAATGGAGGTTTTGATCTAGAGGCAGCGTAGATACTGGAAAAAGGCCCAAACTGGATTAAGTTAAGATCATGATTTTAAATCTAATGGTCTTCAGGTCAAGTGGTCAAACAACAGGTTTCTAATCATTTCTGATCTTGAAGGAGAAAACAATAATGCTAGCAAATTTAGAGCGAACATCACATTAAAAGATACTTCCGCAAAGGTCAATTATAATTAAACTGAGCTCTTGAACTAAGCTCTCTGTTTTCTGGATACAGGCACAATGAGGGAAAATGATGATTTGAAGGGCAAAGGTGGATTACACATTTTATATCGTAATACAATTCCACAGGCAAATATTAAAATATTTCTAACAAACATCAAACATTCCAAATTGCTAGTTTGGGGGGGGTAGAAGAAAGGAGGAACGCAAACATACCTCTAACTCCTGCTCTCTCTGCAATGCAAACTGCTTAAATGACTTCACTATGATGCCGGCGTTTGAGCAGTCGTAGACAAATATAGAAGGGCTCCCCATCCAGGTCTGAAGGTCATAAATCGAAAGAGGAATATACTGGGTATAATTCTGGAATGAGAGAGAAATAAATTAGAGGCCGCCCATCACTGGCAGTGCAACTTTACAAATGCAATACAAATCTATTAAGACACTAGCCAAATTCCACTCATTCATTGGGCAAAAGCAGAAGACTTGACAGTAACTATGGACTGCAACAGGATGTCCAAAGGTAATATTCCTACAACTTTAATCAGCTTTACTTATCTGACAGCGTAGCCTTTAGACCAGCTGTATCAATATGTTAATATTCCAGAATTTTCTCTTTTTCCCTCCCGCCACACCGACCATTCTTTGGCAGTGAATCTAAAACATTTTTTTTTACAACCCAACTTCTGTCATTCTCAAAGCAAACACCACAAATGTGGATGTGTAACTGAACACAGAGAGAAAAATAATTGCAACATCTTTAACTCTAGATATAAAAGTGATGTCATATTGGTTTTTACTAAAACATCGGCAATTATAGATTGTGACCCCAAAAAAGTTGCTTCACAGTCAAATTACTCTAATAAAACAAGAATAAATAACTTCGGGCAAACATTTGGAAACCTACTATTGCGTGATACAGAGGCTGAGAACAATTGTCAGAAAATCCAGCAAAACATGATCCCTCAACAGATTATAGTTTAATAATTTTAGGATCAATTTCCGGTGGTTTGACCAGGTGCTGCAATATTTTTAACAGTAGGATAAACAGAATACCAAAACTTAAAAGATTAAACATGCACTTTTTCATTCTTTGAAACAAATACATAATCTTCAAACATTTGCTGCACTATAAACCCAACATCACACTGGCTCCTGAAATTGTATGCGGTTCACTGTAGATTCTCTAACAGTTGTTCAGGTTACCCAAACTCCATATAAAACGCTGCTGGACTTTTTTTCTTTTAGAACATCTACTTTCATAACGTGCCTCGAAAACAGTGTATTGTTTCCCTGAATTCAAACCAAGTCATAACTACAAAGCTGGTGAAATATTAGACAAACACCCAGCCCTACCTCTTCAAAGCAACTTTTTAATATATATGTGTATGTTCCAATATCTTTCAGGTTTTAGCCACTAAGCTTCTCTTAAACTATGTGAATAGATTAAGCAACATAATCAGCCATTCACTTGGTGACGTTGGCAAAGCAGTTGCTCAAAAAACAAAAATACAGTAGATGTTTTTTAAAATTCGGAATATCTGACTCAAATTTTAAATTAGTAGCTAACCAATCTCAAGTTTCACAAAATCTGGTGTGCTATTTGAGTCAAACAAATGCTCCCAACCAATATTAATAAGAATCCTTGCATTTGACATAGCGCTTTTCATGTCTTTTGGACGTCTCAAAGTGCTTCACAGAGTATACAGTACTGTAAAGTGATCGACTGTAATGAGGAAACGCGGTAACCAATTGCGCATAGCAGTGTCCCCACAAACAGTCGTGGATTGAAATTACCAATTTATTATAGATTTTTGTTGAGGGATTACTACTATTATCATCATCATTATTATTAACTAACTACAAAATCCCAGCCAGCAGAAGCACAATCACTGGTCGACCCATAGATAAGAGTAATATGCTGGCCAGCACAAGGGAAGCCAACATGGCTGACTTTGCAGTTTGCAGGAAGTGGGAGTCAGTGACAACCTGATGATCCAGATGTTCGCCATTCTAACTGTGCGATTATTTGATAACACAAGGTCACTGCCACTTCCTATCATCAGAAACAACCTGATCATCCAGATGCCAGCCAGTTTGGCATTTCCAGAACAGCAAAGTACTGATGAAGCCAGCAAAGTGTCGATAGGAATACGATATGTGTATTTTTTGGATCAGTAATCATAGGATCCACAATGCACAAAATAATCAAACTTGCTTTATAATGGGGTTCTACTGTATGCATTTGTATTTGTTTCCATAAGCCACACACTATTATTCTATCTCAGGGTGGACAAGAGATGGTTGGAAACATAACGCCAGTGTATTCTAGCACTGGTTACACCATCAGAAATGCCCAGTAAAATATTGTACAAAATTGCCCGAAAAGCTTTTCAGGCTAAAAATGTAAAAACTCCTTCTTTATTGATCTATTTCTTAAGCTACTCAAAGCTACATCAAGTTCCCTGGTGTGCACGAGGGTGATCCCATGTATCATGCAAAAGATATAAATGTTTGCTGATTTTACAGGCAATTAGCCACAAACCAGAATTCCAATACACATCTCAGCCTACAATGTGCGAACTAGAAACTCCAAAGCTATATTTTAAATTAGATCAGCTTCTAATACTGCCTAGTTTCTAATAAGCTAGGGTCTGGGTGCTATGCAAACTACTTCCTACACATTTAATCCATATGTGGATTTAATGGCAACAGGGAAAAAAAAATCTACAAGTGTCTGCACAAAACTACTGGTTACCTTATTGAATACCCAGATTTCGCCATTAATCGTCGGTCTTGGAACTCCGTGTCCATTGTAATGGAAAAGCACCCGCTCTTCCTTGGCATTGCGTCTGAGAGACGTGCAGAGTTTTTTCACTTCGTCCACTGTTGGATCCAGGCTCTGCTTGTATCTGGCCTGTGAAAAGAAGATTCCTATTAAAGCAGAGATTAAACATTGAAAGACTGCAATAGTAAAATCAGTTCCTTGATATTGTATAACTGTATCGTTTTGGTTTCACCGCCAACACTAGAGAGTAGAGAAGGATGATCTAACATGCTCCCACCATGTTTTTCTCCCCCACCAAACAAAATACATTTTATTGTACAATCAAGACGAGGTCGGAACAATGTTAATTCCACCACTCATCACAAATTACTACTACTGTACACCTGATGCGTGGTCATAAAAATCCTCCTCAATCAACATAGATTCTAATTCCAGAGCAAATACTTATCTGTACCACAAAAAGACCTGTACTGTACAGTATAGACTTTATATTTATTCGTTAAAATGTATTGCGGCCCAATGAATGCTTCCAATAGCCTTCAGCACATCATTTAAGTATCTCAGAAGCTCCAAAAATGACAGTAAAACCTACTGAGTGCTTAGTCTTATCATTGCCCACTTCTGATATTCACGCTGGTCACAATAATCTTCAATGCAAAACAGCACGAAAGCGTCAAAGTGCAAGTGATGGAGAAACGTAATTGGTCATTGTTGCAACAGTAGTCATGTTTTTTTTTCCCAGCTCATCTTTAAATGAGGCTACAGGTAAAATCGCATGTCAATTAGTGCTGGCAACATAGCCAGCAGAGCATGATGGGTTTCAAAGGAATGATGCAGCTCTTTAATGTAAAAAAAAGACTGGCATTTCCATAAATATGTGGGAGAGTTCTTTTGAAAGAAAGGATTAGGAGTTAGCAGTAACAGGGCCCAATCTGCAAACAAGAAGATGATTTGAGGATTATCGCGCAACTTGTTTAAAGCTCACGTAGCCCACTCATACAGAATATGAAACATCAAGCATTTAGAGTTGAGCAAAAGCTTCTGGTTATATAGCTTCACTCCAATACAGTGCGCACTTTGTGCATCATCCCTTCGAAGCATTATCTTTGAAGCTAACAGTACTGGGATTATCAAAGGAGTATTAAACGTAAACCCTGAATCACACTTAAAACATGGTATGTTTAGGTCACTTGGCTCCACAAAACACATTGTCCGAGCACATTTGAAAATAAACAAAGGATAAATCATACATTAGCTCTAGTACGAATCTGAAGAGGAATTTGAGTATGCTTAGAACACTCTGATTCAATCGGATTGTCCTTCATAGAGGATTGAGGGGAGCAATAAAGCCCACATGACAATGCTTCAGGTGTTTTTTTTAAGTCAGCCAGGTGCCTCACACACAACGAAACGAGTCAGCAAGTTTAACAGTCTCCAATCCTGGCTGAGAGTTCCATATTTGCAATGCCACCTATGCGTGGATTTATTTTTAAAAAATTATGGGCTACCTGACTACCTAAAAATCCTCATTTTTGATACAAATACTGGTCACAATACATCACTGATGAAAACAACACGGTGCCAGAGGTATATACTGTAATCAGAACCAGGCCATAGGGCAATGACAAGTTAGTCGGGTTTTTCCAGCTGCTCTTTAAAGGAATACACGGTTAAAATGGCATGACAATTAGTCAAGGCAACTCCAGACTGCACAGCGCTACCGATCTCAAAGGAATTACACAGCTTTTGGTATAAATATTATGTATGTATTTCCTTGAAATTGTGGGAGTTGGTTGGGTCATGGGACTAAAAGTTGGCAGTAACATAGACCAATGTCAGTAACATGGATCGGTAACGTAGACCAACACAAGAAGACCTGTAGATAATTTGGTAATGTATGACACTGCTAGGGTATCAATTTTACTTGTTCATATTGTCAAACCAAAGGCAATTCACTGTACTAATAGCTACAACAACAACAACAAATTACACCGCCTTTCACGTCGGGAGGACGTCCCAAGGCACTGCACAGGAGGCGTGTGACCCGAGCTGAGAGGGGAGTGTTTGGGAAGGGGTAAAACATGAAGGGGAGGTAAAAGAGTTCGGGGTGGAACAAAAGGCACGATCGAAGAGGAAAGTCTTCACACCGGCCTTGAAAGAGGAAAGGGAAGAAACGAAACGGAGGGATTGAGGGATGGCATTCCATAGGGTGGGAGCGGAGAAACTGAAGGCCCGGCCTCCAGTTTCTCCGCTTACGATTTATCTGATGAAATATTTAAATCATTTCCATAAGGTTCTTTTCTGCAAAGCACTGAAGAGTTCTGGCCGATCCCATCATACCTCATAACACTAAAGAGTCGCAACACTGACATATCATGGCCTGGATAGATAGATACGACCCTCTTAACTTGCAACAAGCCAACTGCAGCATTCCAAGCGCAACCTGCCCCGAATACTGTGTGTACATCTTCAATACGACACCTGAAAATCAAGTTGAAATCAGTGTGCTGATCAACGGGTATCTTGTACTTGTGACAATTTCTCTCTTTGAAATACATGCACATCCTCTTTTTTTTACTTCCACAAGCTTTCTTACTGGAAGATGATCTTTGCCAACAACCCCCTTCAACAATGATTATTTGACAACATAAGCAATGGAAGTATTTGACAGTATAGAATAATACAAACCAATGTTCCTGGCTAAGTCTAGATTTTCTGGACATTTGTAATGTCTGTTTTTGTACGAATATTGAATTGAAGACAACACATCAAACACTGCCGTCATAGATCAAAACCAAACGCTGTACGTGTTATGTGACTTCAACCACATTGCTGGCAAACGCTGAATTACTCTAAACTAGTCGGTTTAACATATTGGAAATAAGTTTCTAAAATGTATTAAGTATACAAAAATCAGAAAGCATTTAGACCAATCTTTTAATTTGATTTGGAGTTTAAAGCACAATTTAATTTTAATGAGAGAATTAATGGAAAGGTAATCTAATCTAAAGGCTGAACCAGACATATACAATGCACAGAATATTCCCAGAAAGTGAACCACAGAGACCAGAGATTATCTCATACCGAATGAAAAAAAATCTGACTGTCGGGTATATTTAATTACAGCCGAAAATTGTGAAGCAACTCATAACACTGCATCAATCGGAAACCTATTGAATTGTCCACTGCACAATGAATTCTTCCGATACAGTAATTTCCACTTGTGCTTGCATGTCGCTCGACTTTGAGAGCTGGTTTTATGCGTTGCAATCGCTATTTAAACATTTAGTCAGCACAAAACCAATAAATCCAAGTCAGCGGGTAGCGTTTTAAACTTTATAAGAAATTCCAATACACATCAAGGGTGAGGGGGGGGGCTGGGAGGGATGTAAGTACACTTTCACACTCGTCTTGCCAAGTTGTTTTGCTAAACTATTCTACATTCCTTTGATCTGTGTCCCGGACCCTCCGTTCAACAGGACTTGGCCTGCTCCAAGCCCCCCGCCCAAACCGCCCCACCATCGGAGGCCGGGCCTTCAGTTTCTCCGCTCCCACCCTACGGAATTCCATCCCCCAATCCCTCTCGTCTCGTCTCTTCCCTTTCCTCTTTCAAGGCTGGTTTGAAGACTTTCCTCTTCGACCGTGCCTTTGAGAAGCAATATTTCGGTAAAGGTTGCGGAAAAAGTGTTGGCTGATAGATAACCAGGACTGCAATAAATCTTGCAATACGAAACGGGAGGAGGGAGGAGAGAGATCGAAAAAAAGGAAGCTTTAAAACGATGACTTCGACATTTGCGGGTTTCTCATTGAATGATTTTCAGCATTTATCCAATTCACGGTTACAGTGATGTACTTCTGAACTACAACAGGGACCACGGTTAATCCTCCCACCGCACACACCTCCTCCTGAACGCAATGACTCACGCAGAAGTAACAGATCCCACACGCATCTGGGATCTCCCACAGCAAACTGGGTTCGATTCGATAAAATACTCACTGCAAGTAAGTCCTCACTCGGGCAGCATCTCAGAGCACTTCACAATAGCGGATAGCCAGGGACAGGGGTAAGAAAGGTGACCAAAGGCGCAGTCGAAGAGAAAGGTCTTTAGCTGTGACCTGAAACTGGGAATAGAGGGGGCGAGGCGAAGGGAGTGAGGAAGGGAGTTCCAGAGCCTCAGCGCCGAGGGTGGAGCGGAGGATTCGGGGGTCATGGCCAGACCCGGTGGAACGAAGGTAGTGGGTGCTGGTTTGGGGAAAGAGGAGATCAGAGAGGTAGGGGGGTGCAGAGGAGTGGAGGGACTTAAAAAAAAGGGTGAATTTAAAAGCTGGTTAAGAGAATAAAATTGAGGAATATGGTGGGGGTGGGGGGAACAGTTTAAGACAATTCCGTACCAAGCCGTACAGCATTTTCCAAGCTGTACCATCAATGAAAAACATTTCTGATAGATTCATACATTCTTTGAAAAAGCCAAAAGACTTTTGATGGCCAGCAAGGTACTCATTTTCCCCAAAGATCACTAATCCTTAAAGACTCGTCAATCTCACACAGTCTTTCACCAAAGCAAAGTGACTGACATGCAGCACTCCGTGACACTTCCCTGCACTTTTCCAAAACAACAAGTTGTAAAAGTTCTACTGTCTTCAGACACAGTTCCTGCGTTGGTGTCATTGACCTATGCTTGGTCCCTTTATATTTTGACTTTGACATTGGCAGGAACCCAGGACTAAAAAGCAAAGATCAGCAATCGCACTTGCCAGAAACAAAACTGAATATTTGTAAAGCTAACGATCTTCTGCCTTCATTAAATAGTTTGGCTGCCTTAGCATCCACACTGTGCACCATCAGTGGGAAACCAAATGTTCCACCCTAGGTTGAAATATTCATTCCACGGCCAGTTAATTGTCGGCCTGCTCCATGTCACCCGACCCACCCGCCCCACCATTGGCGGGCGAGCCTTCAGCCACTCTGCCCCTAACTTGTGGAACTCCGTCCCACAGTCCCTCCGCCTCACACCCTCCCTAGCATCCTTCAAGTCCCGCCTCAAGACCCTCTTCTTCAACGGTCCCATCGATCACTCCAAATCCCCCCACTTTCCCTCCACCCTCCCCGGCCACTACCCCAGCAGATCTGAAACAATGACTGTCCAGTGCCTTGGGATGTCCTCCTGACATGAAAGGTGCTATACAAGTGTAAGTTTGTTGTTGTTGGCAACCATGTGTAGTTTCCACAGAGATACTTCACTGGCTGATAGAGCTCTATGCTCATATCTTCTGCTATCCTAACTTCATACCATCTGTTTTCTGGCCTCTAAAAGTATCTGCCTCAAACAATCAGGAATATCAATAAGAGAGCTCCCTTGCAGGTCTGAATAGGGCATATGAGTACACGGTTGGCTCATCTTCTGAGCTAACTTAGCATCATCTGTATTTAGTTTTTATTTGGGTCTCAGTTGTCTACAACTTAATTCCATACACTATTCTAATCCAGGAGATTCAGTGAGTCATATTATTTCTAGAAATAAATCCTTTGTCATCCTGCCCGTCAATTTTCCTTCTATTCTATACACTTTATTAATAAAAAGGTGTACTGTACAGGTAATAACTGTCACAGTCACTGTCAACCCTGATTGCCCTGCCTGGGCTGAACTGGGATGATATCAACTCGGAGGAGATAGGGAAACTCAACCAAGTGGACCTGCTCTTCATTACTGAACTTGCTGAGAAGTGGTTCGTGGATGGAGTGAAAGTAGGGTCAGAACTGGCAGGTGGGAAGAAATGGCCACTCGAGCAATGTACCAGAGGGCAACAAACAGCCATGGCTTCAGCTCAGTGACTTCAGGAAAGATGAGATGGGGAGAAAGCTTTTCACAAGATCACAAGAGACGTACGAATGAAGAAGCACCTTTGGAGCTATTGATACCAATGCAGAATTCACACCCACCACCTTCCAATGACAGCATCAAGGGTTTCTTTTGGGACGTTTGCTCCATCTTTCCCTATGTTAACTTTGACTCGTGTGTCAGATTTGGGAGCTGTAACAACACTGTACATAAACAATTATATTGCCAGCAATACCACTTTCCAGCATTGCATCGGGAAAAAAAAAGCGTTGTATCATTGCTCTAATTCTAAGTTAATCGGTGTTTTATAAATTAGATTCCAGTCACAAAGCACCTCTTCATCATAGGGTAAATTCCGATGCGTTAATTCATTATGAAAAGCAAAAATGATTCCATCAAAATGCCCTTAACTGCCTCTTTCAGGTCAAACTTACAGTAAGTGCAAGTCTGCAACCCAACACCCTTGTCACATGCCATACATTTTATTTTAAGAGCAATTGATTCTTTCAAAAATAACTCAATCCTACTGTTACAACAGGATGTCTTTTCCTGATCAAATCAATAAACCGTTGCAACAGAATACACATGGCAAACAAACTGCTTGCAGTTACAACCTATAGGCATAAATTCCCTCCAATTTTTAAAAAAACAGATTACGAACTCGTTCTTTTCTTGGTGGCGATACAAAAAAAAGCAAGGAACTAAATAAACTGTAGAATTGTCTTTTCAAAAACATTATTTAAACAGGATTGTACAACTGCTCTTTTAATTCTGGTTTTGTGCCTCACTCCCTCTGTTCTGGTCAATCATTTGGCCACTCTCGGTACAGCACCTTTGGATCACTTCCAAAATCCTTTCACCTTTCTCATTCTCTACCAGCCTTCAAATCCCTCTTTAAAAAAAAGTACATGGTTGATTGTGCCATCAGTCAACACCTACCTTGAAGCCCCTACTACAGTGCTATGCAGATTTTCACTCACAACGCCCCAAAACTCCAGAATACTCTTCCTCTATCCCTCCCCCGCTTCATCACGCATCTTCAAGTCATGATTATTACTACAATATTGATAGTATATCCGCAGCAAGCCAGATTTGGCTTTAGTTCTGATCCAAGATATTTTATTTATAGCCACAATTGGAATCTAATTTATAAAGCACCGCTTAAACCTAGAATAGAGCAATGATACAGACAATTTACAGCCACAATTGGAATCTGCAAGGGACATGCTGGGTTCAATGGCATTGCACTTTCTATGAGTAAAAAGAATATGTTTAATTGATTAATATCACTAATGCCCTCATTTAAAATCTAGTAGTAATGTTAAAACTGCTTTTTCTCTACTGGAATAATGGCCCACAATTAGAACTCTTTGTATAAATTTAAGAGCGAATGAAAGTAAGATTGGCACAAACAATTGCACCCAAAATGCATTCCAAAGGAAAACATTCTTTATCTTCTTTTTTATTTTGTTACATTTTATTAGTTTGGTATTTGTAAACCCAATATATCCCACCATTGGAATATTCAAGTGGAGAACGCCTTCTGTACCTTGCTGAATTTTTTTTAAAGAAAAGATTTGTTCCATAACTTTATTTGTAAATTATAAATAGCAGTTGACAATCCAGCAAAGTCATCTGAAGATTTCTTCTCCCTCTCCGTAAAGTGAAAGGCTTTTTTAAAATTGTAGTGCCACAAAGAGATGGAAGTTTCAGTGCCACAGGGATTCTCCGCAGAGTGTTTTGCAAATGATGGCCTGTCTATCACAGTCATTGGACTCGATTTCTCTATTAAAGAGCATGGGATACCAAGCCTTCAAAAACTAAATGTTGACTTGGGCATCTCCTCATTATTGGCCGTGTACAGTAATAATTGCCAGGCAAATTCCTATGAAAACTGAAGCAGATGGTTGTTGCCTGAGGCAGCGCCCACTAGGGCTGAATACTCAAGCTCCAGGCTACATTTGCATTAAAGGCATCAAATGCCTTTGGACCGTAGAGTCTCGAGAAGTTTGAGAATGAATAGCAAGGATGAGCATGGCGACGCTTTGTGATTTCCTATAACTCGGAGGTGCATTTTGCAGTGGAGGAGGCAGGGTCCTCGAGGGAAGCACGTTTCAACGAATGCTGGCCACGGAGTATACTGTAAAGTTAATTGATTGTATATTTTGTGGCCGAAATAGTCCAGGTATTTATCAATACGCCAGGTGTACTGCGGAAACAGTTACATGGGCGCCAGACAGACAATTGTCGTATTGGAGATGTGTCCTTCCTATTTTTGCAGCTAAAACAATCATGCTCGTTCCTGTACCACGCAAGGCTTAGGGGTCATAAAAAATATTAACTGTCGCCCATAAAAGGCTGCACGGCTCATTTTAACACGCTGGAATATTGTTCACCAGAAGCTTGAGAATGTTGTTTATTCCTTCAGAATGATTTTAACTGAATAAACATTTCGCCTCGGATTTCCTTTAGGGAAAGGGAAAAATTGCTCCCGTCAGAACAATTAATACGAAACAACAATTCATATTGACTGTGGCTGTCCATTTGGTGGAGCCATTAATGAATGAGTGACAAACTAGGCCAACAGCCAGAAGGGCAAAAATAGGGAACACATTCAGATTATATTAAGGCTCAGCACTATTAAAGCTTTAATAGTATATTGACCGAGTACTCAGTCTCCAATCGGAATTGCTGAAGTGCTAAACTCCTTTAAATTCTGTTGATTAAACTATCACACAAAGTTTTGGCTAAAAATTTCTTATACTCTCTCCAGAAAGTCCCTTGAGCCTTAATACAAACCCATTTACGACACATTCACAAGAAGCTTTCAGGACAAACGGGGCAACCTCATTAGACATTTCAATTTGCCCTAAAAATCAACCAAGGGCAACAATTAGGAACGTGTACAGAAGATTTCAGTGAAACATCAAACCTGTTCAATCCATTGAGAGCTACGGTGGGTAGGTGGGGGGAGGGAAAACTACAGCAGTCAATACAAAAAGATGACGCTTACTGTTCAAGACACAAACAAAATTGCAGCTGGCCTATACAGACAAAGCACATAGTATAAAATGGTCTCACACTTAATCCCAGTCTGTGCAAAATTAGGGCATTTCAGATGAATGTTTTTAATTGAATAAACATTTTAACCATCCTGGGAAAGTGGGAGTGCAATTAACAGTGACCTTTGCTGGTGTTACACATTAGGAGAAGGCATGAATGCTCCGTCCACAGAGAAAAAGAGCAAAGGGTGACTGGCTGCTGTGGAAGCGCACTTCACTAGAACAAAAAAAATGTCAAATTCCTTTAGAAAGACAAGAAAATTGACACAGAAATCTAGTGAGCAAGAAATAAAAGTCAAATGCAGCTACAACATTTCAATTGGCAGCAGAATCATCTTAAAATGAATGAGTTTTGCAAACCACTCTTCC
Organism: Hydrolagus colliei; assembly: GCA_035084275.1. NCBI lineage: Eukaryota > Metazoa > Chordata > Chondrichthyes > Chimaeriformes > Chimaeridae > Hydrolagus > Hydrolagus colliei. Next base: position 3,359,867 of record CM068760.1, read on the forward strand.
TTTTTTCCCTATCCCCTCGTACTTATTATTCCTAACCTGGCAACGAATCATTCCTTTGACAACCAACTATAGCGTACAATATATCTGACGATCTGCCTTCCCCCTGCTCCCACCAGATCTTCTGCCCCATACAGAACTGCAATTGGCACAGAATTAATCAGTCCAATAGAAATAACAAAAACTGCAGAACAAAAATATTGTGTCAAAGTTCTGAAATGATCTACAATTTGTGTATTCATTTTCTGCGCATTATTGCAGCCAGGGTAAAAATAGCTGCCAAACATAATGAAAGTGTTCATTGATCAATATGAGCAGTGCCTCAGTCCAGCTGAGGGGATGATGAATTACTTGGGTTGGGAAAGGAAGAACACATTTATAAATCTGTTAAACTATCAAGGAAGGCGGATGCCATTCCTCATCGCTCCAGTGCGCTTATAAAGGCACGGTATCGATGACATCCTGGGGACATGTGGATAACGTGGCAGATGATTTTTTCCCCCCAAAGCAGAGCAGAACCGAGCCTTCAATAGGGGGAGGGGAGGGGAGAGAATTTCTATTTATTTGGTGTTCTATTGGAATTCCAGAAATTGCTGAATTATTGGGTGAATGCAAAGACGATGATCAGTCTGTAAATGTCAAAGTGAGAAAGCAAAAGCACGTAATGCAGTCAGTTTTCAACACCAGTTTACACAGCATTCATACCGTTAACACAAAAGGGTCTGGAAATCCTTTGGATTCATGGGTTCTAATGTCAAGCCTGTATTGGTTAACACATGAAACCAGAACACCCCCCAAAATCTACAAACCATTACTATTTTCAACAACAACCAAAAAAAGTAAGTAAATTGTCAGGCCCAAACACATGAGGAATGAAATGAAATGCTAATGCTTTCAGAAACTCTATGTTACTGGCACAGAAGACCAAGGAACAAAGTCTACCAGACCCCAAACTAGCTCATAGCTGTGGCATTCAGATTTTATGAAAAGTTCAGCACACAGTGTTCTATATCCTGTAAATACACATCCAATTCAAAAAAAAATTCGGCTTTGGAATTGGACAATGCCAAACATCCGGACTAAACATGTAGAAATGTTCTGTTATAACTGACAGTAAGCAGAGTAAGATCAGAGAGGAGACGTACGCCATTCAGCCGATCGTAACCGTGTCAGTTCTTTGAAAGAACTATCCAATTAGTTCCACTCCTCTGATTTTTATTATTGTTTTATATACGTAAAAACAAATTCAACCATTAAAAAATGATTAGGTCATGAACAAGGTTAGTATTAGGCACCAGTGGCAAAACAAAGGCAGATTACAGTACGGCAAATGAAGTGAACACCGTAAATAAGTCATTTGGCGTCACAAAAACACTCACGAAAAAAAACATTTGCTTAATTCTCAGCGATTTCCTCCAATGTTTGGTAATGTTTACACATGCTCTCATTTACGTGGCTTTCCGTTTGTTTTCTTGGCTGCCTAAATTCCTCGTTCATATAAAAACCACACAGAATTTAAATGAAGGTTGGGACTTAACAGCCATGGCTTCTAAATAAAACTCATGCTTTTGGAGGACCTAGGGTTCCGAGTGAAAAAATACGAGAAAGGTTTGACAGACTACATAGTGCTGTAGTTGTGATCAAAGAAGAGCGAGAAGTGACTACTCAGATTACAGTAGACTTTGCCAAGACAATGGTGGGTTACGTAATATTTAATTACAGAGAAGCCACAACATATATATCCATTGCATGTGGATGCATGAATTGAGTGGGATGCAGAACAGAGAAATAACATTCAGTAAGTAGATAAATATACTCCAAAAAATGATGTGCATCGTTAAACCCTTAAAACAAATTTTAAACTGATGTGGACCAACACAGTCGTAGCTCAGCTACAATCCTAAACAGAAGCCCAAAATGCAAAGATTAAAGCAATAAACTCAAGTGTCTTTTATGTATCTATTATGCATTAGGTACGTAGCATTTCGTGGGAGCAGTCTCCTGGACAGTTTTAAGATGCATATTTTAACAGCACACTCGGGGTTTTTTTTTCAAATATTTGCACATTGAAAGAATAGTGTACAAGACATAGATTACATAACAATTATTCTCCCAGCTCAAACAGCATCCTCCAGGCCAAAGAGATCGAGCATTACACACCAATCACGTCTGCACATTTCAAGCGGTTTGAATATTAACGATATGCTAATCGCGACTATAAAACGGCATTCTGCAGGCCTACTTTCAGTCTCAATAATTCATAGTTTCTGTTGACAGTTGAAACTGTACTGCAACCTTTCTTTAAAAGATGAACCAGCTACACAGTGTCATTTCAAAAGCATCCTGAATCAAATCTTGGCTTTCGGGATAGCTGTACAGAAATATATATATATATATATATATATATATATATATATATATATATATATAGCAGTGCTAATAAAATGGACTTGCACACCATCGCGTACAGGTAAATTACTGAATGGTGGAATTTCAAGGCTTCTTCAACCATGTGAGGTGCATTTTGTAACACACTTCTCGTTAACAGAGAGGTCTGAAATGCACTATTCACAAATGGGATTAATTGCAACTTCCTCCAGATTGACTTCTGTAATGATCTCCTCGTCATTCCACCACAAGCAATAATTCATCCGGATTTCTGCAGACCAGCATCTGCCTGTATTCTGCAGACCAAACTCTGCATGCCCATTAGCTCTCATCCCTACACTGGCTCCAACTATCCCAGGTCAACTTTAAATATCTTCAAATCCCTTCATGATCTTGTCCCTCTTTAACTTTACAATGTATTCCGTAAGAAAAAAAAAGCTTTGGGTTGTCTATCACAACATTGTGACTGAATTGTTTTAAGATTAGTAAACTATGCAGCATACGCATGAGCACGAGCATTTATTCATACTTTGCCCAAATAGTATCTCAATCAGAGCTGCATGATGCATCACAGCTGATCACAAGTCAAGGCTACACATTTACAGTGGGAACTCAAGGGCGTGCATTGACAGACCAAAATGAAGTCAAAAGAGGTTGAAAATAAACTTTAAACATGAAATTGCCCCATTACTTGACCTTAAAGATTTGTCTCAATGAATTGCATCAATGTCTGTTTTAAAGCTACATCGTCATCAGTACAATAAGATGATTATATAAGACACCAAATGTTTGGCATTGTTGCACATCGTGTGCCAAAATTCAACTTGTTCAAAATTCAAAACTATTTATTGAGGTCAAAATTATTGCAGCAATTTAGCGATTATTAAATTTATTATCTTATACAATAATCAAAATCAATCACTCTTTAATTGGTGTAAAAATAGCTTCAACCCAATTGCTTACACCTCATTTAAACTCTTTCTGAAGGTTACTGAAAGGGTCAGTCAGATAAAACACACATTTTCCATCAACTTTCTATGACTCTAGGGTTTGGTTTGTAAATTTGTGCAAAAATATTCAATCTGATTCGATTCCATTTTCTCAAAATTTCAATGTAATGTTTTACACTATTAAAGTGGATCCACTTAGAAGGAGCACATTGTGGACATTGCAAAAATTAAGGGAAGTTAATTATAAAAAAGCAATTGCCCGGCGCTCAGTGCACATGCATGCACACCACGTTATTTAACTGTGCTACCTTTTTGAACATTGGTGGAGATACCATAAGGTGATTTCAGGTACATATCAGGCCAAATCTGGGATTACTTTCGAGTGACCCTATTTTTTCACAAATCATGGTCAATATTTAGAAACTCGTGTACTGGATTTACGAGCAAAAGATTATTTTGCAGCACCTACATGTTGGCATATTGACTCCAGTTTTTAACCCCTTACTGGTCACTTTTTATCAAAGGAGCTTATTTTTTTTCATACAGAAAATAAATCAAATGACCTGGTTTGGAACACAATCCAGTTAGATGAGATCATCTGTACAGGATCTAACTAAAATATTTTATTAATCTGGGGAAACAAACTCAGCAAAACACAGGGGTGAAATTTGGAAATGTTATATATAGGATGAATATAACTTGTTATACCTCACAATGACTACCGTCTAAGCTGCCAGTAAATCACACATTTAACGCATTTTCAACGCTGCTGTCAAAAGTAGTTATTTCTCCTCAATTGCAATAAATTTAATTTCAGTGTGTTACAACACCTTCCAACATGAAAGGCTCTATCTAAATGTAATTTGTTGTGGTTGCTACATGCCCTCGATCAATGTGATTCTGTAACCGGATACTAAATTGCGACTATACGGTTTGGAGAATATCAAGAAACTGTATCTTTACAATGGGGTCTGCATTTCTTTGCCCTTTTTTAAAAAAAAACGCTCAATTGGGAAATACGGATATACTGCACTGTCATGTACCAAGAATTTGCCCAGAGAAATGCAGGCGGGGGACAGTGTGTTGAGTAGATCATTACATTGAAATTCAGAATTGCAAAGATGTCAACAGCCTGTTCAAGCACCAAAAAAAGATCTAAAAGGAAGAGCAGAATTGCTCTGAAATTGGTTGCTCCCCATTACTGAAAAATATTTTTGAGAGTATGATTTTCGATTGCGTTAAACCAAGTTTACAGTATTTAAATCCAGGCAAACGAGATGCTGTCCTGTTTAATGGATCACTCAACAGTAATTTAGTAATTACTGAAGCCCATTAATCTGATTTAAGGACCAGATAACTCACAGTTTGCCAACACATCCAAGTCACGCTTGCTGCAATCATGCCCTTTTGAACCTTCCAAAATGTAATGGTTTTGAGAGACTTGGATCTTGAAATGAGACCATACCATGACCTACTGTTAAATAAATGCTTTTTGAAGGGCAATATTTCCAGACACAGTTACCCAATCTTTTAAAATGCTGAGGGATAGATGATGAAGGTGTAAGTGGGTTATTTAAGTTGGACTGTGAGTGCAAAACTAAGCAAGTAATAAATCAACAGGCCTCTAGCAAAGCTTGAAATCGAAAAAGAATTCCTCTTCCACATTCTTCTGTCTGTATCCCCCATTTCCCTGGAGTGAATGCAATATTTGGTTAAAGCTTTCAAGTAAAACACCTGATATGTCAATTAACACCTTACAAATTACAGCTGAATAAATGTACAGATGAGGAACAGGGGACGGAGGTCTTTAGGGGTATGTACAGAGCTAGAAATCTGCAACCCTTGAGTAGGAGAGATGAAATGCCATATCCAATTTTATAACCTGAACAAAATAGCAGGTTCATTGATGTTAAATTTGAGCCCAGAATGGACACGTTGCTGTACACCCCATCTAAACCCTGTCCCAGTAGTAATTATAACAGTGCCTGTCTTTCACTCATCCATCCAACACCATGGAATGAAGGCCACTATTAATGTAAGCTATTGTTGTCACCAGAAACTCAATGGCCGTGAGATAATTTTTAACATGAATCCATAGCCTCCATGAAAGGTTCCTGGCAATGCAGATTGTATATCTTATAACTACAGACTATGTCCCCTTATAGCCTTCTACACTTTCCTTTATAGCTTTTTCATATCTTCTATCATACTTTTAAACTACTCCAGGCTCAACTATCGGCTGTCATATCTTCAACAAAGGCACAGCTTGATCTTTCTGTGTTGTTCTGCCTCTGCTCACTATGTAAAAGCAGTTGCGAACTTTTTCAAAGTCTCCAGCAGTTTTACAGGGTTTCTGCCACATCTGTAATGTCCTCTGATAAATTCATTTAAATACCCTCCATACTGCTTCTAAAGAAATGGGGGGGGGGGGGGCGGAATCCATAATTTCCGAAAGAGTACAGAGAGTTCCAGACTGCTAAAGGACAAGAACTGCCTCAGGAAGGACTTGCTCAGCAGTAATTTCACAATGCGAGTTGAAAAAAGACTTTTGCCTTAAAGGGGTTGTTGTCCATTTTGTAACTTATTTTCTATCCCATTGTTGGTTTTTACTTGCAATCCTTGCCGGTGTACCTGGAGCTGTGAGGCCAACAAAAGCTACTGATGCAATCTGGATTTTCTCCACAGGCTTACATAAAAGATTTGCCTTATAATAATAATAATCATCATGCTTGCATTTGATATAGCGCTTTTCACATCTTATCGATGTCTCAAAGCGCTTCACAGAATATAATGTAAAGTGAATTGACTGGATATTTGTGAGCGAAACGCAGCAGCCAATTGCACAAAGCACTGTCCCACAAACAGTCGTGGATTGAAATGACCAATTTTTATTATTGTGTTTTTTGGGGGGACCGATTATTATTAGGCGTGTGGAGTAGGGAAACTTCCCCAAGAACTCGCCCTGATCTGCCTGGATTCGAACACAGGTCTCACGCTTGTACGGCGAGTGCTCCAACTGAGCTACAGAACTCCACCTTGATGCCTGAAGACACACCCAACTAGACAAGACTTGAATTGGTTATTCATAGAGGCTCAACCCGCACTATCTCAAACAAAGATAGAATTATTATTTTTTTAAATCGTTCCATTTGATATTGGTGCCTGTTGTGTCGGGATGACGACTCAAAGCACTTCACAGTCTAATGTAGTGACAACCGCAGCCAATATTGCACACAGCAATGCCCCACAAACGGCCACAAAGTGAATAAACTATTTTGTTGGGAGGTGTTGTTGTTGGCTGTGGCAATTATGATGTTGCCTCTCACTGCCACAGAGCAGTTCACAAGGCCATTTACGCAACACAAAAATATTGGGTTCAACCAATATCACAATATCCTTAACATTGATCAATTTGTTCACTCATGATTATTCATGAGACAATTTATGGGTCTTTTGCAGCGATGAAAGAATTCCTTGAACCGACACTGTGCGACTGACAGCCTATAGTTACCACCTATACCGTGATGAATTATTCAACACAACTTTGATATGTACCAGCCTTAGAAAGTGCGTTTGCTTTCCCTATTTATAACTCAATGGAATTTTCATTTATTTCTTTTGCTTTTATAATCCAATCAAGTGGCTTGCATTTAAGCCCTCAAAATTGCATGGCAAGGCATAATGCATAATTTATTTTGCTCAGTATCCAGATACTGAACAACATTTTTGTTAATAAATTAGTATTAAAGTTGCATACATATTCACTTTTCAATCGAAATACATAAAATCAACGCGTTTACAATTCTGTTCCAGTCAAGGCCTGGCAAATGGAATTACAGTGAACTCAACAGTATTGCAGTTATCACAACAAATCACTGAAACAGTTATTCTCCTGCAGCGCTTCAGAAAACGCCTGGCCCAAAGTGGAGAAATGTTTCCACCGTCTCGCTCATGTCCCTCACCTTGATGAGCATAAAACGTACCTTCTCCCCAAATCTGACAGAACCATTTATCTAATGCATACGTAGCACAAATGAATAACGCATTTTCTTGTTGGGAGCCAAAGTCCAAATCAGGCTTCATAAGTAAAGAACTGTCTTCCTGAATAGATATGAATATTAAAAACTCTCAACAGCATGAATTGCAACCATTAAATGTCTTGCCTGCTCTGTTCAAAAATGCACTTCCTCTACAGTTGCAAGTGCAAAAACAAATGGCAATTAGAATACAGCAATAATCTCCGAATAAAATTCTAATGCCAAGCAAAGTATTTCATCCAAAGCACTCCTAACTGCTTTACACTACTTTGCAAAATGATGCAACAAAATAGCCTTCAAAGTAAAGCCGCTTAAACTCATAACTTTACATGAGACGACTGAAGCGGAACACTAATGGAGGTTAAGTGCCTGAAATTTGATGCAGTGTTCTGCACGTATGGATGGCTGGTCAGGCGACAGACAACACAAGGTCAAGGATTACATAAGATTTTCTCGCGCACATTTATTTTGTGTACCTTGTTACGCACAAGACTCTGCGATCCTTCACTCCGGCAGCTGAGGTACCATCATTTGACAGAATGAAAGTCACCGTGCAGTTTATTTTGCCCTCGCTCGGTTATTTGCAGCTTCCAGAACCTTTAGAGGGTAGGAGTAGCAACTGAAATAGTGTTGAACGTCCAGAATTAGGACGTCCATCTGCCTGCATGGATGGGGTGAAGAATCTACCAGCTTTGACTCCGACCATACCAATGTGTGTCAACTATGCAAAACACAACTTTATATAATACCCATGTGGATAATAGGTACTGATTGAAAAAAAAACTTTTGTGTTCCTCGACTCTCAGAAATCAACCATAAAACTCTATCATATCAGACAAGTGCTGGCCTTGATAGGGAAATAGAGCAATTATAGTACAAGTGCCATGGTGGCACATAGCTAGGATTGTTCAAATGTCTGCAGGGGGATGAGAAGAAAAAAAAAACCTGTGATATATCAGAGCTTTTTTTGTGGGGGCAACTGAATCTTCAGTTTTTAATTTTCTGAGCAAAGGTAACTGCTCAGAATTTTAATAAATTCTGGTGAAAGAACAGACGAGGAAATTAACATTTCGCCTGGTTTCAATCCATTGAAATGTGAACCTGCACGTTTAAGGGTTACACTTGGGACATCCTCCCTACATGAGAGGCGCTCTATCAATGTAATTTTGTGGTTGTTGTTGTTAAAATGAGCTGTATCATGGACTCCTAAGGAAAGAGGAATCTTGGTATCAGACAGGTGAGCAGATATTGTAGATCTGCGTTATGTTGACATTATTCTGAAAGTTGAGTTATAACACAACATTGGACCACAACTGAGGTCAACCTAGATCGAGTCTCAAGGTTATTAACAGCTAAACTGGATTGCCAATGCAAGTATTTTCTTGCTTTGACAAGCTGAAAATAAGAGCAACTTGGCAGTAATCATATTCCTCTTCCCATCATCATTTTGTTCTGCCTTCTTATCAAATCCTTCGAAACTTATCGGAACTCTTCACCTCTGCTTACTATCGCGGATTATTCCATCAGGAATCATACACTTAAGTTAGAATCAGAATGGCTCAGAACCTCTGCGTACATCTTAAGTGAAGCAAAGTGAAGCAAGACTCACCCGTGGCTGCCAATTTTCATACTGCTTCTGTAAATTAGCACCAATACTTTCCAAAGCTTTCTGAGGACTCATGGAAAGAGGATCTGCAAGATAGAAACTTAAGGTAAGTGAGACACAAGTTGTGAACGCAAAATAAAAAACACAAAAATCACAACAAATGTCGATGGTGACACCACTTTCTACGAAGCAACAAAACCAGGAGAACATGAATACCTAATGGCACAGAGGGCCAAGAAGACCTCAGCTCAGATACAATTACCTTCCACAATAGACAAGCAAGAATATTTTGTGGAAAGAAAGTAAAACTAAAATCATGGGTAGACATGAAAAGCCTTGTCATAGAGGTAAGTTATACACCCCAACTATTTTGTTAGCAAATTTTATGAGTAAAAATGTGTCAAACACAAAACACCACATTTAAGTTGCCTACTATGAACAAATGTTGCCATAAATATATACAGGAACTATAAATATTGAATACGCATGAGCCACATCAGGTAAGAGTTGCTTACGCAATACACTCAGTGGAATTTACACAATTTAATCTTCCAATTGTCTGAAATGCTTCCACTTTGTAACTGAGGTAGGTGAGTGAAAATAATTAAGAGTGTAGTTGGAAGAGTTGGATTTTCACAAGACACCTGAGGGGAAGGATCTCCTACTTTGTGGGATGGAAATGTAGAAAAAGGGACACCTTCCCCGATATCCCTTACTGGGGGCAAACTGGTTTGGTCTACGGTATTTTAAGGGCAACTGAGCTGCAAGTTGGAAACTGCTCACAAAGCAAGTTTTGGATGATAAAGCAGCAGGTCAGGTGACGTCATTGCTTTATCCCAATCTCGTCCTTTGGCCTGACAGGTTGAAAGCTTTGAAAGTGACACACTTCATCTTGCTCACGTCTTAATGCGAAATAGACAAGATGAGAACCATTTAAACTATTTCCAATACCGTTGAGGTAAATTGTACCACTTATCGCAATTCACATCAGCAAATAGCTACATCGATCAAAATATTCTGTGAATGTTTATTAAACATTGCTCATGTACAATAAAGCAACAAAATACACGGCATGTTTCATTCTTTCCATCTGATTATCATTCTAATCTAATAACAGCTGCATAAATTTTACTTAAGATTTTACTTGCTTTACGCAGTTTGGAGGATACTGCATCTGTTCTCCAGTCTGATATTCACAGATCATTAAGTTATCGAAACCCTCAAAAAGTATTCATAACTACATTTTTCTTTGCAACAGATAAGAGCCAAGGTAGCAATTTAGAGTTTTCAGGAATTATTATTCTGTCTGATCTGTGGTGTGATCTTTCTTCTCTCTGCCCCCACACTCTGGAACTCCATCCCACAGTCCCTTCGCCTCGCTCCCTCCCTCGCCTCCTTCAAGGCCGGTCTCAAGACCCTCCTCTTTGACCGTGCCTTCTCCTGCCCTCCCAACTCTCTTCTTCCCTTCCTAACTTTCTTCCACTATTCCCCCTTACCCCTCCCCTCTCCCTTGCTCGGGTCCCGACCTGACAGTTCAGCACCTTGGGACGTCCACCCGACGTGAAAGGCGCTCTATAAATGTAATTTAGTTGTTTTGTTGTTCCTGAGGTGGAGTATACAATAACAGGGAAGGAGTTCCAAAGGACTGGGTGCAGTGGCTGAAAGTTTAGCCGTCAGTGGTGAGAAGAGAAAGCGCAGTAAGGTTGAGGTTGTCAAGCAAAGGGGGTAAGCAGAAGACGAGGGGATGTCCAAAGGCGTGAAAGGAATGAGAATCTCGACATCCATCTGCTGGGAGTCAGTGGAGCCTAGCTAGTGAGGAAGGGAGTGATGGTTATGTTGCGTTTCCTATGCTATATCTTTTCCTTTTTGGTGTCAGGAAATGGAACTCAAGACAGATTAGTCATTATGCCAGAAGACTCCTTCACTCGCAGAGGGTGACAAATGCTCGCTATCTATCTCGCGCCCACCGTCCAATAATTAAGTTACCAAATTATTAAAGCTCAACCTATCACCACCACCTAATGCCTTCTTAAATAAAGCAAATCTATCAATAATAGAGCTGATATAATTTAAGTAACAATTAAGGTAGCTCCAGTGATAAAAAGTTGGATCCACGTTTTATTTAATAGAATGTCATTAGCACCACAGGATGCAATTACAGTGCAAGAGAAGTTAGCAGGCTGCCAGGAACAGGGTTATTTCTTCTCCGTTGCCAGCATTTCATATTATATATTGCACAACAAATGTGCCGAACCGCCTTAAATCTTGTGTTCCAGGCGCCAAAGGCTGCAGTTAATGGAACATTCTGAACAATGGCACTCTGACCATTTCAGCAGCTCTTTCAATTAAACCGGAGGAGATTTGGGGTGTGTGTGTGTGTGAGAGAGAGAGAGAAAGAGAGAGAGAGAGAGAGAGAGAAAGAGGAGGGTTTCAAGAGATGGCTAATGCTAATGCTCTCAACACATGGAAAACTTGGATGGCTGTCAATCAGATATCATATATCTTGGATTTTATTTGAGTTTTGAGTTTCGGAAAAGCTTTTAGTTTAACGACAACGCAATTGAGGAAACAGGAAGTTTCCGGCTTACATAGAGATCGGGTGTAGCGGGATTGGGTGAAAGTCAGTTCCTTGAAGAAAAAATAAGCTGGAAAAATTGAAACAGATAAACAAAACTATTAAACTATTTACAATGTGTTTGACTTATGAAACGTGATGGTGATGATGGTGGGGAGGGAGGGGGAGGTGATCCTCACTCTCAGAACTCATGATCAGTTCGATTCTTGTGAATTCTAGAGGATTTATTGCTTAGCGACTGTTGAGCTGTCCATTAAGGAGGTGGGGGCTTAGTCTAGTTCTTGTAATATACTGTTCATGTTTGGTGGTATCACAATGATAATCTGCATGAGTCACTGAATGCGCAAGGGCTCATACTTAGCTAGGAAGGAGGAACAAGACTTTCTGTAGTTTCTCCAGTCTCAGATGAAGTCCGCAAATAGTTTTTTTTTGGACTCTGGTGAATCCCACAACTGTTTAACTCGCGAGAATTGTTTAATCCCAGTTCAACTTCCAGAAAGCAAACTCTAAGGTTATCGAGGTTATCACTGGAAAATAGTGAGGCAGTCAGTAATGGTGACTTTGAACAACTTTCCAACCCGATAAAGAGACGGTTGTACCTACCTATCCAGCACTCCAAACGAGCACAGGGAGTTGTTTTCACCACATCTGGGGGGTCCACGCCAACATTCAGGCACAGAACTAAAGCAACACTGACTGTTTTCATCTGAAAATACAAAAGCAAAAGGGAACAGAAGTTACCCATCTCGTCTCAGTACACTAATTGTTCTGTGGAACTCTCACGTCTGCTCATGGATTTGAATTTGTGTTAAGACAGCCAACCGATGAAGACAAATTGTTACTCTTCCAATACCAAGTTTGTAAGGGTTGATTTGGAATTATTTGGACTCCACACATTCGATTTCTTTGTGTGGATTATACTCAAAATACAGAATCTGTATCCACAGTCAGCCTATAATTTTTTTTTAAATAGCATTTTCCTAAATTAATTGAATTCATAAACCTGCCCTACAGCTGATTGAAATTAAGCATCTTTATCTCCAGTGTTCTCACTGGAAAAACTAAGCACTGAAGCAAATCATTTTCCCCGGAGCTAAATGAGCAGCATTAAAACAATAGGATATTTGCAGCACAATTTATCTACCACAATAATCCTGCTACTGAAAGTGCCACATCATCTAGTCAATAGACTAGATGCAAGTCTAAGCAGCTTCAGTAGTAATGCAGTTACATCTCCCCATGCTAACGTACCGACAATTATACAGAACACTGTGTAATCTCCAGGTATATATAATTTAGACATTAGCTGGCAGAACCTTAACGTGTGTATTTTATCCTTCAGTTTGATAAGGTTTGGTTTGGAGCAAGCTGGGATTTCAGTACAGAATGGGAATAGTAAGCAGCTCTACTATGGTGAAAATTTACAAAGTTCTGGTGCAATGAAATAAGTTATAAAGACAGAATTTTACAGTTCATTTCCTTTATGGCAGTATCCTTTATGGTCCAATTTGCAAGTTTGCTAGAGCTGCACTTTGCTGTAAAAAAACATAAATCTTGTGTACTTTTTGAACAAACTTTATTGGAAATTCACGATGCTTCGTTGAAACGCACAGATTGCGCGAGCTGCTCAAAAGGTAACACAATAACACATTTTCCTTCATCACAGCAGCATTTCGACAACTAAATGCTTCGACAACGAATGCTAAAATCTCATGAGAATATAGATGCTTAAACGATTCTGCAATTGACTACATTTTAGTGCCTGCACAAATGATTTGACAATTTAAAAAGTTGCAGAATGGAATGATCGGTCTCCCTCTGGACTGCAATTTGCTTTAGTAAGATTCTTGGCAACTGGAAGTAAGGATCAAAATTGTTGAGCGTAGAATGTTAAGGAAGCGACACCGCAAGAGAGGATTTAATATTGAGTGACAATAGCAGAACAGTACTGGAATCAAAGGTCATGGAAATCATCAGAATACAGTACATGGGGGAGATAATACTTTGCGTACGGATAATGTTACTGAGCAGAAGAACTTTGGTGAAAAGATTAGAACAATAAATAGAGCCCAGGACAAGCAAAGTGTTGGTATGACCCTCAATTAGATTTTTTAATGTGTATATATATATACACATTAAAAACACATATATATATATATTCTTGGGAGTCCTGTGGCTCAGTGGTTAGAGCCCTCCCTTTACAAGTGTGAGACCTGTGTTCGAATCCAGACAGGTCAGGGCGAAACCTAATAATAACCCCTCAAAAAAAAAAACAATAATAAAAATTGGTCATTTCAATCCACGACTGTTTGTGGGGACACTAATGGCTGCCGCGTTTCGCCCACAAATATACAGTCAATTTACTTTACAGTACATTCTGTGAAGCGCTTTGAGACGTTTAGAAGACGTGAAAAGCGCTGTATCAAATTCAAGGATTATTATTATTATATAGCAGAATACTATGAGAGGCAGCAGTTTCAATGAATCAATCACACATTTGTTTTAGTTTCTGGAATTCCAATGCACTTGCGTACACATTCTGGGAATGACTAAGGTCATTCTGTCCACGTGGCTCCACAGTCACTGAAGTGCTGTACCTTGTGGTATACAGCACAAGGCCTGGATCTATTTCCTCTCTGCTGTGTGTACGGAACCTGTCTATTTCCTTCATGAATACTTCAACTGATTCAGCACTGATTGCACAAGGTAGCCTTTGATGAATGTGAAGATTATTCCTTGAACTATATTTAGCTTGCTAGCCATTTTGATGTAAGATCAGTTCCCCTATTGTTTTAATACAAGGTGTTGGCTGGTTTACCCTAATTCCTTTGATTATTTTAACAACTAATTAAGTCACCATGGTTTGTTTTTTTCCTCGGAGAGCAACGAGATTTCTGAAGGATCTTCACAATATTCCCTCACTTTGATTTCCTTCCACCATGTCAGCCTCGCTGCAATTATGGCGGCGGCATTACCTTTGTACAGTCACGCCAATGTTTGACAGAGCATTTGAAAGACTTCTCTGTTGTTTTATGGAACTACCTGTACTGCGCGTTTTAAGCTGCACCAATCCCACGGACACCTTGTCAACCACTGCAGCCACGAAAACAATTCTTGAAGACAAGCAGTCTGAAGGGAAGCATTAGCAAAGGATGCGTGCCTTCAGACTGTTTGAGAGAAATGGAGGAGGGAGAAGCAAGTGCATGCGTGTTAATGATCAGTGTGTTATCTAACAGTTCCCCCCCCCACCCACCACTATGGGCAGGTGAGTACAGCCTTACAGACAGGGGATGTGCCAGGTTCAATCTCGGTCTTGAGTAAAACTGATCTCAACTGGGGTAACAGTAGGGAACACTAAAATTAGCCTTAGCATTCCTGGAGGTAACCTCCTGTGCAGATTGCTGTTAAGTAAGTTGTGTGGACGTCACAAAAGACAGAATCGGGTTCAGCTGTTGATACCACCTACCCCTGCAGTGCAGTGCGTAGGCTGCCAACTTGCCCTATCGGGACACACTTGAAACCCTGCGGTGAGGCAGAAAGGGCAGCTAAATTCTGTGGATCTGTACATCATCATAAGTCAGAGAACTGGAGGATGAAATATGAAGTATTGACGTTGAACTTCTGTTCGTATTTGACAGACCAGTTGCATCGGGCTGAACGATTAAGCAAGCAAATATTTCAGGATTAATTTCTTCATCTTCAGTTTTCTTTTAAATTAGCGCAGCTAATTACACCATTGGACATGAGATAGATTTTTGTTCCAATGAAACATTCACTAAACAAGAACATAACAGAATTAATGCCCATCTCCCAACTGTTGCCAAGAATAATCAATCACAGCTACACAAAAGGGAAATAAAAAGAAACACTTGTAGAGTTATCGCCCATTAATTAATGGCTATAAAATCAGCACAAATTAATATATAAACTCGATACAAAAATTAACAATTCCTCAGTTGACCTCAGACAACAATGCAGGTACAGAAATTCATGCAGGAATTGAATGCAGATTTTATCATCAATGTACATAGTTACATACACCATTTCTGTGGACAGAACAGTTTGTGGCTGCTGGTGTGACATAGCTATGCGCAAATTGGTGGCCACATTTGCCTACAAATCCGTTCTTTGAATGAAACATTAAACCGAGATCCCATCAGCTTGTTCAGGTGGACTTTAAAGATCCCAAAACACAGAGTCACTACACTGAACTGTATATCCTACCAGGCACTTTGAGGCATTTCGACGATGTGATAATACACTATATATACACAATTATACAGTCAATTCACTTTACAGTATATGCTGTGAAACACTTTGAGACGTCTGGAAGGCGTGAAAAGAGCTATGTCAAATGCAAAGATTATTATTATTATTATAAACCCATTGGTCTTATCAAATACAAAGATCATTATACTTTAAGCGCTTTGAGACATCGATAAGACGTGGAAAGTGCTGTATAAATGTAAGATTATTATTACTTGACAGGCTTTTGACAAGCCTGCGCACACTTTGAGACATTACAACTCTTTAGGCAACATAACAAATCTGAGGCTTGTATTTTTCTTATTAAAACATATTAACCACACAATGGGTTTTGCTCATTGGCGACCTGCTGGGAGCTTTCTTCTCTGCCATTAGCCTGATGAGACAGCCATCCAGACTGAAAGGCATTGGGATAAGTGCCACCTAGTGGCCCTAAAGGAGGGGAAAAGCACAGCAGAACTGCTTCAGATCTTCCCCACAGGCCCATCGATCCAACGTTTCCAAAATTTGGGTCACCTCCGCTGGTGCTTTCCCTATTGGTGAATTTGGTCCGGAAACATCAAAGAAAACGCTCACTGTCAATGTTTTTCCCGGTGGGATACAAGTGCACTGTTCAATGCGGAAAGGCCTGAATCCAAGGGAGAGATTAGATTATGTCCAGTAGAATTTTAATCCCTTCATATGGGAACAATTGTGCAACCAAAGTAATGTACTGCTGCTGCTCATTTGGCCAGTCAAAATTTTACCAAATTGAAGAAAGACAGTTACCTAACAGGTGCAGGAAAATTAAATATTATGTAATGAGATACTACATTACAAACAAAATAGTTATTCTAAGACTTGCCTAAAATATCCCTCTCACCCTTTTCAACTTCCTCCTGCAGATGTGAACAAGCATGACATAGCAGATATGAACACCAAACCCCCGTGTAAATAAAATTATACATAATTCTCAGTTTCAAGCACTTCTCAGCCCACAAAGGCTTTCTGCTAATTTTCTGTAACTAACAAATCACTTAATAATATTCCTTGGATTTGATCTAGCTCTTTTCACATCTTATCGACGTCTCAAAGTGCTTCACAGAATAAACTGCAAAGTGAATTGACTGTATATTTGTGGGTGAAACGTGGCAGTCAATTGCGCACAGCAGTGTCCCACAAACAGTCATGGATTGAAATTAGCAATTTATTATTGTTTTTTTCCGAGGGATTATTTTCAGGCTTGTGGAGTAAGAAACTTTCCCAAGGTTTCGCCCTCCTGGGAATCGAACCCAGGTTGCAAGATGAATGCTCTAACCAGTGAGTTACAGGACTCCATTGTGCTACCGGACTCAATTTAACAGGTTGGTGACATTAAAAACAATGGTTTGCTGGCTCTACACTGACTGGTGCAGTATTCAAAAGCTTACTGGGACAGATTAAAGAGAATTATTTGGTTAGCTTTTCGGCAGCAATGGAAAAGTTGCGCTGCCTGCCAACAATCCCAGCATTTACTGTGCAGAAAAAAACTCAACACTCGGCTCCACAATAAATTTCATAGCCTCAGGATCTCTCTCTTCTTTTTTTTTCATGTGCTGGATCTGGATTCCTTACTTGTAATGCACAGCCTTCATTTCAATTGAAATGTCCTACTCTTACTGCTGGCACTCAACCCCAATTTTTCACTTTGTACATGTGTAAACAGCAACTTGATTTGTGCGGCACCAAAATGTTGAGCAACCAAACACTGGAGCGTGAATTGTACAGCGCAACAAATCTGCCTTCAGTTTACATTGCATTAGGTCTAAATCCCATGTCAATGTGGATCTTAGATGCTTGACATGATAAGATGCTATCAAAATACAAGTGCTTTCTTCATCTTGATCTCAGTGTAGTACACTCTTCCTTGCTTACAAAGTAGCCACTATTATGATGATTACTATTTTTACGTTCGACAAACCGGGAAGATTGTGTGA
>CM068760.1:3377840-3489763 GCA_035084275.1 Hydrolagus colliei
TGGCGCAGAGAACCAACCCCCCCCCCCCCCCCATAAAAACAAAGTGCTAACGAGGTCAGGCGGACGTCTTAAAATAGCCAACTTTTGGGAGGCTAATCATCAGCCAGCGATCGACGCCAGCCCTCGATGCTTCAGGTCGTTTCCAACTTGCTAACTCATTCCCCGCTTCAAGGGGAATCAATCATTGCCGATGCCTACAGCTCTTTCCCTCAGCGACAATGACAAAAAAAAAAACGGAGGCAATTAATAATAATAAGAAGAAGCCATTATTTCTGCGTTTGATAGGGAACCTTTTGCATCATTCGGCAACTAAACCAGTGAGACCACTTTTTTTCTCTCTCTCGTCTTGAAAATTTAAAGCAAGCAAAATTCTTAGATTGGCATCCTGATTTGAAAGCTTCCAAATGAAGGGTTTTAACTAAACAAGATTTTTTAGCAAGTGCAAATTGTGTGTGGTCTGTGTGTGTGTCTTTATAAAATATACATACTGTGTGTGTGTATAATATATATATGTCTAACGACACAATTAGGTCTTAAATGCTAAGACGAGATGACCTTCGGGGACACTGACCTCTGGAAGTGGACGCTGAGGGTTGAGTTGTGAGGGGATGGTTTGTACAATTGGTCATTTTAATCCATGACTGTTTGTGGGACGCTGCTGTGCGCGATTGGCTGCCGCGTTTCGCCCACAGTGTAGAGTCGATTCACTTTACAGTCCACTCTGTCTCTTTGAGACATCTGGAAGACATGAGAAGCGCTCTATCAAATTGCAAGGATTATTATTAGTAATATTATTAAGAAGACTGCTCTGATCCTAGGGTCTCCCAGCTCTGTGTTCGTACCCGCATGAGGTCAACCTCTGAACTGACGGGCTGATTGTATCTCCAGTAGAGAGAGATAAATGGAATGCGTTGCGATGCCAAATGATTTAAATGCTGATAACTTCCTATTCCCTCAGGCACCCCATAAAAGTCACCGCCTTGCCCCGAATTCCCATTGTCGTACAGCAATCCAATCAGTGCCAGTGCCAGGGAGGGCGGGGTTGTAGTTTTAATCTTGGGGGAGCTAGGATTCCGCGAGATTATTTCCGATTCCTTTTCTCGACACGTGATCCATTCCCACCGCGCTCGCTCTCTTTGGAAGACGGGTGACAACTAACAGCTGTTTAAAGGTTAACAGCAAACGTGGTGGAGGCCAGAACGCTGAACCCGTTTGAAGAGACAGCTTGAGACTGTGATGTGGAGAACAGGAGGTTGGGTTGGCTGGACAGATGAGATGAAATGAATGGGCAGGAAGGCATTTTTCATCATCTTAATCTATCCTGTGTTGAAAACGCGAGACTGGCACATCTTTGCACAACGCAGGGAATCTGTGGGGCATGTGACCAGGCCGTTTTGTGCCTTTCGACGGAGGTGTGTGGGCCGGAGGTGTGTGGGCTGGACTATCTGGAACGTGCAGATAAAGAGTGATCGGTGCTCAAAGCGGCAGAGATTGATTTACGATAGTAATAATCCTTGGCATTTGATATAACACCGTATCACTGAGACATCTCAAAGTGCGTCACTGGACACACTGTAAGTGGATCGAGTGTGCATTTTGTGGGTGAAATTTGTCAAGGCAAAACAAAAAGGATTGAGTTGATTTTCTGATGTGACTGAACTTGTTCCTTTCTTTTTCTTGTGTGTGTTGCGTGTGTGTGTGTGTGTGTGTGTGTAAAATCAGGATTCATTAGGAGGTGGATTCGATGCCACTCAAGCCTTTGTGGGTGAGATGTCCCATTTTCACATGTGGGACCGAGTCCTGACCCCAGGAGAGATCTACAGCCTGGCCAAACTGCAGCTCCAAGACCCTGGTAGGAAACGTCATTGCATGGACTGAAGCCAATGTGGATATCTTCGGAGGTGCTACCAAGTGGACGTTTGAAGCCTGTCGTCAGATCAACTGAAGACTTGGATGGGGGAAGGGGGAGAGGGTAGGGGGAGGGGGGGAGGGGGGGAGGGAAAGGAGGGGGAAGAGAGCAAATTCTTTCACGGCACCGATATCATTGTTTTTCTTCAGGAAATCAAAACTTCCGATCGCAGGAAGTTTTTCTAGTGCAAAAAGGGGAAGGGGTGGGTGGGTGGGTGGGATGGGTGGGTGGGTGGGATGGGTGGGTGGGGGGGATGGGTGGGGGGGTGGGTGTATGGGGAGGTGGTTTGGGGAGGGGGGGAGGGAGGGGGGCTTGGTGTGGGGGAGGGGTGGGGGAAATTGCGTTTGTATAAAAATAATATTTACAAAACCTTGTGATGATAACTGGATGCTTCTCAGCCATCATTGAGATGGAACATCGACGGAGCTTCAAATAACAGCAAAGGCACCTGAGGATAAACCCTCAGCTTTATATATCAGATGATGAGTTTACTAGGTGCCAATTAGCCTGGGTGCCTTTGAGAGGTCAACATCAAAACATTTTCATTTCGTTCCCTTTTCTCTTTGAGGGTGGTTGGCGGTGGTGGGTGGGTGGGTGGGGGGGGAGATTGCCTAGTCTATAGTATGATGCTTACGATCCCATCACTTCAGCAACTCACACAAAACCGAAGGGGTGGGGTGGTGGGGGGGGCGAGGATGGGGTGGGGGGAGCGCGGTTCTATCCTGCTCGTAGAAAAACTGAAACGAGCAATTTGTTTTTGTACTTTGAGGACCTCAGTATTACGCTACGGTCTCGAACCAAACACAGGGGCAAGGCCTTGGAGTTAAAATGAAGATGTAGAATAATAATGTGGAAGGGAGACTTTGTGTTGTGTTGTTTTTTTAAATATATATATATATACACACACACACACAGTCAGTACACACAAGGAAACAATCCATCATATGGATATGCTTACAGCATGGCAATGTTGAAAAAAAAAAATTCTGTGCTTCAATTCTCTATTTTTTTTGGAGTGAGATGTACAATTCATCATCGATAACGACCATTATTGGACCTGGAGATTTCCGCAGAGAGAGTGTGAGAGCGAGAGAGAAAACGTGAGAGACAGAGAGAGAGAGAGAGAGAGAGAGACAGACAGAAATGAAAAATGCTATTTAGTGCCTCCAGTGAACAGGACTATTTTTTTTTCAATGAAATTTTGGAGTCGCACCAACAGTTTTAATAAATGTGATGCCTGAGTGTGGGAATGTTTGGTAATTTTTTGTTTTTGAAATTTACTTAAAAGGTTGGTTAGGTTTTTTTTTGCCAAATATATCGATTCCTCGCAAGCTACGGGAAATACTAACGTCTGTAAATATTGTACCATACGAGAGTTTATGTATCATAAAGACTGTCACATTCAAACCAAAGTTGTAAATATTCCAACTCCAGACTCTTTCTCCCCCTTGCCCCCCCCCCCCCCCCCCCCACAAATATTTATATAGCACCTGTCACATCGAGAGGTGCTGGACAGTGAATAGCTGGGGGTTGGAGTCAAGAGAGGTGGAGGGCAAAGAGAATGGAGGTGGGGGGATGACCGAAGACACGGTCAAAGAGGAAAGCCTTGAGATGGGCCTTGAAGGAGGTAAGGGAGGGAGGGAGGGAGTGAGTGAGTGGAGGGGCTCCAAGATGGAGTTCCAGGGGGAGGGGGCAGAAAGGCTGAATGCCTAACTGCCAACCTCCCACCCATCTCATTTTCTGGGTGGATGTAACGAGCTGGAAAGTTCATCGTCCCAACATTTCTTAACAAAAAGCGCTATGTTTTTAATGTCATTAATGCTTTTTTTCATTTGATGCAAATGTGACATGTACTGTCAATTTTATTTTTACACAATAAAATCCCAAAAAAGATACACTGGTATCCAATCGCGATTGTGTGCGTTTATATTTATTTGTGGGGGGCGGTTGGTGGTGGTGGAGCGTGGGATGGGGTGAAAGATGAAGGAAATTCTGCCTGGAGGGGAATGCCTCTCCAGACACCGTGTCCATTGTCACACAAAACAATTCTGGTATTTAATATATATATAAATGTTTGTGGCCTTGAGTTCACAGTCTAAGCTAGTACACCGATTCAGTGCTGGGGGGAGTGGGTTTCGCTACATTGTCAGAGGCGCTGTGTTTTAGAATGAGACATCAAACTGATGTTCCTCCCACCACCTCCACCACCCGGTCAGAGATGCGAGTTTTACCTGGTGTCCTGCCAACAATTCCACCCCCACCCCCAGTGTCCAGATAAAATTGGTTCATTCACCTCATAGTTGTCTGTGGGATATTACCATGCACAAATGGATGTCCTGTTTTACCTGCAAAATACTGTACACACTCACTACACTGCGTAGAAAAAGCCCTGGGAATTGTCAGTAGGCCAAAGCACTACACTTTATCATCAGCTGTTCGAAACCGTGGGCAAGTTTCCTTACTCCACACGCCGCCTAACAATAATCCCTCGAAAACAAAATAATAATAAATTGGTCACTTCAATCCACGGCTGTTTGTGGGGGACTCCGCTGTGCGCAATTGGTTGCTGCGTTTCGCCCGCAAATATACAGTCAATTCACTTTACAGTATATCCTGTGAAGCGCTTTGAAGCGCCTAGAAGACGTGAAAAGCGCTTTATCAAACGCAAGGATTATTATCGTTATCTAACCGTTGGAGTTTGAGGCTCGGGATGCAGCAAACTTCACACATTCCGTCTCATGGCGCCCACAATGCAGAACCGAGTGAAGCAAACCTCGCTGGGGCCCATCCAGGATCTGACAACGATATCACATCATCACTGAGCAGCTCAATTCAGCGCTGTAAAGAAATGACAGGAGGCACTTTGATCCAATGAGCCCATGCTGCAGCCATCTCCTCCATTGCCTTTGCAGCCGTTTCTGGGTCCGTCTCTATCAATTCTTTCCCCCCCGTTCCTGGCCAACAATCCCCCTCAAATAAAAAATCGCTCCATGGCTGTTTGTGGGATATTACTCTGCGCCAACCAACTGCCGGGTTTCTCCTTCAAAATATCCAGTCAATCCACCTTACAGTGTATCCTTTGAAGCGATTTGAAACGTCTCAACACTCAATGTGGTGTGATATCAAATACACTTATTATTATTATAATTAAACTCCACCGGGGAAGGGAAGGTAGCAAAGTGCCTATTAGAGACAAGGGATTCATTCATTTTCACAACGTTGGGTGCAAAAAGTAACTTGATCTTACCATCCGCTATATAACCTTGTGTTCGCTTTAACCAGCACTGGAATGTCCAAATTTTCACCCACCCTAGAAAAATTGGCTAATATTTATCGATTATGTTTGAGGACATTGTCCTTCCAGCAGCAACCCTCCCCCACCCCCGCCTAGTGGTCAAGAGGGGGAACTAACAGGACACAGTATTAATGTCCTAATTTCTCACGCGGAGAGAGAAATACTGCAGTTGGCTCCAGTGAGGAGAGGCTGGAATCATAAGACTAACTATAATATTAAAATATAAGCAGCAAGTGTCAGGATAATTTCGTTTTTATGATTATCTCGCCCTTAATGTGAGAATTTTAGCTGCCGTTAAAAAACAGAGTTCATAAAATCCGCACTGGAGGCGATTAATCAAGTGTGTTTTTTTCATTGGCCGTGTTTTTTTTTTTAAAAAAAGCAAAGACACCCACCACTCTCGGATGACAAATTGAACACATTTGTTTCGTCAGCTGAAGAAGGAGCGAGCGTGTGCGAAATGCAAAGCGAGACAGCAGCTCCTAAAGCTGCATGCAGATCAGCTGAAATATCCCAATGATTAGTTGGTGCGTTGCTCTGCCTGTAATGCGCTGTGGCTAAGACCTGTGATCACTTGTGTTCTTTTTGACTTGACCTACATACGCTGAATATTGCAAGTATCAATTGTGAGCTGTGCGGTGTTCTCCGTGCCTCTCCCACACCTCCACACACACACACACACACACACACACACACACACACACACACACACACACACACACACACACACACACACACACACAGACCCACCATCCTCACCGCAACTCACAAACACAACACAGAGACAGTTACACAGGCAACGTAATATATAACAATAATAATCATAATAATCCTTGCATTTGATATCGCGCTTTTCACGTCTTATCGACGTCTCAAAGCGCTTCACGGAATATGCAGTACTGCCAAGCGAATCGGCCGTTCATTTGCGGGCGAAACGCGGCAGCCAATTGGGCGGAACGGATGTGTATTATGCGGGCGAAAATGTCCTCAAACGGGAAGATGGCGGAAGGACCCTGGCAGGAACTGCAGCTGGGTGCAGTTTAATGTTTGGCAAAAACGTGCCCGGCCTGGCCGACTGCACCGCGGATGCTCAGCTGCAGTTTCTAATCCATGCACGGAATACACAAGGGTACAGTCACACTCCGCTCTGTGGAATAAATGATGTTTCCCCTGTGGGCTGACGCTAGCACATCTCTGGTAGCCGGTCACGAGCGCGTTAAGATGCAGTGGCTCACAGTCACGCAATGCGGTGCCCTTGGGAGGGAGGCGGAGGTGGGGGGAGGGAGGGAGTGGGGGTGGGGGGGGGGGGGAGGGAAAGGTGCCACAGGAGGACGGCGGAACGAAGGGAAATGTTTTGTTGACAATCGATGAGTTATGACTTCAAGTTAAAGAGTAAGGCTTGGACATTGTTTAAAAAATATAGATATAGTACTGCACATACTATATATGTTAATATTCTAACTCTGTGGATAGCGTGTGACTGATATTCAGGTGTGTGCGTATGTGTGTGTGTGTGTGGATGTACGTGTTTATGGATGTGTGTGTGCGCGCGTGTGTGTTGTTTGTGTGTGTGCGTGTTGTGTGTGTGCGTGTTGTTTGTGTGCGTGTTGTTTGTGTGCATGTGCGTGCGTGTGTGTGTGTGTGTGGCAAGAGAAATGGAAAGGGAAATGAGCAAGATCTCCTTGGAGCTCCAAGGTGGAAATGTTTGGCAATGGAATGTCGGATTCGAGCCAGCCCTCTCCGTCGGTTGCCGAGCCAGGCAGGTCCACACACAGTACTCCAGGGCACTGCAGATGACAGCACACAGCACAGGTTACGCTCATCAGTAGGAATTGGAAGGGCACGCCAGTCACTGGGTGCAGGGAATCCTCCCACTCAGCTCCTGTCATCACTGTGAGCCAAAGCCATTAATAGGTAGAGTGGTCCAAGCTGGACAAACAATGAGAAAGCTTGTCAGACAGAGTGTGTGTGGGTGTGTGGGTGTGTGGGTGGATGAGTACTGCAGTATAAGCCTGGCTGTAGCCAAACATTTGATATACACAGTAAAAGCCGGGTTATCTGGCACCCTTGGGACCTGGACAATGCCGGTTAAAGCGCATGCCGGATAATCGGCCGAAGAAAAAAAAATTTGATGCATTTTTCCAGATAGATTCCGGTTAATCGAATGCGGACCTTTTTTTTTTGAGGTGCCGGTTGCGGTTGATCGGGTGCCGGATAAACGGGCTTTTACTGTATACGTAGTTAGCTTATCACCTCATTGAGACATCTCAAAGTGCTTCACAGGATGTTCCTGTAAAGTGAATTGACTGAGTATTTTTTTTGGTGTGGGGAGGGGCGCACACAACAGCGTCCCACAATCAGTCGTGGATTGAGTGACCATCGCATTTCTTTTTCCTTTACGGAGGAATCCTTGCCCACTGCAAAGCGACGGGGCCAATCGACTAACGACAACCCCGTTGCTTATGAATAATAATGGTTAAAAACAATTATTGCCTATGCTACAATCCCCGCCCTGGGCTGGTGTTGGAAATGGGTCGTGCGATTGCATCACAGGGACGAGGTTAAAGGGTTCTTTGCTTGCTCTCCAGCACGCACTGAGCCGAACCAACTGAACCCATTAGCTCCCAATCCCCTGCTTGCCAACATCTCGAGTGACAGCAGTAAAGCAAAATAATGAGCGAGCTTTAAAAATAGCAAGCAAAGGTATTTATTTGGTTCCTCGTCGGTTGTCAATTTATATTCAGGGTTATTTATTTATATATATTGTCGTCGTTTGCCTCCACCCCCACCACCAAACCCCCCCACCCCACCCCACCACCACAAACAACCATTTTAGAAATATATATTCTTTACGGGAAATTGATACACCAGCCTCGGAAATGTATTCATTAGCTATGAAACGTTTGTTTCACCCTCAGCTCCCTCGGTGCGCAACATCAATCTGACACACCGAGAATTAACAACGCTGCTCTATTCTCTCGGGGGCTCTCTGTAGGCCTCGCATACTCCAGCGTTCTGACGTTTATTGCTGAAGCGTATTTATTCTTAGTTTTTCTTTCTCCTCTTTCCTCCCACCTTCCCCATCCCCCCCCCCTCCCCCCCACACACACACCACCAGCCCTCACCCTCACCTCCCCTCCGCCACCATCGTAAGCTATACTTATTGAGTGGAATTACTTTATCGGGAACAAAATGCCACACACACACACACACACACAAACGAACACATACACGTCGACACAGACTTGCATGTGTATACACACACACACACACACACACACACACACACACACACACACACACACACACACACACACACACACACACACACACACACACACACACACACACACACACACACACACACACACACACACACACACACACACACACACACACACACACACACACACACACCCAGACAACGCAAAGCTACAAAAAAAAAGTTAGGCACTATTCTCTACTCTCGTTTTGAATCTTTAGTGTCTGGCTGAAAGTCAAGTACAGACGGTATCTCAGTTCAACTAACATTCGAGTTGAAGGATGGCACCTCCGACATTGCAGCACATCCCCCAGCGCCCCCAACCCCCCTCCGCCCCCCCCCCCTCCCCAAACTCAGCATTGAACTGGACTCCCAGTTCTAGACTGCAAGCTTGGGGGTCTGAGATAACATTTGACGCAGAGACGAGTGAGCAAGTCACTAAGCCGGGCTGTCACAGGCTAAACAGGATACAGCATAAACTCCGATCAATGCTTTCAGACACGCGTGTTTCAGGTGGATGGGGGCACAAAGTCAGGGGTGTGTGTGGGTGTTTAATAATAATAATAATACTCCTGGAATTTGATGTAGGGCTTTATATGACTTCTAGACGTCTCAAAGCGCTTCACAGAATATACTGTAAAGCGAATTGACTGTTTATTTGTGGGCGAAATGCGGCAGCCAATTGCGCACAGCAGCGTCCCCACGAATGGTCGTGGATTGAAATGACCAATTTTATTATTGTGGTTTCGTTGTGTGTGTGGTGTGTGTGTGTGTGTGTGTGTGGGCGCGCGCGTGGTGGTGATTTTAGAGCAGACACCAGGAACCATTGGTTTACACAGAGGGTAATACACGACTAGACCACACATTCCCTGGGAAGGTGGTTGAGTCCAACAACAGGAGGAACTCGTTCAAGAAACAGCTGGACTGGAAGGGTACAGGAGGGAGTGCGGAGGCCGTGAAGTACACACACTGGCACGGACCTAATGGAACAGGCGATGTGTTTCATTGCTATACCATCTGTGTAAATCTATGTAACAAACAGCTGCTATGGGAAGCTAATGGTACATTAGCCCATGAGGCCATGTGTGGTATCAATTAAAGCCTCCCCCATTTCTCCTCCCCTCCCCTTCCTTGCCCCCCCCCCCCACCCCACCACCCCCCTTCACCTCAACCCCCCAGTCCTATTTCCTTGTCCTAAAATCGATTGGGAGTTCATTTCTGTCACAGTGAAATGAACGCGACTTGAAATGAAACGTTCTACTTTACGCCACGGGATACATTCCTTATTTGTTTCCTTCAGTCGGGGAATAACATTTTTTTTTAAACAAACAGGAAAAAGCCTCCGCTGACATGTGGCATGTGGAGCGCTGGGCTAGTTAGTTAGTTTAGTCAGAGATGGAATTATCCGGTTAATTATTGCCCAGGGTTCCCGCGAGGTCAGGTAAACAATTACCAGCCTTCCTGGAGGAATTCCCAAGTGTATATGTACCGAGTCACTGAAAGCCTGTGTGTTTGTATGTGCACATCACGACTGACGACTCCAGTTCAACAGCGTGACTGAGTGAGCCAGTTCATTACCGACTGTGACACACACTAACCCTGGTGGGAGTGGGAAATCTAAAGGGGGGGGGGGGGGGTGATGTGGGTGGGTGGTGGGGGGGGGACGGGGCGTTTGTTAGTCGATCAGCGGATAGATTTCCGGAGAGGGAGGTGGGGGGGGGTGGGGGGGTAATAATCCTTTTGAAATAAAGTTGGGTCTCTCAATCCGCGACCGGTTGTGGGAGGCACACTGCTGCGCGTGCATGCGTGAATCGGCAGTCGTGTTTCGGCCACAAAATACACAGTCAATTTCACGTCGCAGCCCATCCCGTGCAGCGGTTTGAGACGCTCTGACGGGAGCGAGGCTGATCATCGTGACGACTGACGCAGAAGGCGAAAAAAACCTCTGAGCAACGCGGATGCTTTCGATGATGCGCAGTCGAGCGTGACAAACCTCTGCTACGTGACTGACTGCAGACACCTCAACGCTTGTGTTTCCGTCACAACGGATCACGCAGTCACACCAACCCGCCCACCTCTGTACAGCGTGTCCTGTGAGACACCTTGACAAACACGTGATTTTTTTTTTGTTTGCGATCGGCTGTGTCTGACACACGCGGAAACCCATCACCGTTGCTGAACTGCATCCAAACCCAACTGAGAACTCCATGCATCCCACCTACACGTGGAAATCCCAGAGATAGATTGTTGGTATGAAATGTGTCCTCCCTCTCTCTCTCTCTCTCTCCAACGAGGGACAAACCCTGCTTACCTAATTCCTAATAATTATTATTCCTAATAATTCCTTACCTAATAGGTATTAGGCACAGGTTGGCAAGAGCAAAGGCTTGAGGACTCCTAAGAGTGCGTTGGGGGTAACTGTTGGGAGTCTAACCAGCTAAGACCATCGCCAGTGGAATCAGTGCCAGGCAAGCTTTCCAGCTGCTTGTCTAGCTCGGATCCACCCAACCCTTTAGGGCTTCAGCTCGCAGGCTTAACAGGGATGGCAAGTATTTGATACATGACCCCTATCACGTCTTCGAGCAGTCGCAAAGCGCTTCACAGGATACACTGTAAAGCGAACTGACGGTACATTTTGTGGGGCGAAACGCGGCAGCCGATTGCGCACGGCAGCGTCCCCACGAACAACCGTGGATCGAGTGGCTGATTTTTGTTTGCATTCGAAGGCCCTTAGTTTCAGTCCTGAAAGTTAAGATCGTGCAGCAACTCGGAAACTTTGTGAACAGTCACACTGAGTCTAAACTTTGGCAAAGATCCTTCTGCTGAAAAATCAAACGGTCTCGCCGACTCAAGTCCCTTCAGCTTCGTGCTGAGGGAGAGTCGGCTTTGAACCCTGTGTGTATCTCGGCGGCTAGTTAGCAAAATCACACATTTCCTTCACCTTAAGAAGCCACGGAATCTAAATATACCAACCGCAGATGAATTATGCAAAGCCACTTTCAATCTTCCTCCATAAATCTACATTTGTGCTCTTGTAAGGAATGTACGGGGTGTGAGATATATATATATATATATATATATATTGTTTCCTTATTCCATGCGCCTAATAATAATCCGTCCAAAAACCCCACAATGTTAAATTGGTCATTTCAATCCACGACTGTTTGTGGGGGACGCTGCTGTGCGCAATTGGCTGCCGCGTTTCACCCACAAATATACAGTCAATTCACTTTACAGTATATTCGGTGAAGCGCTTTGAGACGTCGATAAGATGTGAAAAGCGCTATATCAAATGCAAGGATTATTATTGCATATTAAAATCATTTTAGTTGACACTGCCTTTTAACAGGCTCCGCACGGCTGTTTGTTTCTGTGATGTGTAGTGACTTTGTATATTGTCAGCAACCTGCGGGGCCCATCGTGGGGGGGATTCCACAATTGCCGACAAACGCACCGTGACAAACCATCACAACGAACGCTGTGAAGCGCTATGGGATGTCCTCTCGGCGTGAAAGCCACAAGAACAGAACGGGAGAATTCTGAATACGGAGTGGAGTAGTAGTTAGCGCGCTCAGCTAGCAAGCAAGTGGGACCCAGGTTCGATTCCCGGAGGCAGCGGGTTTTTAGGCAAGTTTCCTTCCTCCGCACGCCTCCGTTTACCCGGTAGTAAAGCAGGAAGATTGTTTGGCGGATCGCTTTCTGGGGGTTATAATCGTTGGACGAAAAAAAAGGCATCGAAAATAAAGGGAGAGAAAGATCGTGTGTGCGCGTGTGTGTGTGTGTGTGTGTGCGAGGGAGCAGAGAGATTTAATGCTTTAATCCAGGGCTCAATCTGGGTGAATGTTAATGCCTGAGCTGGCAACACTAATACTCTGACGTGCTTTGTGCTGAGGGCTTGAACTGCAAGAAGAGCAAAAGCTGTTTGCAGCTGTTTCCCGAGTGTGGGAGCTGCCCGGCTGGGACTCAGATCGAAGCCACACCGTCATCGTCATAATGATAAACCAAACAGCCACCCTCAGGTTTGGTGCGGGTCCCCCTTCGTGTCAGTAACAACATCTCAAAGCGATTCACGGGATTTACGGTGTAGAGCGATAATAAATTTTACGGCGTTGAGCACTGATAATAATCCTGATGATCCTTTGCATTTGATAGAGCGATTTAACACCATTTAACACGTCGTCAAGAGGCCTTCAAAGTGCTTCCCAGAATATATATATCTATATCTATCTATATATATATATAGATATATATATAGCAAAGTGGATCGTATGCGTGTTTTGCAGCCGAAAGGAGTATCTGTGCACACGGAAACCGATTGTGCGCGGCAGTGTCCCCACAAACAGTCGTGGGTTGAGTCAGTGACCACCTCTCGGAGGGGATTATTGCGAGGAGTTAATCACCAGCGCAGAGTTTAGCACAGTCGAGTGTTAACGCCAGTGCCTTAAAAGACCAATCATTTGCGGGTCAGAGCCTTGACCTGACGAGCGACAACTCGGGCTCGTCTTTTATGTTGGGTTTGCGTGTACCTATATATAATCAGACTCACTGCCCTCCTTCCCCGGGATGCCAATCACATCCCCACCACCTCGGCCTCCCTCCGTTTGCAGGGAGCGGTAAACGCCAAACGCTCGCCCCGAGAGAAGATCCGTTTTGGGAACATTTTGCCGCGACCGCCGATGCCCGGAAATAGAGACTTACTTACGCAAGTCCCACGCACGGCTTCGGAAACTGCCAAGTGCCTTTCGAGATTCGAGATTGGCCGAGAACGTCACTGTTTCAGTAACACGCTGGGCTGGTAATTCATTGCTGTTCAATTATTGATGCGTATCTCAGCACATCAGCACATCGCTCACTTATTAAATCCTATTTGAGTTGAATAGTGTCAAGATTAAGGATTAACACAAGAACAACGCTCTCTCTCACTGTGTCTATACCTCTCTCTCTCTCTGTCTCTATCTCTCTATTTCACTCTCTGTGGGATATTCAATTACAATAATTATCCTCGGCTTTTATTGTTCAATTAGAATAATTATGCTTATAACGGTCATTCGATTATAAAAACCCCCCGCAATCTCCTCTATTTGAAGGGACGGGATCCTACCCTTCTCTCCCCCTTTCCTTCCCACGAGTATTGGCGAGAAAAAAAAACTTCTCGTCCGAAACCCTATTAACGTGGATGTTAAAGGTCCTGGAGAAACATAGGAACAGGACTAGGCCCTCAACCCTGTTCCACCATTCTGTCAGGTCATGGCTGATCTGTATCTCAACTCCAATTACGGCACCTTACGACAGGAGTCACTAGACAGTGGAAAGTGGCTGCGTAGGTGCAGGTGAAACGCGGCAGCCAATTTAACACAACAAACGTCCCACAAAACAGCCAGTTTCACTTTCTCTCTGGGAAATCTGTCAGCTGGGACACCGGGAGAGAGGGACTCCCTACTCTTTCTCCAAACTGCCGTGGGGATCGTTAACTTCCATCTGCACAGGGCTGGGTCTAGAAGATGGACGGCCTCGTCCTACGGGGCAGAGATTCCCTCCCCTCCCCTCCCCCAGCGCTACACCGCTCCACAACGTCAGCCTAGACTGGGAGCTGGAACCCATGAACACTTGCCTCCGAGGCGAGAGAGAGAGAGCGGCTGAACACGGCCAATATGTGGGAAATAATCGTGGAGCTCCTGTAGCTCAGTGGTTAGCAAACGTGAGACGTGTGTTCGAATCCAGGCGGGTCAGGATGAAACCTTGGGCAAGTTTCCTTCCTCCACAGACACGCACACAGCTGATAATAATCCGTCCAAAAAAACAAACAACAATAAAATTCGCCATTTCAATCCACAACTGTTCGTGGGGACGCTGCCGTGCGCAATTGGCTGCCGCGTTTCGCCCACAAATGTACAGTCAATTCACTTCGCAGTATATTCTGTGAAGCGTTTCGAGCGTCTAGAAGACGGAAAAAGCGCTAGATCAAATGCAAGGCTTATTATTATAATAATCATAAAACGAATACATCCATTTGATATAATGACGTCATTGAGAAGTCTCAAAGCGCTTCAAAGGATTTTCTGTGCGGTGGAATTGGCTTTGCATTTTGTGGGTGAAACGTGGCAGCCGATTGCGCGCAGCGATGTCTTACGAGGTGCAGGTTCCCGTCGCAGCGTCGCATCGCCCGAGAGGCTACGGTTTGCAAAAGCATCTGAACCTGCAGACAATTCTCACAGCATATCGGACCAGCCAGGACTTGAGGCGACAACAAGGGTAACAGAGACAGGCAGGTGGGGGTGGGGGGTGGGGCTAGGCGGGTGGGGGGGGGGGGAAGGGGGCCAGGCAAGTGGCGGTGGAGGGGGGGGGGGGGGGGGAGGATGACCGAAAAGGCAGAATCACTGACTGGGCTGTGCTTGAAGGGGTTTGCTGTCGCACGTCAGGAATCTCATGAATTAATCCTGAAACTCTCGTACATCTAAAGAGACCCCAGAGCCTCGCTGCTGATCGGAGACGGGAACGAGGAGGGCGAGAGACGCTGTGTTAGAGACGGAATTATAATCCACCCTCTTCCCCACACCCCCAGCTAACGCTCAATACACCTGTGCGTGTGCGTGTGTGTGTGTGTCTGTGTGTGTCTGGTGGGGGTGGGAGAGGATTGTGTGTACGTGTACTGTATATGGTTATTTGTTACCCATGTACACATCAGCGCCTTGGGACGTCCTCCCTTTGCACGCGAATGTAACACACGACGTACGAATGCAATTCGCTGCTGTTGTGGTGGCTGTGTGAGTAGGTGTGTGCACGCATTTGGTTATGTGTGTATGCGTATGTGTGTGTGTGTGTGTGTGTGTGTGTGTGTGTGTGCTTATGCGTGAGACAAACAGCAGTATCTGTGCGCTCTGTGGGCTGCAGCATAGTACGCGCGCACACGCTCACACACAAATACACGGCAGCTAGCTGCAGACAATGCTGCAATGCGGAGACTGTGAGCAGCTGTTAGCCCCACACTCTCACTCGCTGTTGTACGGCAGCAACTCATTAACTTTAATATTTTATAACATGGTGGAGGAGCGCGGGAAACTGCAACCTCGGAGGCGAGACATGAATCTGCCCCCACCCTCCCCCCCCCCCCCCAACCATCCCCCCTCCCCCCCCCACCCACCCCCTTCCCCCCACCACCCAATTTTTTTACTATAAATTCTATTCGGGTTGAATGCAATTTGTTGCTTTCCGAACAGTGTGTGTGTTTGTGTGAGTGTGTGTGTGTGTGTGTGTGTATGTCGCAGTGTGTGTGATGTGCTTGTGTCTGTTTGTGAGTGTATGTGTTTCTGTGTGTGTTTCTGTGTGTGTGTCTGCGCGCGTGTGCGTGTGTGTCTGTGTCTCAGCGCCTTTGGTCACCTTCCTACCCCTCCCCCTGGGCTCGGTCCCCCGGGATCCGCTATCGTGAAGCTCTTTGAGACGCCGTCCGGCGTGGAGGGCGCTATATAAATCGAAGTTGTTGTTGTGTGTGTGTGTGCGCGTGTGTATGTATATGAAGAAGCTTTAATGCCGTGATCACGCCTCTCTCCTACCCTCTTCGGGGTGTGAAAAAGCCAGCGTCTCTTGTTGTACGCACGCTGCCTCACACCCGAACCCGATATCGGGCCCTGACCGTATCTGAGACATGTTCCCAGTCCTTTTAACACTTAAAAAAATTTTTAAAATCCTGAAACCGACAAGAGAAAAGCTGCCGTTGTGTAACGAACACTGTTGGACAGCCCAGCCTGCCTACCGACACAGATCTGTCCGTCACTGAGCTCAGTCACTCACACATTCTTCCAAACGTTTATTATACAGTGTTAACAATACATTGCAAAGGCGTCAAGGCATCTCTTTCCTCCCCCGTCCCCCTCCCCCGCACTCTTCCACTATTTATCCCCCTCCCACCCCCGTCTTGAAACATATATATTCCTCCGCAAGGGAAATATATATACATATATACACAAGGGGACGGATTAATGGACGTGGTGGAGGCATTATGTTATCTCACTGTGTGTGTGTGTGTGTGTGTGTGTGCGCGCGTGTGTGGGGTGGGGGGAGAGAAAGGCAGGACGGGACGAGGGAGAGTGGGGGATGGGAACGGGGACGGGCGAGATTTCATTTATTTCCCAGTTCCGAAATAGCACCCAAGTAGGTCAATGGCATTCAACACTTTCCCCCACTGCTCCAGAATCTTAAAGAGCTTTCCTCAATCTCCTGTGTCCGGGTGTCTGACACACGTGGAAACCCGTGACCCCGCGTAATAGCATCTAAACCGGGCTGAGAATACCCTGCGTCCTGCCACCCACACCAAAGCCTCAGCCTAGACTATACGGGTACAAATTCCCCAAACGTGTGATTTCAATCCAGAATCCCCTAACTGCGTTCGAATCCAGGCAGGTCAGGGCAGAACAACCTTGGGCAAGTTTCCTTACTCCCACCACAGGCGCCTATTAAAAGAAAACCTATTAAAAGCCCCACAAGAAAACCACAATAAGAAAATCGGTCATTTCAACCCACGGCTGTTTGTGGGGGACACTGCCGTGCGCAATTGGCTGCCGCGTTTCGCCCGCAAACATATACAGTCACTTCGCTTGACAACATATCCTGTGAAGCGCTTTGAGACGACGATAAGTTGTGAAGAACTCTACTTGAAAAGGTGGGGATTATTATTATTATAACTGCAAGGTTATGGTGGTGGATGGGAGTGAGGGCTGGGGGGAGATCAGTGGGGGTGAGGTGGGTGAGAGGGAGGGGGTGGATTGAGCTATTGAGCTTGTGCTAAACGGCTGATTGTCCTAAGGATGCGGGAGACATATTTGGCCTCTAAATTTACGTGGGTATCGATTCGACATGAGCAGGCCTGACATAATAAACAGTTCAAACTGTCTTCTTAATTGTTACCATTAAATGAGATTGCAAGTCAGCAACACAGCGGGCCCTGATATATCGCTCCTTTAACTCGCACAGAATCCCCTCGAATATTTAGATATAACGCAAGCAAGCCCCCCGCCCACCCCCCCCCCGCAAGTCACCCCCACTCCTTTCCCCCTCTCCCCCCACCCACCCCGCCCCCACCACCCCTCGCCCTCTCTCTCTCTCCCCCTCACCATCCATTTCCTCAAAATGATTCTAAAACAATGGGGAAATGTCACAACTTGTTCTCGCCGAATTAACAAGATCAATTTCTGTACAGAAAGGAACAGGGAGTAGAGTGGATTTGCACATTTCTTGGCAAACCTTCACCCAGACATCGACCAACCTTGATCTCCCACCTCGAGGACTCGTTATTGTCAGGAGGACGTTGCGAGGCACTATACAAGTGTAATTTTGTTGTTGTGTTGTGATTGTATTGTGAGTTGAAGTTATTGATGGTGGGTGGGGGAGGGTGGGGGGTGGAAGGGGGAGTTATTAATATATGATTACAGTATTGTGATAAATAATAATAACACTCCTTACGTTCATCTACAAACCCCTTTGCTCCTGTAGCTCAGCGTTTGGGGCCCTCGCATTACAAACTTGGCACGAAAGGAGAAATACCGATGACTTCAAAAGGCAGGAGACAAATCACTTTGCGATGTGAATTGATCGCTTTCTTTTATTAACTCGGGATCCAGTGTACAGTTTGGGACACAGCGCGACAAGCGACTCCAGGAACGCGCTGGAAGGCAGGGTGGATGGACCTCGGGTCTTCTTTCGCCCAGCAAATTGGAGCGCTCTTGAACTCTACGGATGCTCAGTCTGTGTAACACGAGCAGGGAGCTGAACTGCGGTTGTAAAACACAGAGCCCCAATACACGAGGCCAGAGCGTAGGCAGAAGTAGGACTTCAATCATTGACGTTGATTTTTTAATATTTAATGCTTCTCCTGCTTATAGACAAGTACGCAAGGTGCATCCTTTTGTTATAGTGCCACCA
The DNA here is from genome assembly GCA_035084275.1 of Hydrolagus colliei. Classification (NCBI taxonomy): domain Eukaryota; kingdom Metazoa; phylum Chordata; class Chondrichthyes; order Chimaeriformes; family Chimaeridae; genus Hydrolagus; species Hydrolagus colliei. Next base: position 3,396,222 of record CM068760.1, read on the forward strand.
GTCATCTTCCCCAAGGCCCTAACCCACCACAGAAAGAAACCATCAGGGAGATGGTTAGAGCATAATCATAATTCTCATGAATTCTTGCATAAGTTACAGCACCATTTCGTGTCGTTGAGATAACCTGAAGCCCCTCACGGAATACATTTAAAGTGGATTGACTGTATTTTACGGACGAAATGCGGCAGCCAGTGTCCCACAAATAGCTTGATTGACCAAAATTGGAGGGATTGCAGCCCCAGGTAAGCGATTCCACTCGTCAATCCACTGACAACCGGGTTCCCACTTAATGCTGGGTAAACAAAGGCTTGTGGAGGAAAGAAACTTACCTGAGGTTTCATCCTACCCGGGAATCGAACTCAGATCCTCTCGCTTGCGAGGAAAGTGTACAAACCGGTGCTCTACGGTCTCTAATCAGAGATGTGTCAGATAGGAGAGGGGCGTTGGAGGGTGAGGGTGTGTGGGGGGGGGGGGGGATTTGCTGTGTAGGCCTTCTGTCTCTACTGTTAGGTAGTGTTGACTGGGGATTCTTGGAGCAACAATCATAAAGGTAATCGAATTGTTTTTCTACAACGAGAGCTCAGTGCTGGCAGCCATCCAGCATCTCACCCCCACTGACAAAGCTTCAGCCTTGGCTATGCTGTTTCACTGCCCTGCTGCTGCCAGCGAGTGTCATTATGCAGGCCTGCTGTATATCACATCCAATCCTTAAGGCATTAGTGGTTAAGGCATTTCTTGATTTCCTTTGTGTTCCTCTCTGGTTCTCCCTGTTCTCTTTAATATACTGTACATATACATTTTAAAAAATCTCCTGTCTCCAGCGTGGGATGGGGCTTGAAATCTCTTTCTCTCTGCCACGTGACATAGTGATAATCCTTGCATTTGATATAGCGCTTTTCATGTCTTCGAGACGTCTCAAAGCGCATCACAGAATATACTGTCAAGTGAATAGACTGTACATTTGTAGGCAAAACACGGCAGCCAATCGCACACAGCAGCGTCCCCACAAACAGTCATGGATTGAAATGACCAATTTATTTGGATTTTTTGGGGGGGAGGGATTATTATGTGTGCGCGTGGAGGAAGGAAACTTGCCCAAGGTTTCGCCCTGACCTGGCTGGATTTGAACCCAGGTCTCATGTGTGCTAGGAGAGTGCTCTAACCACTGAGTGCAGGAGCTCCATCAGAGAAAGCAGTAAAATAACAGCGGTAATCTGCCTTCACACAGCGCCTTTCACGTCAATAGAAAGAATCTCTCTTCACCCCCGTCACCCAGATAAAAATCGTTTGAGTGGACAGATTTAAAGACGTTCCCCCCACCCACCCACCCTCCCCACACTATTCAAAGAGAGAAGGGTGGAATTCTCCCGATGTCCTGCCTGACAATTCACCCTCAAATATAAGTGTTGATTCACTTTGTGGCTATATCACTGTAGTGCGTGTGAGTGTGTATGTGGGGGGGAGAGGGGGGGGGGGGAGGATGGGAGAGGGGTGAGGAGCCTGTGGGACTGCAGATCAAAGCACTTATCAGGATTTACTGTGAAGTGGAGCTGTCAAACCTTTGACTCACTTGCGAAATCACCCTCATTGAAGTATCGGGTGACGGAGAGAATTCAGGTTGCGTTTCAGAATCCAACCCGGTTTATAAACTGAGGCTCATTAACCGAAGTCACTCGAGTGAAATGGTTTGATTTTCCATCCAGAGATCAGGGTCTTTCAAGCCAATTGCAGTATCCTTGACTGACATGAGTGAGCTCAGTATCAAACGAATGTTCCCTGGGTCTGTGCAGCTCAGTGTAAACCTCAGAAGGTTGTGGACATGCGAACAGTCGGGTTCGGAGTAAAATTGAATTGAAATGACCAAATTATTATTGGGGTTTTTTTTTTTAGGGGGGGGCGTACGGATTATTATTAGGCGTGTGTGTGGAGTAAGGAACTTGCCCAAGATTTAGCTGCCTGGATTCGAAACACAGCTCTCTCGTTTGTCAAGGCAAGTGGTCTAACCACTGAGCTACACGAATCTAGTGAGGCTGGTGATCAGTTTGGGGCTAATAGGAAACTGGAGTTGCCTAAAGTGTACTGACACCCAAACAAGTTAACCAACCATCAGCAGCTGCACAACCAAGTACTTTATTTAACGATTGCCATTTAGAAGCTAACTACTTACACCAGCTGTCTCTGCGGAGTTGGCTCGGTGAGAAACTTAATGATAAGAAGAACAAGAAGAAGAATCCTTGCCTTTGATATAGCGCTTTTCGCATCTTCTAGGCGTCTCAAAGCGCTTCACAGAATACACCGTAAAGTGAGGCGGCTCTATCTATGCATGGGTACAAAAATCTAGCTGTGAGTGTATCTGTGTTGGTGTGTTCATCTCTGCGTGCGCATCTGTGTGTATATAAATGTGTGTGTAGCTGTGTGTTTGTGTATAACTGTGTGCGTGTGTGAGACGCTGGATACTAAACCACATCAAATGCAGGAAGATCAAAAGGCAGCGTACTGCAGGGCCTCTGAAGGATTCTCTGGGCGTTGGAGCCAGTGACGAACATGGGATGGAATCAGACCGTACTCATCAGAGCGAGAGAATAGGACTCCGCAGCCGTGACCTTTTCTCCTTGGCGTCTGCCTGGTGGGAGAGTTTGACAGGGACCTGCTTCGCGTTGAGGAAACGCGGGTCCTTTCAATTCCCCCCCCCCACTCACCTCGCCACACCGCGCGCGTGTCTGGCTCTTACACTTGCGGGGGGGGGGGGGGGGGCCTCCGAGAGAGAGAGAGAGAGAGGAGAGACGGACGCACCACCCTCAACACAACTCACAAACACAACACAGAGGCGGTTACACGGGCAACAGTAACCTCACACACGTTGCAGACTATTCATCATAATAGCAATAATAATCCTTGCATTTGATATCGCACTTTTCACATCTTATCGACGTCTCAAAGCGCTTCACAGAATGTACTGTAAAGTGAATTGACTGTATATTTGTGGGCGAAACGCGGCAGCCAATTGCACACAACGGCGTCCCCCACAAACAGTCGTGGATTGAAAATGACCAATTTTTATTAGTGCGGGGTTTTTTGACGGATTATTATTAGGCGCGAGGTGGAGTAAGGAAACATGCCCAAGGTTTCGTCCTAAATCTGCCTGGATTAGAACACAGGTCTCACGCTTGTAAGGCGAGTGCTCTAACCACTGAGCTGCAGATTCATAGAGAATCTGACAGCACAGGAGGCTATTCGGCCCGTCGTGCCTGTGCTGGCTCTTCGAACGAGCCATCAAACGGGTCCCATTCCCCCGTCTCTTATCCCCGTAGCCCTGCGATTGGTTTCCTTTCAAACTCCCCGCTCTTTAAACCATCGCTGGAGGTCCACAAAAGCAGCCAAGCGCCCGCTGAACTCAGAAGGGCTGAGCCGGCCGGTAACTTGTCCCATTAAATCAAAGTCACCAAACAGGGGAGGGCTAATCCCGTGCCACTTGCCACGAACGGAAAGATTTCACGGTCGCACGTAACCAAGCAGCTTTTATGAATCGCTAAGGCGTTGCTTTGCACCAATAGCCCAGTGAGATAAACTGTGCTGCACTGTACTGCGGTCACTTCACAGTGCTTCAGATGTGGTGCAATGCTAATGCCACACACACACACACACACAGACAGACACACAGATGTACAATGGACACCCACACACACAATTGCACATGGACACTTTTCCTCCCAAACACACACACAGTAACACACAAACACACACACACACACGCGCAGAGACCCTCCTCCCCCCCCCCCCCCACCATCACCCCCATTTCAATGACACACGACCTTCCAAAGACCACTGGATGTGAGCTGTGTTTTGTGTGTGTTCAGCACATTTTTTTTTAGGAGCCCGACATCTCAGTGATGGTAAGAGATGAGGCTGGAGGAGAGTGTGCAAAGTGCTCTGAGTATTGCTATTTATTGCTTCAACACAAAAGATGATGGATTGAGATGGATTCCTGGCTCGGGTTTGCAGAGATGGTAATAAGGAAAATACATTACATGCAAGGAATTAAAGGCAAGCCTTGGGTGTGGATGGGGGGAGGGGGGGAGGAAGGGGGGGATGGAGGAAAGTACTTGGTAGTACTCTCTTGTCCTTACAGTTTAATACAGTTGAATGAGGAAAGGATTTGTTATCAGGTGAGAGAGGGGGTGAGAGAGGGGGTGAGAGGGTGTGAGCACTTTTAACACACACCAACAGCCCTTCCTGTGGGACCTTCTTCCATTCTCCCCACCCGGGGGGGGGGATGGGTGGATTGGGAGATCCTCTGCATTGGACAAACTCCGAAAGGAAGCGGGGGAACCCTCAAAAGACTTCCTTCATCCCTGCTTCTCCCTACTTCCGGTACCTGCTAATTCTCCATGGATCTGTCCGCTCCCACCCGCATCAGCGGACTGTGGCCTGATCTGTGTCCCACCTCCCGCCCGGCCGGCCCACCGTCCATCGGCCCCCTTGGTGGCCAGGCCTTCAGCGCATGGCGTTCGGTGTCCACGAGTGCGATTGTGGGGAGCGTGGGACGGGATTCGAACCCTCGAGCTTCTCACACAGAGGGCGAGAGGCAGATGGGGGCCCTGAGGGAATCTCTTTATCTTTAACATCCTCCTGAACCCAGGCTGCGGAGTCACATAGCTGGGTGGGGGGGGGTGGTGGGGGGGGGGGGGCGGGGGGGGGGGGCATGTATTCTTTCCGGGATTTCACGGTTTGTCTCCTTGTGCCTCGGTTCCCTCCCCTCCGTCCGTGCCAAGGCCAGGAGCCCATGCGACTCTGGCTTACCCCGAGGCGGCCGATTGATACTATTACAGCCGCCCGCTTTGAGCTCATCTTAAATCCCACCCAGACACTCGCCGTCACATTTTCCGCCTGGTAACTGCCTGTCCGGATTCCCATCAGGGCCCGTCACTCTTTTTGCGGATGTATTCCCTGGACCGAATGTCCGCCTGCAAAGAGAGGGTGGAGGGAGGGAGGAAGGGAGGAAGGGAGGAAGGGAGGGAGGGAGGGAGGGAGAGAGAGAGAGAGAGATCAGATTCAGTGAAAAACACACCAGCGTTTTGCACAGTCAGTAAATCCTACTACTAATAATAATCCTTGCATTTGATCTAGCGCTTTTCACATCTGATCGACGTCTCAAAGCGCTTCACAGAATGTACTGTAAAGCGAATTGACTGTATACTTGTGGGCGAAACGCGGCAGCCAATTGCGCACAGCAGCGTCCCCACAAACAGTCTGCATTGAAATGACCAATTTTTTTTAGTATTGTGTTCTTTTTGGGGGATGGGTTATTATTAGGTCTGTCTGTGTATGTGTGTGTGTGTGTGTGTGGAGTAATTGGCTGTTGCGTGTTGTGCACCAATATACAGTAAATTCACTTTACAGTGCATTCTGCGAAGCGCATTCAGGCGCCTAGTAGACGTGAGAGGCGCTGTATCAAATACAAGGATTATCGTTCTCACTAACCCACCCACCCACAACCACTCACTAGATCTGACTTTAAACAGTTGCTGTTTCAGTGCAGCACACGCTCACACGCCTGCTCGTGTTCTCGATTCCAGTTGTCATTCTTCCATCCAGTTCCTCCGTGCCTTCTCTCTCGCAATATGTGTGTGTGTGTGGGGGGGGGGGGGGGGGGGGGTCGGGGGGGAGGGTAACTGCTGTCCTCTCCCCTCTCCCTCTCCCTCTCCCCCTCCACCGCCCCCTCCCATATGCGACGCTGTTCATGTATAATTCAGACATGCTGGGAAACGTTGGACTGAACAAATGACTCCGTTGGGTATAGTTGTGGGTGGTGGGGGGAGAGGGGTGGGAGTGGGGGGCAACGGGTTTGTGTGTGATAAAAACATCAACCGCCAATGAAACAGGGTGATTTACTAAGCTGCAGACTGTAAGGTTTACACATGTTGAGTGGGGGGGGGGGGGGTGGTCCACCCACTCCCTTGTTTCGCTCACAGAAACCGTCAAAAAAGAGACGGTCTTGAAGATGAGATGAAACGAGCTGTCTCACTCACAGAGAGACGCTGGCAGGGGCTTGCTTTTTTATCTCTCTCTCTCTCTCTTCAGTCGTTACCGCAGTATAATGCAATGCCCTTTCTCCGCAGTTTGCAAACGCGAACCTACGCTGTTCCCCTCGTCTCTCGCATCATGCCAGATCTTTTTGATCCCATTCTCCCACTTATTTCCCCCCCTCCCCGCGCCCCCCCCCCCCCCCGCCCCCCAACCCCCCCCACCACCCTCTCCCCCATTCTCCTTAATGCCCTCACATCCCATTAGCTATCTGTCAAATCAGCTAGGTGGCATCCTGGCTCAAAGATCTCATGTTACTATTGTTGAGAACGCTTCACAGAATTATACTGTAAAGCGAATTGACCGTGTATTTTGCAGGGGTAACCCAGCAGCACACCTTGGGCGAGTTTCCTTACTCCACACGCCTGATAATAATCCATCCCCCCCCAAAAACCCTGCAATAAATTGGTCATTTCGATCCACGACTGTTCGTGGGGACGCGGCAGCTGCGCGCAACTGGCTGCCGCGTTTCACCCGTAAGTACAACAGTCAATTCACTTTACGGTATGTTCCGTGAAGACGTGAAAAGCGCGATGCCAAATGCAAGTGTCATTATTATTATTATTTTAGCAAAAATAAACACACAGATCAGCGCTGGGGGTTCCCTGAATGGAGACAGTGCAGAGGGGGAAATGCCGCATTGCCCCCGTGTGGCCACCGAGAGCACTGCGGGTGCAAGGCAGTGGCTTTGTGGTTCCAAAGTCGGTCGAGGATAAGACCCGAAAGAGCGTGGCAGCCCACGGGAAAATAACAGCGGCAGTAATGAGTATGGAGAAGGGAGTTTCTCTCTCCTGGTGACCTGACGAACAATTCCCCTGCGCTCCCCCCCACCCCCTCCCCCCCCCCCACCAAAAAATACAATTGGTCACTCGAGTGTACACAAACGGGCTGCGGTGTTCACCCCCGAATTTACACAGTCACTACACTTTGGAGGTATATCCTGTTAAGCGCTTTGAGACATGATAAGGCGCTGTATCAAACGCAGGGATTATATGTCAGCGTAGGCCAAACGACGGAGCAGTCATCAAACAAATCCCCCAAAACATTCACACGAGCGTCGCTAAGTCGGTGTTTGATTGGTAATGTGTTTCCAGGTTTTTCTTGATGGAATATTTAATAATAATAATAATAATAATCTTTGCATTTGATATAGCGCCCTATCATGTCTGCTGGACGTCTCGAAGAGCTTCACAGAATACTCCGTAAAGTGAATGGACTGTATATATTTGTGGGCGAAATGCGGCAGCCAATCGCGCACAGCAGCGTCCCCCACAAACAGTCGTGGGTTGGAATGACCCATTTTAAATGATTATGTTTTTTTTTGGAAGGATTATTATTAGGCGCGTGTGTGTGGAGTAAGGAAACTTGCCCAAGGTCTCACCCTGATCTGCCTGGATTCAAACACAAGTCTCTCTCTTGAGGGCTCGTCTCTCAAGCGAGAGACCTGGGTTCGATTCCCGGCAGGTCAGGGCGAAACCTTGGGCACGTTTCCTTACCCCGCACGTCTGATAATGATCCCTCAAAAAAAATAATAACTTGATCATTTCAATCCACGACTCTGTGTCTTCGAGACGCGGATAAGATGCGACAAGCGCAAATGCAAAATGCAAACGCAAGGATTGTTATTATTATTCCGTGGCCCGGTATTCAGCGCCTTTAAAAACCCAACTGTCCTGAGACAGATTTGTTCCTTACATCGCTGCATGGCTCTTAGCCGCTGCAAACTGAACGCATTAAATAATGCAAGACTGAAGTCAGCCCCTGAGGTGGTGAGGGAACGGGTGACGGATTTCCTTGGGATTCCACCATTTATTTTGTTTCCTTCCCCGGGGAATAACTCGACGGCTCTCGCCACTGCGCCCAGACCTGCGAGATCGGGAATGTGGAGCTCCGGCAGCTCAGTGGTTAGAGCGCTCGCCTTACAAGAGTGAGACCTGTGTTCGAATCCAGGCAGGTCAGGGCGAAACCTTGGGCAAGTTTCCTTTCTCCACACACACACCTTTTTGCCCCTCCCCCTGGCTCGGCCCCGCGATCCATTACTGGGAAGCGCTCTGAGACGCCGCCCGGCGTGGAGTGAGTGAGGGTGCGATATAAATCCAAGTTGTTGTTGTTCTTGAATCGTAGAAACAGGGAGACCACTGTGTGACCTTGTCAGAGAACTCCGACAAGGTCCGCACCCCCCCCACATATCCCCTCCCCCCACATACGCACAAACGCCCTTATACTGTATATTTTTCCTCATTGTTTTAATTCCCTTTCTATTTGAAGAGCTGTGTTATTGTGGATGTTATGGAAGTCTCTGTGTGCGCGTGCGCACGTGCGTGTACGTTCATGTGTCCAGTCACCCGCTCACTGACAACCGGTAAATAGTTTCCGCGGCGAGTCAAATTGGGACGAGAGAGGATTTTTTTTTTTCTTGAAAACCGCAAAGGTCACGATGAAATTTACGCCCAGTGGCACGGAGATTCTAGGAGCGAAACCCGGTAGCGAGCGGACGGGATGCACGTTTATTAAGCGACTGTGTCCCATCACATCAATTTGTGGTTTTATTTCCCTTTCTCACAATAACAGTACATCAAATTAATAACGCTGCTTTCACAGTACAGCGGAGTGGCGCGATTTAAATATAATTTACGACGCAATTACTTCTACAGGACTCAGCGTAGCACATACTTTGCATCGATTTAGAGCTTTGTGCTTCCAACAAAGCACACGAGATCTCAGCTGACAATACACTGGGCAAGAATAATGTAACGGTTGTTACTTGGGGATCGGTCGGACACTCTCCCGCCTTTGAGATAGAAGGTTGTGGGTTCAAACCACCCCCACCCAAGTCAGACTTGGAATCACATTGTCTAAGACGTCGCTCCCGTGCAGCGCTGGGGGTGGGCGAGTGTGTTGCACTGTCTCGAGTGACAAGGCGTTAAATACTCGTAGTCCTACAACAACGACAACTTGGATTTATATAGCGTCACTCCACGCCGGACGGCGTCTCAGAGCGCTTCACAATAACGATCCCGAGGCCGAGCCAGTGGGAATGGGGGTGGGGGGGGGGAAGAGGGGAAGAAGGTGACTGTGGGGGGTGCGAGGCAAAGGGAGTGAGGGAGGGAGTTCCAGAGCCTCGGGGGGAGTGGGGGTGGGTAGCGGCTGAAGCCGTTTGATGTCGAGCCCGATCACGTCATTGAGACATCTCAAAGCGCTTCACAGGAAAGCGAATCTGCCGTATATTTTGTTGGGCGAAACAAATCGAACGCAGGGATTATGATTGCTCACCTGGTGCGCTTGTCACCCACCTGTCTGATCGGCTCTGGCACGCGGAAGTTGCAGCAGGAGTGAGTGAGTCTGACGGCCGTCTCCAGGCTGATCCTGTGACCCACGGAGACGTAAACGGGCTTAGTGCTTCGCGCGCAGCTTCTGAGCGCCTGTCACGTGAGAGTAAAAGATAAGAAAATGACGGCCACGTAGGGTAAGGTACACGTTTACACCCGCGTGTCGGGAGGACATCCCTTGGACACTTACCAACAGCAGCTGGGAACCGAGCTGGGGGTGGGGGACAGACGACCTAAAGCACGGTGAGAGGGGTAGCTACCTTCTCCTGTGTGTCTATGTCAAGATTCCTCTTTAAACCACGTTGACATCCTTTCTTTGCCTGGGTAAATAAGTCAATAGCAATTAACTTACATTTACTCCTCTGGCTTTGGACTAAACCTTCAAGAGTTTGGAAAAGTTGACCACCTCGACTGCAGGATTCCAGCCTGCGCAGGGGAGAACCCTCAATGTATTTCTAGTCCCAGCCGCTGTTGGGAGTCCTGTAGCTCAGTGGTTGAGAGCACTCGCCTTTTACAAGCCGTGAGACCGGTGTTCGAATTTCAGGCAGGTCAGGGCGAAACCTTGGGCAAATTTCCTTACTCCACACGCCTAATAATAATTTGTTCCCCCACCACCCCCGAAAAACAACACAATAATAAAATTTGGTCACTTCAATCCACGACTGTTTGTGGGGGACGCCGCTGTGCGCAATTGGCTGCCGCGTTTCGCCCACAAATATACAGTCAATTCACTTTACAGTACATTCGGTGAAGCGAGTTGAGACGTCTAGAAGACGTGAAAAGCGCCAGATCAAATGCAAGGATTATTCTTTTTATATTACCATGGTCATCTCCTTAATCACTTGGCCACGATTACTTCAATGGGTAAACCTTTGCTGAAGGAGAATTATAATTTTCAGCAAACCCAGACCCGAGCCCCTCTGTTATCTCTGTTTGGGTTGAACAATGAATACAGACATAACCCCCGGTTTTGTCTTTGGCAGATCTGAGGTACGTTTCGCTGGACAAAGACTCTGCCACTTACCATGCCTAACACTTTGCTGGAGTGTCCTGTGAGTGGATATGTGTCGCCTGCTTCCTGAAGATCTTTCAGCTGCAAAGTAAACGTGTAAAGGTAGCATCGCAGGTTTGGAAAGAGAACCTCTTTAGGATTCTATTGTGACTCTGGAAGGCGGGTGGGGGAGAGAACAGCTCAGCCCAATGTACACTGACCCAACCCACCCCACCCCACCCAACCCACCTCAACCCAACTCAACTCACCTCAACTCAATTCAACCCAACGAAACTCAACCCAAACAAACTCAACCCAACCCACCTCGGCCCAACCCACCTCAACCCAACCCACCTCGGCCCAACCCACCTCAACCCAACCCACCAAAGCCAACCCAACTCAACCCACCTCAACCCAACCAATGCCAAACCAGCCAAACCCAATACTTCCCAGCATCTCTATGTAAATCTCCAGTACATCTGCACAAAGTTACTCAAACTCAACAGAAATGCATAAAAAGAAAACAGTGCATGCATCGCATAGAACAATATGGAAGTCACAGGCCAGTTTGGCTCAACCATTCATTCAATCTGTGACCGAAAATTTGATGTCATCCAAATTTTGCTGCCGCTAAATAAGAACATAGGAATTGCTAGACAATGGAAGACCAAAGTCCATTGCAGTTCGCCTCCCATACTTTATACAGTACGGTATAAACTCTATATTCTATATATAATATACTGTATGATCTATACTGTATTCCCCTGAACTTCTCTCTTACCTTTTCTTTCAGGAGGATCTTTTCCTCCAGACCATCCACCCACAAGAGATTCTTGGCGACACCAACACAGGGCAAGTCTGTGAGGACACCAAGGTGACAGGCCACACCGAAATCTGTGTGCAGAGAACAAGCTCACACTGAGAGAGGCTGGACGGTAATCGACAGTAACAACGATAAAATCACCGTCAGGAGGATGTCTGAAGGAGATATGCTCTCAAGTGTAGTGACTGTGCATTTTGCGGGCGTTCGCACCTCAGGCCGCTTAGTGATCCGCCACCGAGCCCAGCGCAGCATTGGAGGGTCAGACTGGACTGTGGACACAGATAAGCCGACTTGGAAGGCTTGAATCCATCAACCTTCACTCCGACCCGCAGCGATGCTGACTGAGTATGGGGGAGGTGCGGAGATCAAGTCATTTTTTTTTTTTTAAGAGCGCTCTAACCATTTCTCAAAGAGCTTCACGGCAAACCGTGATGTGGAATGGTGGGGCTCACCTCTCTGGTGTAAACTCCCATTGCCATCCACCAGAATAACCTGAAACATCGAGAAACAATATTAGGGACCACGGCCACATAACGCACGACATTCAAGAGTTTCGCAGCTGTTATCCCGCTCGGGGAGGGGGGCGGGGTGGAGAGACCCAGGTTAGTATTGATCATTACTTCCGGGAGCTTCACTAACCAGACTGACTTAAACTTTAGTAACGCCGCATTTAGCAATTCCCTTCACTGTGTATCCTATGAAGCACTTTGAGACATCTCAAAGATGTGATAAGGCTCTAGATCAGATGCAAGGATTATTATTATTAGTAGTAGTAGTAGTAGAAGCAGACTGAGTTAAGCGTTGGTAATTATACAGACAAAACGTCGACGCAACTGCAGTTACACTCCTTCTAAAAACAAATTCCTTTCTTTGCATCAATTCCCCCACCCCATCCCCACCCCCTACAAAAGTTTGATAAGATCATTGTTCCAATCCTCCCCCATCTGTACGGAGCTCCTGTAGCTCAGTGGTTAGAGCGCTTGCCTTACAACCTGTGTTCGAATCCAGGCAGATCGGGGCGAAACCTTGGGCAAGTTTAATAATCCGTCCCAAAACCCCCCCCCCCACAATAATATAAATTGGTCATTTCGATCCACGACTGTTTGTGGGGGGGACGCTGCTGTGCGCAATTGGCTGCCGTGTTTCGCCCACAAATAGACAGTCAATACACTTTACAGTGTATTCCGTGAAGCGCTTTGAGACGTCGTTAAGATGTGAAAAGCGCGATATCAAATGGAACGATTATATATCATTATTGCTATTGTTATTATTAGATGGAGCCTGTGTGACAACGCACAAGACAAGTGTTGTTCCCCCTCCTCCACCTCCCACCCCCCCCCCACCACGAACGGGTGTTGACTGAAACAAGGCTGCCTCATAAACCTAGGTACTCGCAAGAGCAACTCAATCAATACGTCCGCTTTCTGTCAGGTCATTACCTCCAGCTCTCGGAGAGCGCGGTGACCATGTTACTAAGGCTGTGAAGACAGTTTCCAAGGGGCAGGAGGTGACGTGACATGACAGACGCAATCCGCTGCGGTGGTGATACAGACGCTCAGTGTAACCGAGTCCCAGATACATAGCTTGGGGCTGTCCCCTCGTTAAGAGAAAAAGGGTTTGACTGTCTTCCACGTGGACGGTTAACGCGTGGGTTATTCGTGACGAGAAGGTCACTGGCGTAGTTTATTGTGAAGCCTGAGGTCCCGCCAGCCGGTTCAGGCGAACGTTAAAATATCCCGTGGCACTGTTCGAAAAGAGAAAGGAGTGTTTCTCTCTCCCGATGTCCTCGGCCGGCAATCCCCCGCTCCCCCCCCCCCCCCACCCCGAATAAGTCCCTCGGCTCCGCCGGAGGCCGTTTGTGGGATCCCGCCGTGCGCAAACCGGCTGCCGCGATTCACCCGCAAACATGCAGAGTTAATCCACTTCACGGTAAATCAAGAGAGAAAAACAGATTGAAACGCAAAGAGGCTCGATCCCTCACACGGGCAATAAACGCATTACGCCGGCGAGTGAATGCAATCTCAGTTTGCGAAAGCAGTTCACCACCACTCAAGCTTTTCATCCTGCATTTAAAGGACATTTATGTGAACCCATCCATCAAATTACTGACCTGTTATTCAACGACAGGTTTCAATTATCCCGTAAGAGCTTTTGCCTGCGGTAAAAGCTTATCTTATCAATGTTTTATTGACGTTCTTTCCCCCTCTCTGTGCACCCCCATCACTCCATAACTCCACAATGTTTTGCCACACTCTCTCGCTTTACACTTGTAAATCTGCCGGGACCCTTAACCCTGTCCTGTCAAGCACAATAAATGCCGGCAAGTCATTCCCTTATCTTATCTGTCGCGCACGGCAGCCAATTTTAGCACAGAGACGATCCATAGACAGGCAACGAGTGAAGGACCAATGTTACCTGGGGTGTGGGGGGGTAGGAATTATAGAGCAATGTAAAGAAAAGAGTTTAATAACATATAACACTGGGAAAGGACTGATTGATTTGTCTCCTGGAATTATAAATGATAAATTTGTACGCAGAATTATAGATTTTGTGAATTCATACGTTTTCAGTTCCGTGGAAAAGACACTGGTTATACTTTGTTTGTTTGGTTTGGAGATCGATCCGACAGATTTGGGCGTCTAATAACAACAACAACAACTCGCATTTATGTAGCACCCTCCACAACGGGCGGCGTCTCAAAGAGAGCTTAATGAGGAGAGAGGAGAGAGAGATGGAGAGTGAAAGAGAGATGATTCACCCTGCGAGTTGGGACATTGAGAGTTAAAATTGAGGTTAAGTATAAGTATCTCTCTTGTTAATGGCGTCTTAAAGCGCTACTGAACTCTCCCAGTGAGACCTGAATGTTATTTAATCTCTCTAATCTGGTCGCTACTCTATGTAATAGACATTAGACATTGAACCTATGTGCTTTGATTATTTGACAATCTGATAAAACGGAGTCTAATTGATTAGGACATGTGTCGACGTTGGAATTATTCACAGCTCCGGCTATAAACTCGACAAGCAGGAAGGACATCAAGAGAAACTCGCCTCTCTTTCGAACGGCGTATCAGACATCTACCACCTCTACTCCAATAAGGCGTGCTCCAGACAGCCGAATAATAATAATCAGAATAATAATCCTGGCAATCGATATAGCTCTTCCAGACGTCTCTAGACGTCTCAAAACGCTTCACACAATATACTGTAAAGTGAATTGACTGTATATTTGTGGGCGAAACGCGGCAGCCAATTGCGCACAGCATTCAGACGCCTCAAAGCGCTTCACGAGTTAATAATAATAATCCTGGCAATTGGTATAGCGCTTTTCACGTCTTCTAGACGTCTCAAAGCGCTTCACAGAATGTACTGTAAAGTGAATTGATCGTACACTTGTGAGCGAAACTCAGCAGCCAATTGCGCATTCGAACACAGTTCTCACGTTTGTAAGCCGAGTGCTCTAACCACTGAGCGACAGGACTCCATGGGCTGTAACGTGAATTAATTGACTGTATTTGGGGGGGGGGCCGAGTCTAATGCGTGTCAATGGCCGAGTTTCCCACCTGGGGCATTAGACTGGGCTCCTTCTGCTGCAGTCTCTGCACGGCTTCCACCAGGAAGGGCGTCTCCCGGAACGCCAGGAACCCCGGGATGTAAGGGGCGTTCAGGCACACCATTTGGAATTCCTCGTAGACAACCTGGGCAGAGAGTCAAGAGCATCAGAGACATCCACGGCCCAACACTGAGGGCGCAGAACCACTGCAGCTGCTCGTTACAACAGCAACAACAACAACAACCCCGATTTATATAGCGCCCTCCACGCCGGACTACGTCTCAGAGCACTTCAAATTAAGCTGTATTAAGCTGTAACGCACTCACCAAACCCTTAACAGTGTTAGACCGCTTCATAAACCAGAGGACACCACAACTTTCGACAAAGGTTAGGGAGGCTCAAGGCGATAGGTTGGTCCCAGCCTTTGTTATGAATAAAGGTTATGGACCACAACATCAACAACAAGTTACTTTAGGTCCCAAAGCCTTTCACGTGGGGAGGAATGTCCCGGGGGGAGGCGGCTGGGCAGTCAGTGATTCAGACCCGAGCTGTAGGTTCGGATCAGGCGGGGAGGGGGGGACAGGGGTAGGAGGGTGACTGACGCTGTGGTGGAAGAGGAGGGTCTTGAACACGTCTTAATCGCATCTTAAATCGGGAGCCGCCATTCCCCAAATCAGGATCTGCCAGATTCCCAAATCAGGGCCAAATTCTTGGAAATTCACTTTTCGGTGATTTACTGAACCTTATGTGGACAGAGCGAGCCTCTCTCTCTGACCTTGGCCTCAGGCAAAAGCAAGTTGATTTTTCTTTTGCAAGACTTTTTTTTTGTTGTTGGGCAAACGCTGCATTTTAACCCAAATTACCCACGGGAAACGCAAGCGGAAAAAATAGTGTCCTATTAATAGGGGAATGTGTGAGATCTGGGCTATTTTTAGCATGAGCAACACCAAGCTGTGAGTCTTGGGAAAATGATCCAAGTATTGCATCTGCTATTGCCACATATGCCAGGAAGGCATTCGTCACAGCTATAGATGCTCCCCTTAAGACAACTACCCTGGGGGAGGCGGAGGCGCGACACAGTCCTTCAGATGAGACATGAAATCAGCTCCCTCCTGGGCCCGTTCAGGTGGATGTTAAAAGATCCCCAGTCGCTGTGGCGTACATTCAAAATCGTGTGACATCCTTCCAGTTGTGAAAGGCAGTCCATCCATGATTGCAAGAATTATTATTATTAAGGGTAATATGGACCACTGTTAGCCGCCTCACAGAAGGAGGTGGGTGCGTTCCACTTCAACCAAAGTGCACACACGGAGAGATGAGCCAAAGTCTCTGCTCCTAATCACCAACCCAGCCATCGCTCCCTACCAGACAAAGAGCATTGGCAAGTTAATAACAACAATAATAATAATCCTTGCATCTGATAAAGCCCCTTATCACTGCATTGAGATGTCTCACACGAAATATTGCAAAGTGGATTGGCTGTGTATTTTGCGGGGCGGGACCTGCAAACAAACAGTGGTGGTTCGAGTGACCAAATTATTATTTTAGAAGCGTGTGGAGTTTAGGAAACTTGGCGCTCTTGTTCAACAATATCATCTTATTATAACACAAACAGTATCATCAAATCAGCTATAGAGGTTCCACGTTTCCTGCTCAACGCTACCTCCAGTTCAGGATAACTGAGGACGACCAGTGCAGCACAGGCGTTGACCTCGTCTCCCTTGATGAAGGACAGGTCGACCCCTCCGACCCGCTCCAGCCCTCTGAAGCCCTCTGCTTTCTCCCAGTCCTCAGTGTCGTGGTCAATCATCTCCTCTTTCAGCTTGGATTGCCTGCTGTCGGAAGAAAGGAAGCCACAGTCCTTGGAAAATCACAATAGGATTCACATCGATACAGAGCAATTCACATCGGGAGGACGTCTCAAAATGCTTTGCGGTGCTTAACAATAGTAATCCTTGCATTTGAGCGCTTTTCACATCTTCTCAACGTCTCAAAGCGCTTCATGGAATATGATATAGCGCTAAAGTGAATCGACTATCTATTTGTGAGTGAAACACGGCAGCCAATTGTGCACAGCAGTGTCCCCACAAACAGTCGTGGATTGAAAATGACCAATTTATTATTGTTTTATTTTTTGAGGGATTTTTATCGGACGTGTGGAGTAAGGAAAGTTGCCCAAGGTTTCGCCCCGACCCGCCTGGAATTGAACCCAGGTCTCAACTCTTGTAAGGCGAGCGCTCTAACCACTGAGCTACAGGATTCCACATTTGGATGGACAACCAAGCTGGGGCAGGGGGGTAAAATATACAGTCAATTCACTTTACAGTATATTCTGTGAAGTGCTTTGAGACGTCTAGAAGACGTGGAACTCCATCCAAATTGTTGTCATTTGGTGTTTGTGATTTTGTTGTTGCGCAGTCGTTGAAAAGCGCTGTATCAAATGCCAGAATCATCATCATTACCAAACGCAAAGATTATTATTAATGAATATTATGATGACCACCATCTGTAATACTGTGAGGGATTAGCCACCCACATCCACACACAATCAGTCCTGGTTCAGCCTACAAATCCCGGCGAGCACCGCGCCAGCAGGCATCACTGAGCCTACAGGTCCCGGCGAGCACCGCGGGGCCTGAGGCCGCAGCCCGAGCCCCTCCCCCTCGCACCGTTGGTGCGCAGTGCGCAGGCGCGGCTTGGATACATTGTACCCATGTTGAGAGTATCTCAGGCCAGGCGGGATATTTAAATCCCAGCAGCGTCCCCCGGCCCCAGCACAGCCCAAGTCTGTCTGTCACTCACTCACTCACTCCCTCCCTTCCTCCCTCCCTCCTTCCGGGAACCCCTTCCACCTAATTGATTGGGTTTGTCTGCACAGCCAGCGGCCAGGTTGCGAATGGGAGGGGACATGAGAATAGGAAAGTTCTGAGAGATAGAGTGAGAGAGGGAGAGAGAGACACACACACACACACACATCCCGCCGGTACCTCTCCCACTCCCGGAGCAACTCTGGCGATGCCGCCGCCATCTAATTCCTCGGTCCCGGGCGTCACCTACCCGCCCTCCAGCGTCACTTCCCGCACGGCCTTGCTTCCCCTCCTCCCAGCACTTTCTATCAAGACCTGTTGCAAACAAGTCTCCTTTCCCTCCCTCCCTCCCTCCCTCCCATTGCAAATTGGACTGTTGACAAGCCTCATATCTCCTGTCGCTGCTACTATCAATAATCCTGGCATTTAATACAATAGTAATAGGAATGGCAATCGCATCTTTCACACCAGGATGTCTCGGAATCCTTCATAGGAGATACACAGTGAAGTTGACTGATGGAGGCAAAACACAGCAGTCAAGTTGGACACAGTGTGCAGTAGTAAATCATCTATATCGCGTTCATGAGGGTGGGGGTATAAGAGCGAAACAGCTAATCACCGAGACTCGCCACATAGTGGGCATTTAAGTCACTGTATTTGATCCTTTAAAGAGACGTACCCAATCTAATGGCAAAAACCCAATGTTGCACTCCGGGCTCTCTGATCAGGTGTAATTAGCAAAAGTTGTTAAGGTTTTGGTTAAATGTTAGTCTCGAGTCCCCTCTGCTGGACCTGCTGGTGAATGACTCCAGTCGTGTTCCTTCTGTTGCCTTTGGCGTCCAATCCGCACTGGTTCCGTGTGTGTGATCTCGGGGAGGCGGGGGGACTTGCTGTAAAACAAGACCGAGTTTAAATAAAGGGCAGGTCTGTCGATCATGGTGGAGATGAGATAATTGCAGCGTTTGAAGAGAAGTTAGAGGGCTGCCAGGAACTTCTTCCCCGTTGCTAGCAGTTTGGTGTTATATATATATATATATTTGCACAACGAATCTGCTCAAACCCCCCTTGTGTTCCAGGCTCCAAAGGCCACAGTTGATGTGTGTGTGTGTGTGTGTGTGTGGCAAAGGGGTGAGGGTTTCAAGAGATGCCCGAGCCAACACCCCTCCAACGCATGGAAAACCGCTAACGATAATAATCCTCGCGTTTGACACGGCGCCTGATCGCACCTTCGAGACGTCTCAAAGCGCTTCGCAGCGCGAGACGCTGTACTGTACAGTGAATTGACCGCATATTTTGTGGGCGAAACGCGGCAACCAACCGACATGGGTGGTTTTCGAGTCGATCGTGTAAGTCTCAGATTTGAATTTTAGAAAAACTTTTTGTTCGCTGACAACATTGATAAAGTCGAGCTAAAAGGTCTGTCTCTCTACCTCCACCAATACTTACTTGCCTGGTAAATCTTTCCTCCCTTGAACCTAGGAAGTGGGAATGCTCAGAAGGCAGATACTTAGTGACAGACACACTAAGCAAGTAAGGAGCACATGTTGAAAAATCTCCTTTTATTATCATTAGTTTTAATGGGCTTCAGTAGAAATTACATCACGACTATAAAACGACCACATTTGCCATGGTTTTCTTTTGATTGACACTCGCTCCAAAGTTCGCAAGAATCCACATTTCAAAGCTTTGACGTACACAAGTTTTAACGGCAGTTTTAATTTGAATTAAAAGGCAGCATCTAGCATCTGAAGGCACCGCTGAATTGAAGTACTGCAAAAGTTTCGTGAAAGCAACAATGCTTACATCCTGTTTATAATAATCCTGGCATGTCACAGCTTCAGGACACCTCAAAGCGCCGCGCGGAATACATCGCAAGGTGAATCGACGATATATTTTGCGGGCAAAACGCGGCAGCCAATTGCACGCAGCAGTGTCCCACAAAACAGTCATGGATTGAGTGGCTAAATTCTTTTTAAAACGTTTTTGAAGGGATTAGCGATCCACTAACCGACCAACAACTGGATTCCTACCTACTTACTGCTGGGTAAACAGGCATGTGGAGTAAGGAATTTGCCTAATGTTTTGTCCCGCCCGGCAGTCAAAACTCGTCGTTTGCGAGACGAGCGCTCGAAAACATAGGCGACGGGACTCCGCAAAGAGGGCTACAGGACTCCACTCCTTTATATGGCAAAGCAGCAGCCGAGTTCAGGACCCCGAGTGATAGCCGTGTAAACATGCAATTAAGGGCAGAGGTTTGTGCAATTACTGTACAACGTTGAGATTCTTTTGGTTATAAAAACGCAAAAAAAAGGCACGATTCTCCTCGTCTCTTGACCCCCCCCCCCCCCCCCCCCCAGATCAATAGCTTTTTTTTTTCCAAGCTGTAAACCTGAAGAAACATCTACAAAAGTTCCAATGAGTGCCGCCTTTCACATCAGCACAGGTTAGCAGCAATATTTCCGCTGGAAGACGCTACGTGAAATAAAGATTTTTTTTAAAAAAAAAACATTCTTTCGCTCCCTGTTCTCTTAACAGGACGCTTTTTGCTGCGGTTTGTTTATTCGTGTGTTGTTGTTTTTTTTTGCTTCGCACGTTTCAAAATTATCGTGCGTGTTGCAGGCGTTCTCGTTTAAACCGCGCGGCGGTTTTCCACGTCTCCACGGCCGTCGACAGGGCCACTCCTTTCGGGAAACACTCGTCAAGTTCCGGCAGATTCTCCACGTCCTTCTGTTCCATAAAACTGCTCAACGAATCTCTCAGGCTGTGGAACAAACGACACCGGGGCTAGGATTGCTTGTCTACATCGGCTTCAAATTCACTCTGCGATTTATTATCGCAACGACAATCCTCGCACTCGATATGCGCGTCGAAACGTCTCAGCGCTCTGGGACGCCCTCCCGACGCGAAAGGCGCTTTGTAAATGTAATTTGATTGCTTTGCTGTGGTTGTCCCCAAGCGCTTCGGAAGATGTCACTGGAAATGCCTGGGAAAACGTGGCAGGGGAACGTTGCACACGGCTTTGGTTTCAACATCTAAGCCGAACCCAGCAAAATGCAGCCAGAGCTTTTGAGATCCCATGAAATTCACCTGAACACGTAACCTTGTAACCCAGTGGCCAGAATGGTCCTTCCCAGACAAGCAGCAGGAAAGCTTGACAGACATTGCTATCAATGAATGGCAAGATGTGTCATTTGAGCTGGTTAGACTCCAGCAGTAACCTCCTCCCTTGGGTCTCCCAAGCCTTGGCTCTTGCCAACCTGCTCTTAATCCTTTCCGGAATTAGGCAAGCAGGATTTACCCCCTCCAGGGAGAGAGTGCGCAGTCTATCCCAACAATCTATCTCTGGGATTTCCACGTGCAGCCGCGATGCGTGGTTTGGATACTCTTAAGCAGCGGGGGAATAAATGATCTTCAGGGTTATGGGGCGGCTGCCTTACCTCCACGTTGGGTTGAAAGCATCGGACGCTTGGATGCTCCTGCATTTGAGGATCAGCATCTCGTGTAGTTCCAGTATGAACGTATCAACGCTGGCCTGAATGAGGAAGGCATGCAGGCCTTTCTCCTCCTCCTTGGACAGGCACTGTTTGTAATCATCTCCGACTCCCGGGAAAGGTTCCTGGGGGGAGCGAGCAACACGAGCCGCGAGGTCAAACTCAAACACAGGCGAATGAAACGCCTGCCCGCGTGCATACGGGGGACACAGAGAGACCGTGACGGAGAGAGAGAGAGAGAGTTAAAAGCAGCTCATCTTACCCTCTTCAAGCGGAGCAGGTATTCAGACTTTCGTGCAGAAAGGAGTTGCCAAAGTGCCTGGATGTGCTTTAAGCTGCACCTCACCAGTGCCTGGAGGAAGCAAATCAAGACGGTTTAACTTGTTTGATCTACACACGTAATGGACAGTCAAGGGGAGGGCGAGAGTCAGGAGGGGAGGGAGAGAGTTGGAAGGGCAGCAGAGGGCACGCTGGAAGAGGGAGGTCTTGAGACCGGCCTTGAAGGAGGCGAGGGAGGCAAAAGGGACTCTGAGATGGAGTTCCAGAGTGTGGGGGCAGAAGTGCAGGTCGGTCTGAT
Organism: Hydrolagus colliei; assembly: GCA_035084275.1. NCBI lineage: Eukaryota > Metazoa > Chordata > Chondrichthyes > Chimaeriformes > Chimaeridae > Hydrolagus > Hydrolagus colliei. The sequence continues at coordinate 3,417,877 of CM068760.1, forward strand.
AAGGCAAAGTCTTAGCGACGGTGCGTTTTGTAGGAGAACCAGGGTAACTAGCAGGTGACTTGCCTCCATGACGTGAGGTGCAGTTTGGTCTCCCATCTGCAGCACGTTCCTCAGGTAATCCACGAGCAGCCGGTCAGGGTTCTCGCCCGACATGGCCAGGAAACCCAAGATCAGCTCCACAGCAGTGAAGGCTTCGCAGACATCGCTGTAGGACTGCAGCTCCCCACTGATGGCATTGATAGTGGAGTTTGGCAGAGATTCCTGAAGGAAAGGCGATGTAACAAATTAAGGGAGGGGGGGGGGGGGGGTGCGAGAAAATTAGTTATTCTGTAGCTTTTTTAAAAAAAAAATCACCAATATTACAATACACACACAAATATTATAATAGTAATAATCCTTGCATTTGATATAGCGCTTTTCAGGTCTTCTACGACTGTATATTTGTGGGAGAAACGTGGCAGCCAATTGCGGACAGCCAGCGTCCCACAAACAGGCATGGATTGAAATGACCAATTTATTACTGGGTTTTTGTTGGGGGGGGAGGATTATTATTCGGCGTGTGGAGTAAGGAAACTTGCCCAAGGTTTCGCCCTGACCTGCCTGGAATTGAACTCAGGTCTCTCGCTTGCAAGGCGACTGCTCTAACCGTTGAGCTACCGGACTCCATATCTCTCGCGCGCACGATTCTCTCTCTGAACCATGCACGTATGATACTCCCTCATGAGCACATCTCACATTTCTGTACACATAGACTTCAACTTGAATCTGGAAGTGAGTGACCAACAAAAGGTGAGAACAGTCCAGGCTATCTTCCCCCCCCACACCGTCCCCCCCCGTCCCGTCCCATAGAAATAAAATACCTGCGACAGTTTGGTCTGCAAATCTTTGAAGATGTTTTCATAATTGCGATCTTGTCGCCGGATCAGTGTCGGTATTCCCTGAAAGAAGGAATCACATCTGTACACAGCACTCAACCACAGAGCGCTTGGGGACATCCTCTCGGGAGTGAAATACTACTTCACATCTGATGCGGCGGCTTATCGGGTCGTTAAGTCTTCTCAAAGCGCTTCACAGAGCACAGTGTGAAGTGGTTTCGCCGTGTACTTTGTGGGCAAAACACAGCGGTGACCCAATTTGAAGGGATTATTAACCCCCTGGAAATCGATCCACCAATTGGCTTAACAAACCAAGGCTTCTAATTAATGCTGGGGAAACGGAGGCACTTGAAAGGCTCTTATGTGAGTGTAGAAGTGTGTTGTTGTGGTTTGGTTGGTTGGTTGTTGCTTTGTCTGGACTCACCATGAGTTTGATGAGTGGCTTTCCCTTCAGGAATCGGTTGGTGAGCTGCTGCTCAATTCTGTGCAGGTCGTACTCCAGCACAGTGACCCCCCCTTTCTCCATCGTGTATTGGCAGTTGGACGAAATGAGTGGGATCAGGTCTCTCTCGACCTCGTATTTGATGACATGCAGGTCAGCCACATCCGATGCGCTCACAGAGTATCTGGACCAAAACAATAACATTTATACCGACAGAAAATGAATGTTATGCATTGATAAAAATACCTCCTCCAATCCACCCCACCCATCAAACGCCCCCCCACCCCCCCATCTTACCCTCCAACCCTCTCATCCCAGCCGACAATATGTAACTTCCTCCCCAAGTGAAAGGTGCAAGTTGTTGTTGTTGTGCCTTTCGTGCTGTGCTCATTTAAGAGCCGGAAGAGTGAATTTTTGGCAACAGAAATGAAACTCACGGAGTCGTTTTGTCATTGTACTTCTCCACAGTGTGGACAAATTCATTCTGAAGAGCCATGAGGTAGCTGATCAACGCAGTGGAGCACAAGCCAAGCCCCTGTCGACGTGGCAGCAGGAAGTCAAATTTACTATTCAGGTCCAAATCCTCGGCGCAGTAACTCTCGGGAATCTTAATTTCACCTGTGCGCAAACACACACACACACACAGAGAAACAGTAATCCTGGCATCCCAATGACTTTCACGTTCGGAGGACATCCCAATGCCTTGGGGTGTACTGCCAACGTTGAAGGGCGCTTTACAAAGGTAATTTGTTGTTAAACTGCTGTGGTTTGAGGGAGAGGGAGTTGGCTAGCAGAGATACTGAGAGGGATTTGACGAGAAGGGTGGCTCTATCGGATTAAAAGAACCAGCAAAAATCTTATTTTGGTTTGGTCAGCCAGGTGTCTGACACATGCGGAAACCCTAAGAATATCCAAACCAAACTGAGGATTCCATGCATCCCACGTACACGTGGAAATCCCAGATAATAACAATCCTTGCATTTGATATAGCGCTTTCCACGTCTTCCAGACGTCTCAAAGCGCTTCCCAGAATATACTGTAAAGTGAATTGACTGTATATTTGTGGGCGAAATGCGGCAGCCGATTGCGCACGGCAGCGTCCCCCCCACAAACAGTCGTGGATTGAAATGACCAATTTTATTATTGTGTTTCTTTGGGGAGGGATTATTATTAGATGGGATTGTCGGTATGGAACGCAATGCGTAGACACTCTCAACGAGTGCGGTTTTAGCTGCCTGTTGGCCTACGCGAGCTCGGGTCGTCTGATCTCACTCCCCCATTCCCCCCCCCCCCCTCCCAGAGTGACCGCCCTCCCTCCGCCTCACAGCATCGACCTGCGCCGTTCACTTCACCCGTGACAGTGAAACTCACCTTTCGTCACCAGGAGAGTTCGAAGCTGATTCCACACGTACAGGAAGCTGGAGACACGGGTCTCAAACGTATGCTTGACAGGCTCTGAGGGAGAAACCACAGACGTGATGGGACTACCAGAGAGAGAGACGTAACAATTCAACCGTAAGAACACCTCGACCTGAGAGGTGAGGGGAGCCGCAGGGCTCGGGGCAGTCACCCAGGGAGAGCGAGTGAGATCAGACACGGCCACTCCAATCCAAACCGATTTGGCGGAGGGAGGAAATGTGGTTTTGTCAAGGACTTTCTGAGCTTACAGACACGCCTGGTTTTACCTGGACTGAGGCTCTGGAGGAAGGCGGAGATGGTTGGCACACTCGCCTCGGTTACGTTCTGGAACCTTTTCACCAAGTCGCCCTGGAGGGCGAGCAGTTCTGGCAGAAACTTCACCAGCCTCAGCTGAGGCTCCTGAGAATCAACAGATTAAAAAATAGTGAATATTAATAGTAAGAATAATAATAATAATACTGCACTTGCATTTGACCTAGCTCATCATCAAGTCTCAAAGCGCTTCGCGGAATAAACTGAATCGACTGTCTATTCTGTGGGTGGAACGCGGCAGCCAATTGCTCACAGCGTGTCCCTCCCACAAACAGTTGGTGGATTGAGTAACCAAAATTATTATTAGTATTATTATTCCTTTTTTGAAGCGATCATTACCACCCCCCCCCCCCCCCCCCCCCACCCCCCCGCTTTCATCCCCAACCACCCCACAGAAAGCGATCCACCAATCGACTAACAATCGGGTTTCTACTTACTTACTGCTGGGTAAACAGAGGCGTTTGTGTGGAGTGAGGAAACTTGCCTAACACTTCACCCTGTCCACCAGGGCAATGGAACCCGTTTCCCCTCGCTCGCTAACCACTAAGTTGCAGCTCTCTGGCCTGCAGCGCTCCACTCCCCAGGGCTGCGCTGAGCTGGTCTGTGTTCGCGGGCCGAGCTTCCCAACTCCAGTACCTTTTGTAGGAACCTGCAGAGGACGGGGACGGAGTCCTCGCCCTCCTGTTGCACGATGTGAGCGAGGTGATCGATGGAGATCCTCTCCCGGCAGCTCCAGATGGCCGAGCAATGCAGGACGTTGTCCCGAGGCAGCGGGAGGAATGTCAGGGGGTCCCCGAACACGATCTTGACCATGGGGTTCGAGCAGATTCTCTTGTCCTGACTGATCCGAGCGTTGATCTCTCGAAGCCGCTGGTCCAGGTTCTGAGCCCCCAAGATCCACAAAGACAAACGTAAATAAATCAATGACATATCGCACCGACTACAAGCGAGTTGCGATTAGAGAGTGCCCCCTTCGAAGCGCTGTGCATTGGCGGGACTGGTGGTTGAGGGGGAAATCATCTGAGTTTTCAGGAGGGAGTTTGACAGATTTAATAACAGTAACAATCCTTGCACTTGATATAACACCTTAACACGTGGTTGAGACGTCTCAAAGCGCTTCACAGAATATAGTTAGATTTGTCCCAGGCATAATAACCTACAGGGGTATGGGTGATGAGTGGTGTTGGTGGGGGTGGGTGGTGGGGTGCGGGTGGGGAGAGAAAAGCATGTAAACACGACTGAACTGATCTCTCTGCCTAAGAACCGTCACAGACACGATGAGCCGAACGGCCTCCTTCTGTGCTGCATTAATCACTACGGTTCTGCATTCACGGCAAACGAAAGTCACTGGGAGGAGTGAGCGAGAACACATCGTTTGCGAGAGAAAGTGAAAGACGGAGAGGGAGGGAGGGAAAATAAGTTCTCAGCTACTCGACTCACGGCCAGCGTAGGAGTTATGTCATTTTGCAGAACCGACTTCTCCCAAGCGTTCCTCTCCTGTTTGGTCGTCAGGTTATTCTGCGGCCCGGGAACTGGGAAAACAAACGGATCAAAAAGTTAAGTTGAATTTTATTATTATAATGAACCTTACCTTTATCACGCCCTGAGTGTTCCCAGTCATTTCTGTTTTTGTTTCAGAATATACTGTAACATGCACTGACTGCATGTTTGCTGGGCGAAACGCAGCATCCAATTGCGCGCAGCAGTGTCCCACGAGCAGTCAGCAATGGAGTGCCTTATCTTGGGAGGGGGTTACTACCCCCGGAAAGTGACCTGCCAATTGTAAGAAGAGCTTTCCAATCCCTATTAACATGAGTGTTTGACACCCCCGAGATTGATCTTAAGGAATTGGTGTGTTGGTGTCCCCCAGGGGAAGGTCGAGATCAGCCTAAGGCCTGAATCATCTTCTGCAGTTGTGAGTACGAAACTCGTAACTGTTTCAATAACCGCCTTCCGATTAATAAATGAACCCTTTGCTTCACCCATTGCCTGTGTGCGATCTTACCTCAGCACGCGCCACATACAAACCCTACGCGAGCGACCAACGGACAGATTAACAAGCCGCGTGGCTTGACGGAGTGAGCCGAGCCGAGCACTTACACTGGTTTCGCTGGATGAGGTTACAGAGGAGCAGGTGGACAACGTTGGCTGCCTCGTCCATGCTCTTCCCCAAGGATTTCATCAGCTGCTGAAAGTCCCTTTCCATGTGTTGCCAGAGGAAAAGCGCCACATCGGGCGCCGGCGGTTTTATAAGTTGCGCTACAGCCTGCGGGGGGGAGAGACGAACTCAGCATTAAATGATAACAGGCAAATAATAATAATAATACTAGTAACAATCAAGATAACAACAGAAATCGTAATCCTTGCATTTGAAATAGGGACTCAGTTGTTGAGGCGCCTCAAAGTGCTTCACGGCGCTACACTGTAAAGTGGATTGACTGTATATTTTGTAACTTGGCAGTGTCCCACAAACAGTCGCGGACTGAGTGACGTATTTCTGATTTGATTCTTCTTTGGGAGAGATCATTTACTCCCGGTGTGCGGTCCGCCGATTGACTAAGAACGGGATTCCGAGGTAAACAGAGGCGTGTGATGTGGGGGGGGGGGGGTCAGGAAACCTAGTGTTTGCCTCACGCCCCGGGAATCGAACCCGGTTCGCTTTCGCTTGCTCGGCGAATGCTCTAACCGCCACGCAACAGGATTCCACGCAATAGGAATAATAACAACAACAATACCTGGTTGTTACGGAGTGGCCCCACAAACATCGCCAGGTGGGTCAGGAGACGAAGGAGGGTGAATGAAACTGGGGACATGTTTCTGTCGGGCACAGTGACCGCTTCTCTCTTACTTGGATCACCGAGAATGTGACCCCATTGTGTTCTGTCCCCACTGTGAAGATCACAAGCACAGCAACACCACATTACACACTTACACAGCGTCTTTTGTGTCGGTAAGGGGGTAGTGTCTTGAGGGAAAAGTGGGGAGAGACGGTACGAGCGGGAGGGGGGACTCTGGTATGGATCTAGAGATTGGAGGTAGAGTGGCTGAAAGCTTGCCCGCTGACCTGTTTGCTCAATCCGCTCAGCGGCTACTTCCTGTCTGCTGCGTGTCAGTGTCACCGTAGGAGGTTAGGCCTTCGGCTTTCCTGCCCTCACCACCACACCCCCCCCACCACCTACCCTTTGTTATACAAATGTAATTTTGTTGTGGTTTTTGCTGAAACTCCATCCCAGATTATTATTATTTTTCTTACCCGTGGGCACTGCTAAATCCTTGCACCGGAACGTGATTAGTTCCTCCGATTTCCGCCTGGCATTCGATGCAGCGGCCGAGACTGACTGGCCTCCCGCACTACACATTATAATAATTATTATTATTATTCGAAAACAGCAACAGATGCTCACAGATGCAACACACACACCACAGTTGTATCACAATAGACCACACCGAACACAAACATTGTTGATGGAACAAAAAAGAGACAGAATGAATCTTACCTCTCCCACAACACACGGGTGACCATTTGGACATTCTGAGAGAGAAAGAGAGAGAGAAAAAAAGTTTTGCAAACCAAATCAGAGACGCACAGGAGGAAGCCATTCAGCCCGTCGAACCTGTTCCACCATTCTGTTAGATCGCAGCTGATCTGTACCTCAACTCCAAATATCCTCCTTTGCCCCATGTCTCTCGGTTACCTTTGCCTAATAGATATCTATCCATCTCATTATTTGAGAATGATTTTAATTTGGTTTCCAACTACTTTTCCAAAAGCAAAATGCTGCACTCACGGTACCACTGTACAGCTTCGAATATTTTCCACTGTCTGGCTTCAGCCGTCAGATCCTCTGGCATGGTTGGTAAGAACACGGGCTGAGCGAGAGAAACACAGAGACAGAAGTTAGTGATGAAACAGTGGAACGCTCCCGATTGAAGAAGCCAAATCGAGATGGGATATTCTTCTATCCCCTCGATCAAGATTGTCAGTACTTCACTCCTTGGAACAAAAGTCAAAATACAATCTTGACAAGCCCTTCTCCTACCCTCCCCACTGCCCCTCACCCCCCCCCCCCCGCCCCCACCACCAACAAACATCTTACCCCCATGTTAGCAGGATTGAGGGCCAGCCAACGCAGGGTGGACAAGGTGACACTCTGCCCACTGAGGTACACGGCTGTTGCGTGTACGATGATCTCCTGGATTGTCCGCTTCAGGGTGCTGTGCTGAGGGTGGACTTTCAGCACAGGGTTCGAATTCTCGATCAGTCCAACAAGAAAGTCCTTGAGCTCGGGACAGCCGGGCACCTTAACGTCCCTTAAGTACTTTTCAATGGTGTCACGTTGCTGGCAGGAACGAAAGACAAACCAATCGGTCACTTTGCGCAGTCAGTAACATCCCTCCCCGCACACCCACACACATCCACACAAAAACAATTGGGACACCCAAATAAATAATAATATTCCTTGCATTTGAATGTAGCGTACGCACATGAACAACACACAGATGTTTTTACAAACAAGTAGCACTGACTTACAGCTGGCTTTGGATGGATGTCCTTGTTCGAGGAGGTGTACAGAATGGTGATCTCCCTGAAGATCGCCAGGGTCATGTAAACGGCTTGCTCGCTCGCTGGCCGGCCGCATTGCTAAACAGGAAACCAAGCGACACACAACTGCAGTTAGGATACGCGCAGTTTAACACTGGTATGCCAAAGTCCCAATGGGCTGGGTGGTCCTAACGGACAAGCTGTGGGAAAGCTGCTTGCTAGACAGTGCTATCTATGGCGAGCTATGTGGTGTTAGCTGGTTAGGCTCCAGCAGTTACCCCCCAATGTGCACTCTAGGTTCCTCAAGCCTTGGCTCTCGCCAACCTGCATCTAATACTTTCCGGAATTAGGTAAGCAAGAACGTGTCCCTCCAGGGAGAGAGTGCGCAATGCTTTCCAACAATCTGTCCCTGGAATCTCCATGTGTAGATGATGGGACGCTTGGAACAATTCTCAGTTTGGTTTGGATACTCTTTAAGCATGGTGATGGGTTTCCGCACGAGTCAGACACCCACCCAACTGACACCCACCTCCTCAAAAAAAAAACAACAACAGGTTAAGCACACATTTCTGTAAGACAGATCTGGCTGCGTAGGATTTGACCCGGACTGTTTCTGGGAATGGCTTTGTAGAGGTATATTTGGGGTGGGGGATGGGGGGGGTTGGTGGGGTGGTGGGGATACGTACCTGCTGGGCTTCAGTGAGGCTTTCGGTCTTGCATTCCAGAAGAGCCCTGGCCAACGCATCGCGGTAACTTCGGTAGTTTTCACCGCACACAAGGTAGCGGTCAAGCTTCCCGGGGGTGTCCCTCTTGAGGAGCAGAAATAAAACAGGAATCAAGGCTGTTGCAGTTATGAATCGTGGAACTACCTTAACTTAACAAGCGGACGAAAGCCAAGGATTGAAGATCCAAGTGGAGAGAATGGCAATTGGTATCTGGCCTAGCGGGTGGGGGGGATGTGGGGGGGTGGGTGGTGGGTGGGAAGTTGATTGGTACCTGCTGCTGAATGATTTCAGCTGGAAACAGCCACTGGTGCTCACGACCCACGGACAGTTGTTGGACGGACTCTATCCCGACCAGACCGCACAGCTTGCGCACCAAGTAAACTTGAAACCAAGCGTTTTCACGGGCCCTGCACACTCGCTCTATACAGCCCAGGTAAACGCCCTTTGTGTTAACGTAAGTCGGATCCCCACCTGTTGACAACAATTCAGCCAGCATTAAAATCCCCAGCGCCAGCCAGTGCAAAGCCACCAGTGTTTATCTACAGGAGGCGCCCGCCACTAGGCCCCAAAGCTTTAGAACCCTCTCCCCCATTCCCACAGCTGTGCCCCTTCCTCTGGCCAGAAATTGCAGGTACTGGATGGAGATCTGGTCACAGGGTTTACGCCTTAGGAATTCTTCAACCATGTTTACAATCACCCCTTCCCTCTCCTCCACTCCCCCCCACTCCCCCCCCCCCACCCCCCCCCCCCACCCCCCCCACCCCACTCCCCCCCCCCCCCACCCCACCCACCCCCGCCCCCAGGCTCCAAATCAGGCTCCGCCACTGTTAAGCCCTAAGGGATGCTACCCTCACAGTGAAGGGCGCTATGTAAACGCAAGTTGTTGTGGTTGGGGCCAAACACACAAACAAGAAGAGGAACAAGAGCGGCAACGTTGCAGTTATATCGCGCCATTCGTACGCACTGGTCGGCGTCTCGGAGCGCCGATAATTTCCTAAAGCGTTATTCTAAGTTACCGAAAACCTGCTGGGATTCGCACAGGAGCTCAGCGGCCATATCAAAGCAGAGTCGGATTCTGGCCAGAACCTGCAGGTACTCGATGGTGATCTGGTCACAGGGTGGCGGTTTACGCCTGAGGAAATCTTGAAGGAAAGCGGTCTCCAGGTTCAGGTATGTGATCTTCTCTTGCGCTGTACAGCAGTGCGACTTTTCATAGATGGAATCCTGATGCAGCAATATAAAAAGGGGAAAAAATACAAGAGAGAGCGACTAGTTTGACAAATAAATAGACATGAAGGCAGGTGAACAGAGTTTACAACCACAATAATAATCCTTGCATTAGATATCATGCCTCATCACGTCGTCAAGACGTCACAATAGTGCTTCACAGGATATATTGTAAAGTGGATATACTGTAAATATTAATAATAATTACTGACTGCATATATTGTGGGCAAACATGGCAGTCAATTTGCTTAGACCAGGCAAACAGCCATGGAGTGAGTGACCAATTTTATTTGGGGAATTTGTTGGCGATGAAAGACAAACTCCCTTCTCTTTTCGAACAGTGCCATGGGATTTTTAGAGTCCAACTGAAGGACGGAGCCTCTGACAATACTGCATGTCCACCGCTCCCCCCACCCCCCACCCAAACGCTACATTGAAAGTGTCAGCTCAGACGGTGTGAATTATCTGGAAACCAAATCCCAACGATGTGACGTACCTCCAGGCAGTTCAGATACAGAATGTAGAGTTCAATCTGATCTTCCTTGTTGAGAAGTATTGTTTTTCGGATTGCGTTCAGGTATTCCTGCAGGTATTTCTTAACATCGTCAAAACTACCAAAGAAAACATACATTTTTTTTAAGCTCAGGACCTAAAAGGCACGGATGTCATTGATGGCCAAATACAAGGAACAAATGGAAGATTTTGCAAAGCAAATTATTACTTGAGGAAGATGGGCGGGATGTGTCTGTAAGTACAGTTGAAGAGGAAGGTCTTCTGGGCATGACCTATACATAGGGAAGGAGAGGGGGGGTCAAGACGGAAGGATGGAGGGAGAGCGTTCCAGAGTTTCGGGGCGTGTTGGCGCCATGATGGAATGGAGGATATGACGGACAGAGGAGGAGGAGAACAGAGATGGAGGCCAGGGCCAGTCGAATGGAGGTAATGGGTTGGGGGAGTAAACAGTTAATCCAACAGTGTGTCAAATCCTTCAGTGTGAAGCACAGTGTAGGTGAAATCCTTAAGCTTCTCAGTTTGACTTTGTACCTGTATTTCAACAGCAGTTTTAGTACTATAGAGCGGATAACAGGATTCTCATCAACTGATTCGTCAAAGGGTGAAAGGGCTGTGGTGTAATACGGTTGATCTAAAAGGAAAGAAAATGTTGGGAGGGGGAGGGGGAGATAAAGAAAAATGATTATGGTGGTGTAAATAATTTGAGGAGAGACAGAGAGAGAAAAAATCCCCCACAATGAACATCACAAATGGAAAATCGCAATGAGACCAAGTTGATTCAGATCCCCAATTACCACTTGGTCTTAGGAACATGATAATGTACTTGAGTATGTTAGGGCCATTCAGCCCATCTAGCCTGTACCGCCATTCTATTAGATCACTGCTGATCTGCACCTCAAATCCAATTAAGACAAATTTGGTAAGCCTTTAAGACAATTGCCGTTGAAATTTCAGATTTCAACGCAGAACTTGGAAAAAAATACTTTTAAAAATGACATCTTAATTTGGAAGCACAGTCTCTCTCACTTGCCTAAGGTTTCTGTCCCGGAATTGAACCTGGGTCCTCTTGCTTGAGAGGCGTGTGCTCTTACCAATATGCCCCAGGACCACGTAAATATAGGCAAGAGACGACCCTGGGTGGAGGAAGAGCGGGGGAAAGAGAGATTGTTTCAAATAAGGCCCCTGGACTGACCTGCGCTTAGGTCGCTTGCGAGTATCTCTTTCCTAATGACCAACAGGGACAGGAGCTTCAGGATCACATCGTTAGCTGGTGGCAAGTTGTCTCTGAAGCAAACCATGGAGACCAGAGAGATGAAGAAGGCATCACACCTCTTGCGGAACAAGAAGTTCTTGTAGACAGCCTCTCTGCAATGTTTTTTTTTTTAAAAAAGCAACAGGTTAGTTGACTTCATGATAATAAAAACATACAGTAAAACTCACACAAGTCTGAACTGTATAAATTGTCTAATTGCCTAAGTCGTACATCTGCCCAAATCCCGTTCAAGAGTTTTATATTCTATATAGGTTTGACTTAACTCATACGTTGGATGCCTGTAGAGTCCAAATTCCTCTCTCCCACACACAGACATCCACCCACCCACACCACCATGTGGAGTTAGGAAACTTGCCCATGGTTTTGCCCTGACCTGCCAGTAATTGAACCCAGGTATCTCTTGCAAGGCAAGTGCTCTAACCACTGAACTACAGGACTCCATGTCAGTTAAGCTCACGCTCACACACCTGATCACGTCAGACACCACCACCTTGAAATCATCCGGGAGATCTGTTCGGCAAAGAGGGCAATTCATCTGCCCGGGAATCAACCAGGATTTTATACATTGTAAACAGTAGATGTGCTCGCACGGAAGCAAGACTGGCTCCTTGAGATCCCTGTGGCAAATTGGACAATCCTTCAGGCCATATCTGTAACCACAATCCAACGCAACAATACCATTAATAATAATAATTATTACTATCATCCTTGCATGTGATACAGCGCCTTATCCCATCACTGAGACGTCCCAAAGCGCTTCTCAGAATACAGTCTAAAGTGAATTGACTGTATATTTTGTGGGCGAAACGAGGCAACCAATCGCCCACAGCAGTGTCCCACAAACGGTCGTGGACTGAGTGACCAAATTTGTTTTGAGTGTTGGGAGGATGGGATTATTAACTTTGCAAATCGACCAACAACCGGGTTCTAATTAGCAGGGTAAACAGAGGCAAATGGAGTAAAGTAAACTTGTCTAAGGCATTGACCGGCCCGGGAAGCGAACGCGGGCTTTCCCGCTTGCAAGGCGAGCGCTCCAACCACGACACTAAAAAAAGAATCTCCTTACTTGCAACACATCTGGCTTGCTTGGTCTTTGCATCGCTTGAGAGTCTCTACCACAGCATTAAAGGGGGTTAAGGATTTCATATCCGAGCATGTCTGTAGGCACTGTAAAAAAACAAACACAAGAAAGCACGTGGTCATTCTCCCACCTCGTGCAAGCTTTTTTTTAAAGAAATAAATCTACAAAGCGCTCCCTGCTTTGGATTCTGATGCCGAGATCTTCACGCTGCCTCTTCCGTCAATAAGACGCAGTGAAAGATCGACGTCGGCAGCAATCGGTACAAAATAAGACGGACGTAGAGGGAGCTCTGCGGGCCACAAGTACAAATTACATTCGCGCGGCGAGTTTCACATCGGGAGGACGTCCCAAGGCGTTGGACAGTCAAGGATTTTCACCCGAGCTGGGGGTTGGGATCAGGAGGAGCGGAGGGGCAAGGTGGGCGACCGAAGGCACGGTCGAAGAGGAGGGCATTGCAGGAGCCAAGGGAGGGAGAAAGGTGAAGAGACTGCGGCATGGAGTTCCAAAGTGCGGGGGGGGGGGGGGGTGGGGGGGGAACAGGAAGGCTGAGATTGATGTAAAACCAGGAAAGGCACCTTTCCGAGCAGGTGAGCGCATTTCCCAACGAAATCCTGCAACCGACGGTCCACCTCTCCAACACCGAGGACCACATGCTCTACGTAAAGTGACAATGAAAACAAACGGCTCCAGCCCTCTCTGAAATACAGAGGCAGGGACTTGGTCAATAACATCAACCACCACAACGACAATTTGCATTTATTTTATATAGCACCCCCCCACCTCCCCCACACCCTGGCGGCATCCCAGAGCGCTTAACAACGCGTGGAGCTCGATCCCGAGCCGAGGGGAGAGGGGAGGCGATCATAGGCACGGTCGCAGGGGAAGGCGTTCAGGCACGCCCTGAAAATGGGGAAAGAACGGGCAAGGCGGAGGGATCGAGGGAAAGGGGTTTCAAAGATTCAGGACGTAGGAGTGGCCGAAGGCACGGAGGCCGATGGTGGAAGTGAGATGCGGAGGAGAGGAAGCGGCCGCTCGGCCTGGTTGCACTCGGCTTCCCGTTCCCTTCCCGCAGCGGTGGCCGTGTTTCTCACCTGATGTGCTGCATGACGGGAGTTCTCGCTTCCTGGCCGCGCAGCGATTCGTCGGCGCAGATCAGCTCGATGGGGGTCTGCAGGCACTTCACCTTCTGCAGCCAATGCTCGCACGAGCCGTCAGATCCGAACTCTGCGTCCAGAGGCTCCAGCATTTCAACGCAGGCGGCCGCAGCGTAAACATCCAGGACCTGCGGGGAGTACGACATAGTATTAACGATCATAATAATTCTTGCCATTGATATGGCAGCTCATCACATCGTTGAGACATTTTCAAAGGGCTTTACAGCACGTAGTATTTATTTACTTTGCTGGAATGTGGGTGAATAGAGTAATGGAGGTAGAGCTTACTTACTTACTTACCGTACGCCTGATAATAATCCATCCAAAATAAAACACAAATAAAATTGGTAATTTCAATCCACGGCTGTTTGTGGGGGACGCCGCTGTGCGCAATTGGCTGCCGAGCTTTCGCACACAAATATACGGTCAATTCACTTTACAGTACATTCTGTGAAGCACTTTGAGACGTCTAGGAGACATGAAAAGCGCTATATCAACTGCAAGGATCATTATTATACTGTAATATGGAGTGACTGTATTTTGTGGGTGAAACGCAGCAGCCAGTTGTCACGGAGCCATGTCCCATGGAGTGAGTGATTAATCTTTTTTTTATTATTTGGGGGGCTGGGTGGGGGGGGGGGGAATTGTTGACCAGGACACTGGGAGAGAGAGAAACTCCCTTCTCCTTTCGGATAACGCCACGGATCTTTTAATCATCCGCCGATATCACATCTTATCCGAAGGACGGCACCTCCAACAATGGCGCATCCCCCAGCACTGCGTTGGAACGGCGTCTTAAGACTGAGACTTAGGGTCACGTACCATCTCATTTTCTCCAGCTCGGTCAATTTGTTCCTTCCGTCCCTGCAGCAGCTCCAGAAGCTGAGGGTTTACTGCGACCATGCGGGAGAAGTTCTGTAGCCGGTGTTTGAAGCATTGATATGCGACGTGGACCCAGACTAAAGACAGGTCATCCAAAGCGCATCTCTGCGTTTTAATTTCCCTGATGCAGGACAGCAGCGCCCCTTGTAGAAACTGGAAAAAACACACACACACACACACACACACACACACACGATAAGAAGGACAGTGAGCCATAGTTCAATGAAACACAACACCAAACAGACTCTTTAACTCAGTCTCATCAGGGGGGGGACATTGCTACATCACAACCACAACACATGCATCGGACTTTATTGCCCACAAAACACAGGGTCACTGATTCCACTTTACAGGGTATCCAATGAGGCGTCTCGTGATCAGGAGCTATTGGTTCCAAATGCAACGATCGTTACTATTTATTGCGCCCGATGCTACAGTTCTGATGGTGTGTGGGGTCAGATTAAAAGATGAGAGAGAGAGAGAGGGAGAGAGAAAGAAAACGGTATGAATGATTTATCAGTGGAGCTGCTCCTGAAATGCTATACCTCAAATTCAGCCAAACACGAAACGCTGACTGACATTAGCACAAAGTCGTGCAGGTACATCAGGAAACATTCGTATTTCTCATCTTCGTTCAGGTCACAAAGGTACTTCCCCAATCCGGCTTTATTGAATATTTCATTGAGTTTCTGTTCAGTTTCTCCTGTTAATATAATCATATAATCAAGAAAAACACACACACACCACACACACGACACCTAAGGTGAATCCCCTTGATGTGTAGGGCACTGAATGATATAGACTCCGCTGTAATGTGGTGATTTCACCCACAAAGGATCACCCAGTCAATTCACTTTGCAGTATACTCTGTGAAGCCCTTTGAAATGCCTTGAAGACAAGATAAAGCGCTCTATCAAATGCAAGGAAAATGATTATATATATTATGATTATGTTATACAGTATATATAATACATATATATCTATACACAGACACACATGTATATAGATATATATATATACATATAAAGAACACAGATATTGTAATAATAACGAGAATCCTTGCATTTGATATAGTGCCTTATCACATCGTTGAGGCTTCTCAAATCACTTCACAGAATATACTGTAAAGTGAATTGACTGTATATTTGTGGGCGAAACGCGGCAGCCAATTGCGCACAGCAGCGTCCCCCACAAACAGTCGTGGATTGAAAATTACCAATTTTAATGATTGTGTTTTTTTGGGGAGGGATTATTATTAGGCGTGTGTGTGGGGTAAGGAAACTTGCCAAAGATTTCACCCTGACCTGCCTGGATTCGAACACAGGTTATAAGGTTATAAGGCGAGGGCTCTAACCCCTGAGCTTCAAGAGCTCCACAATAAATGATACGTCCGTGCAATAAACAAACCTGTGCAAGTATTATAAAGAGGAAGGGGACTGCGTGGAGTTTTGCTGGTGTCCCTAGACTACACATACCTTCCATGTATTTGGCCTGAACCAACAACTCATCCAAATAGTCTTTGATCCTCCAGCTGAAAGGCAGGAGGTTGCGAGCTTCTGGGCTGTCCATCTTCATGTAGTTGGGAACCACAATTTCGGACTGCGGGCTACAGAGGAACATTGGCCGCGGGTAAATAATAATACAATAACGTCGATCTTTCGCAGTCATAGATGGAGCCTCATCACAGAAACGTCTCAAAGCGCTTCTCGGTAAAGGGCGGTGACTATTTTTGCAGGCGGACGCAGCAGGCAATTAACACATAGAAATGTCCCTCGATCGACCTATTTTATCGGGGGGGGGGGGGGGGGAGGATAATAAAATGAGCTGGGCGCCTCTTTGCAGGAGGCAGCGACTAGCCAAGGGACCATTTAAGAGACTTACTGCTCTGCAGAATTTACATAAATACAAACACACACACACACACACACACACACACACACACACAGAGCATTTAAGATTTTACCCGATGAGATTCCTGTCGTAAGGAAAATCCAGGAGATTCGAGTCGCTGAAGATGTCCATCCACAGCTTCTGTACAAACTCTGGCGTATTAGTATCGAGCAGCAAGCTCAGGTTGCAGTCTCTGTCCACCACGGAGATGATCTGCGCCAGGAAAGGGGTGATGACGGCTTGAACCTTCTTCCAGAGCGTGTGTCTGCAGGAGCCAAACGCAAAAACAGTGTCAAAGAGACCGTTTGTCAGTGGAGTGGCACCCTGCCCTCACCGCCGTTGATTAAAAAAAAACACTTCCAGATTCCTTCCAGTTCGTGCGGCGTGTCATACCTGAACGTCCCACCTTCCTGGAGAGCCTCGAGGTTGGAGGCCTCTCGTACCATCCACTCTTTGGCATGGTGAGATTCCTGGTCCCTCTTCAACAGCAGACTGTGTAGCCTTCGTTTCATCGTCCCCAGGAACAAAGCTGAGGAGCCAGGACAGGACATAGACAGACAGACACAAAGTATTAGCGCCTCTCAAGTTTTCTCTGTACGCATGGCGGCAAATCAAAACAGAACACTTCTGGGTTTGGGTAATTCCTTGTGAAATGGATCAAAGCGTTGTTTGTTTTTTGTGTAACCCTCCACAGTGGACATGGACTCAGCTACAAACGTGGGGGTGAGGGGCTGTATGATTGATGTCGTCCGCTGTGTGCGTGCATGTGTGTGTGTAGTGTGTAGTGTGTGTTGTGTGGTGTGTGTGTGTGTGAGTGTGTGGGGGGGGTAGTATGTGTGCACACACGCAGACAGTTCCACAACCAGGAGCGCTATCATTTTTGGGGGGTTCTCTTCGTCACTTGGCAGCGCGGCACACGAGTAGAAAGCCAATGGGAACCTTTTGCCCAGGGAGACGGTAACGCAATAAAACGGGAGCGAACGAACCTTTCAACCCATCGTCTTCCTCCAAGAGGAGGAGTAGCATCTCCACCCTCTCGGTGCTGCGGCTGTAGGTTCTGTGCAGGTCCCTGAGTGTGCTGACAGCGGCCTGCACGCAGCTCCGAATCACTGGGGTCGTTTCCAGCACTCGCGCTTTATCCTTTCGTTGTGTTTCGGGAAGGTTGGGTGGGAGGTGTTGGTGGGTGGAAGGAGAGAGAGAGAGAGAGAGAGGGAGGGAGAGGGGGAGA
This sequence comes from Hydrolagus colliei, assembly GCA_035084275.1. Classification (NCBI taxonomy): domain Eukaryota; kingdom Metazoa; phylum Chordata; class Chondrichthyes; order Chimaeriformes; family Chimaeridae; genus Hydrolagus; species Hydrolagus colliei. The sequence continues at coordinate 3,435,441 of CM068760.1, forward strand.
GGAGGGAAACACAAACCAAACAAAATTACATTTATGGAGCGCCTTTCACCTCGGAGGACGTGCCAAGGCGTTGAAAAGGGCATGTTCACATTTCGCAAGTGTGAACACACAGCACATGAAGTCAATGTGAGATTGTGAAATAACTGGACTAAAATAATTGTGGGGTTTTTTCCCCCCCAAAAAAAAAAAACTTACAGTAGTTGGTCCAATCTCAGGTTGCTCACTGCTCTCTGTGTCGTCATCTACAATCATGGCTGGGAATATAAAGCACAGGACAGTTAGACGCCCTACACAGTATTCGTCCGATCATGAAGCATGTCAATCTGTCCCACTCCCCAAGCTTGTGGGCAAACTTCCCCCACCTACCTCCCAGCCCAGGTTAGCAGAAGTTGACTAAGGCAGCAGTGGGGAGGAAGGGGGGGAGGGAGGAAGGAAGGGAGGGATTGGGAGGGAGGGATAGGGTGGGAGGGAGGGATAGGGTGGGAGGGAGGGATAGGGTGGGTGGGTGGGAGGGAGGGAGGGAGGGAGGGAGGGAGGGAGGGAGGGAGGGAGGGAGGGAGGGAGGGAGGGAGGGAGGGAGGGAGGGAGGGAGGGATGCGGAGGGAGGGAGGGAATTTTTGGCTCCAGAACACGCAGACACAGATACTATTTTCCAATAACATCACAGGATTTTTAACACCCATCTGAACTTCAATCCCAATTTAAGTGTGTGTGCGCAAAAAAGAGCCAATCAAAAATTCTCATTTGCATGTGTTGAACAGAACCAGGGATCTCAACAGTGCCTCGAGAGGAGTGAGAATAATAATAATCCTCGCATTTGAGGCATCGCCTCAAAACCTGAGACGACATCGTTGAGTCGTCTCAGAGCGCCTCACAGAATATATTGCAAAGTGGAGGAGAGGCTGCGTATTTTGTGAGCGAAACGGGGCAGCCATTTGCGCACAGCCGTGTCTCCCACAAACACGATACATACCCTCAGGTTCCTCTGGGTCAACTTCGAACAGCTGGCTGATAGCAACATCTTTGAGAGCGGAAACATCTGCGACCATGTCCCTCGACTTGCGGAGGTCATCGATGTGAACCGACTGCCAGGGATCTTTTATTTTTGGAGGTTTGGGTGGGGTGGGGGTGGGTGTTGGAAACAATATTTAGAAAAAACAGTAAGATTATTTTCCCCACAATTAAAAAAATGTATATAAAAGAACACACTTGGTGTTTGTCACAGCGCCCCAACAAACCTCTCAAAGCACCAGGAGAAACTCTCTGCACAACTTGCATTTATAAAGTGCTCTACGCGCACAGGGCAGTGTCTTGTAGCTTTTAACAGTGGTGGTGGAGTCTGATACCGAGCCTGCGAGGGAGGCAGTGAGGGAGGTGAGGGAGGGAGGGAGGGAATGGGGCGAACATCGAGCCTCTTACCGCCATGAAATCCGATGTAGGTTGAGCCCCCATCCATGCGGGGCAGTTTGGTGATGAAATACACGTAAACCGTCCCATCCTCGTTCTTGGATTTGTTGACTTCATTGATGGTGGAATACCTGAGTGAAACAATTGCGATAATCCTTGATTCACCGCTTCAAATGACACACGTGCTGTTTGTAAATATTTCCACGCAGCTCATTCATTCACGCACAGTGCAAAAATCCGTCTCGACGTTTGAGCTTTGAAATGAAGCAAGCAATTTATAGCTACGTCTCTCTAATGTGTGTGAGTGTGTATACATATACATGTATTTTAAATGTTGAAATAGATTTCTGAAATCAGTCCTTCGGATGAGACGTCAAACCGAGGTCCCTTCTGCCTGTTCAGTTTGCATGTTAGAGATCTAGTGGGAGTTTACTGTGAGATGTAGTGACTGCACTCGGTAGAGCAACATCGTTTGAGCAGAGGAGGAGGAGGAAAGTGGAGCTGATACTAACTTGGCTGATGCGATGAGATTGGCACTTTGTGAGCCGCTCCCAAAGTCCGTTTGTATGAGCAGGATTTTGTTTCCCCGGCTTGAAGCCACAGAATGCCTGGGGGAAAAAAAACAGGGAAGGAAATAGAAAAGGAAGACTATTTTGACATTGAGGAGTTTGGATAAAAGGAGGGAAATAAACAGGATTTAAAAACCTTCATTGCATTTGTTCGCGCATGTGTCGGACACCCGGCTGAACGACAAAAATGATTTTTTTTGGCCCCCGCCAGGCCAACGATTTTCTCCCCAACTCGAAATTGGAAACCCAAGGCAAACTCAAACCTGATCTTCTTGAGGAACGAGTGCTCCGTGTCAAACTGTTGCAGCGAGAGAGAGAAGATGCTCTGAATGTGGCCACTCAATTCCTTTTGCAAAAACTCAACGTCAGAAGCCGTCAGAAGACGCGAATAGGTTGTGACCTGAGAACGCACGGACGGGCAGCGCATTAACAACAAAAGAACATAAGAATTTGCGAGAGAAAAGAACGCCAATGTTGCTTTCACGTCATGTCCCAAACTATACACTGTATCTCAAGATAGTACTGGGCAACCGAATGAGCCAGATTACAGAACACACAGACCTCAGGTTAGCCACAAGAATGTACATTCCCTCCCCATCCAACTACCCACCCCTCCATCCATTAACAGACTGCAGGATAGTGGGAGGATGACCAAAGAACAAAGAAGAAGGTTTTAGGAATAGCTTCGAAGGAGGCAAGGGAAGGGACTAGACGGAGCAGCTATTGGATGCATAAACTGTGTGCGTACGTACACATACAACACACACACACACACACAACACACACCACTAGATTGACTATACCTCTGTAAACGCTGCCTGGAACTTAAATTCGGCTTTGGAGTGAGAGAAGACGAAATCAGCCAGAGAGTCGTGGTGCTGGGTGTTGAAGTACTCGTGGGCCAGCGAGGCTGCCAGCGAGGAGTCCAGCCTGGAAAGGCTCAGACGGACCACAGAGTCTGGCGTGGCGCAGTTCAGCAGCACACGCATTGCCTCCTCCTGGACTTGTTGGTCAGTGGCACCGCTCTGCTTCAACCTCTCCGTCACCTGTAGGACCACGGAGGCGCACGTGTGGTCGGAGTGGTAGCCGATGAACACATCGGAGAGCGCGTATCTCTGTTGTTTGCCTTGTCCGAAAGACTGGCTGGGTTCTGGAGAGGCAAAGGAGTCCGCCCATCTGCTCAACAATTTGACCAAGTGCTTCTGATTGCCATCGATGACAGTGTTGATGTCCAGGTAATGCTTCTCGAGCCTGTTGATGAGCGGGATTGGAAACTCCTTGTGCACCACCTCCTTCTCCTCTATGACAATCAGCTTGAAGTCCTGGTGAACCCGACATTTGACTCTGTGGGTACCCAAGCCCAAGTCCACGTACTTCTGTCCGCCAAGGTACACATAATACTGGTTCAGCGCATCATAGAGGCTCTCGTAAAGGTTCTGCAGGTTCAAGAGGACCACCGTCTGGCCAGTCTCCATGCAGATCTTCACTCGATTGATGTTCCTGCAGATCTGGGTGTACTCCTGGTCCTTGGGGAAACTGGAGCCAAAGATGATCTCAGGCTGGAGCCCTTTGTTGAAGAACATGTGTTGAAGGATCTGAAGGGCCACGTAGTTTTTGGTCAAGACCAGTAAGTAGCGACACTCTCCATCCTGGGAGTCGGAGTAGATGTTCCGCTGGACCAACTCCAGGGCATTGGTGCAGCCGCGGGTATCGTTCCCCAGCACAGACTTGAACGCTTTCCTGGGATCCACCTCATCACTCCCGCTGAAGTTACGTAGGACCACCTCCATCATCTCCTGACTGGCAGGCTCGGAGTTGGAGGCCTTGGACAGGGCGAAGACCATTTTGATCAAGCTGTAGTAGTCCCTCAGCCCGAAAAACTCCTTTGTCTGGTGCTTGCAGATCTGCAGGTAGGCCTCTGCCAGGCTCTCAAAGATGCCGTGGACTTTGCTCAGGGCGATTGCGTCGGACGCGCAAATGCCCTTGGCCGTCTCGATCAGCTCCTTCTTGTCGGGGACGCCGCGGGACACGAAGATGCCCCGGTTCATCTTGGCCGGGTCCAGGGCCCAGTTAGAGATGCCCACAAAGCCCACCTTCTTGTGCTTGAGGGGGTCGTCGTCGATGCAGCCGTCCTCCAGCAGCGGGTGGAGGGCCTTCAGAGGCATCTTGGGCGAGTCCTCGGCCAGGCCGATCTCGTCCAGGACCACCACTGAGACGTACTCGTCCAGGTTCTTGCTCTCCTGGAAGCGGGCGCACTGACGGAAGGTGTTGATGATCCCCTCCGGGGTGGAGTGGGGGCTGCACTGGAACGACACCAGGTGGATCTGCTTCAGGTCCCGGTAGAGCTTCGAATGCGCCGCTTGCCTCTGCATGGCGTCCGCCACGATGGTCTTGGCCAGCGATTTGGAGCTGCCGGGCTTGCCCACCAGGAAGAGGGGGATCTTGAGCTCGATGCAGATCACCATCATGAAGACATTCTCCTTCAGGGCGGCGTTTTTGGCGATGGTGTCTCTGGTGGGTACCCCGCTCAGTAAGAGGTCCTGCACCAGCGTGATCTCCTCCAGGATTTTGCCGTGATTACTGTAGGGAAAGGGGAGGTGGCGGCTGATGAGCTTCCGGTACTCCTCTTTCCGCTCAAGGCAGGCGTGGTAACAAACTCCCACCGCCAGCACCAGGGCCCAGGTGACCATGTCTCTGGGTCCCTCGTACATCCGGTTCATTGGCTCATGGAACTCCCTCAGCCTCTCCAGCAGAAGCTGGCGGTGAGTGAAGAACCAGATGAACACCCGCATGCAACGCTCCACGTCCCGCAGGCTGACAAAGCTGCACTCGTCCTGCCTCTGCCTCATGAACCTTTGCGAGGCCGACAGCACGTGGACCACGTAAGGCACGGAGTCCGGAGGGACGGAGTGGGACAGCGTCAGCCTCTGTACGATCTGCTGGATGTAGATCTTCTCGGTTGCGTCGTTCAGCTGGCCGAAGTCCCAGACCAGCGGGATCATGCTGGGCGGCAGCGCCTGCACCCGGTACACCAGCTGCCTGAGGGGAATGGATCCCAACTTGTCCTCGGTCTCCCCGGCTCGCACGCGGTAGCCCAGCCCGGCCGACTCCAGGCGCTCGATCATCTCGGCCGTGTGCTTCCTGTACGGGTTGCAGGCGGCGATGATGCGCAGCCCGGTGTCGAGGGCCAGTGGGTCCCCTTCGATGGTGCGGTCGCAGAGGACCTCCTTGACGCAGCTGATGGCTTCGGTGGTGTTGGCCTCGTCGAAGAACAGGACGGTGTCGAAGCCGTACTCTCGCTTGTTGGAGACGGCCTCGTCCTCCGCCTCCCTGATCTTGGAGCGGATGTTGTCGGCCGTGGTGCCACCGTGGACCTTGACCAGCTTCATGTTGTCGATCGGGGCGCCGGCCTTGCCGAGCTCGCACAGGAAGCGGATCAGCCTGGTCTTGCCGCAGCCCGTCTCGCCCATGATGATGACGGGGATGCCGCAGCGGAAGCGCATGTGGATGGCCAGGATCTTCAGGACGTTGTCCATGGTCAGCTCGTAGGTGTCGTCAGGGTCGATCGGCCACTCGATGCCCAGCACCGTGGAGAGACGCATGATCTTCTCCGCCCGATCCAGCGTGTCGAAGTCCAGGTTGAAGGGGACCCTCTGCAGGAGCAGACCCCGGTACAGCTGCCGGCTCATGACGTCCTCCTTGATCACCCGGCCGTTTGCGGGATTCACGGCGTCCACCCAGCCCCGGCCGTTCTCCTTCAGGTGGAACCCGATGAAGGTCATGGACGTGTGGTCGCTGTTGAAGAAGATGTAAGGGTGCGGCTCGCACTCCCACTTCTTCCTGATGAGGAACGGCGCAATGTCCTTCTCCGACACGCCCTCCAGGCTCGCCGTTTGCCTCCCGGGGCTCTGGTCCGAGATGCTGAGCGACGGTGTGGCAAAGTCCTTGGCCATCAGGATCATGAAGTTGACCACGAACTGCTTGAAGCCTTGCAGGGTGTCCTGGATGAGCGTGAAGTCGCAGAACACCGAGTTCTCGCAGTCTTTCAGCTGCAGGTTCAAGAAATAGGCAAAGTTCCGCAGCTCTGCCCAGGAAGGGTCCATCACTCCACAGTAGATGAGGAACAGTTGGATCCACTCCATATGGCTGCCCTCGATGGTGCCGACCAGGTAGCTGAAGGTATCCAGGTTCTCCCGCTCCTTGAACCTTCTGAGGTACTGATAAGGCCTTTGGAACTCCTCGCTGCCAAATTCTTTGTCGTCCATCAGAGGGTCCACCTCATTCGCCCCCACTTTGCCCTCGGATATGCCCACTTCCAGCTCAAGCACCTCCTTCGGGGGCCTGCAGCAAACCATGGGGAAGACATCCAGGAAGTTGTACTTGGGCAGTCGGTTTCCCTGCGATTCGAAAGCAGAAACAATATTAATAATGCCAATAATCCTTGCGTTTCATATAACGCCTGATCGAGGCATCTTCGAGGCGTTGTCTCAAAGCGCTTCACAGAATATACTGTCAAGTGAATTGACTGTAGAGTTGGTGGACAAAACGGAGCAGCCAATTGCGCACAGTCCCACACAGGGTCGTGGATCAAGTAACCAATTTATTATTACAGTAAAAGCCCGTTTATCCGGCACTCTTCGGAGGGATAGGGAATGACTAATTGACTGTGCCGGATAATCGGGCAGCAAGTTGCCAAAAACCCAACACAAAACATTTACTTATTTTATAACATACCATATTAATAATACACTAAATAGTAACAGAATATTACTGATAAAGCATTCCAGCAAACTTGGTAAAAAGATCGGTAAAAAAAACATTTTTTACCAATCGGTAAAAACCCAAGTTTAATAAGTGCGCATGCATTGCACGCGTGCGCAAAGTGACCATTCTCTGAGGTTGATCGGGTCACGGATAAATGGTTTTTTACTGTAGTATTACGATTTTTTCAAGGAACTATCACCCCAGGAAAAGCGATCCACCAACTGGCTACCAAGTGGGTTCCTAATTTACTGCTAGGTAAACAGAGGCGTCTGGAGTTACAAAACTTGCCCAACGTTTCACCCTGCCTGGGAATCGAACCCAGGTCTCTCGCTTGCGAGGCGAGTGCTCTGACCGCTGAGCTACAGGACTCCCAACTGTACCCAGGTGCTGCCTGATCACAGCACCGTAGGTGCGAGTGCGACGGTAGGAAAGAGGGACATTCTGGGAGCCATTCTCACCATTCTCATGCGTTGCATTGACGGCAATCGAGTCTCCTCGACCAGTTCAATGATGTACAAATGACACGGTTGGCATTTCCACATCTTCCCATCGGTGTCCATGAGATACTGGAGGATGAGCAGTTTGAACAGGAACTCCGATAATCCTTTCTGCACCTGAAAGAGAAACGTTTGCGTCAGCTTCCGATCAAACCCGGTCAAAAGGTTGGACATCAATAATAATGGCAGCAACAATAGAGTCAAAACCTCAACCAGCTCCATTCAGCAACCACCCCCTGTTAACAAGCCACACTGGAACAGCCCAGTTCAGTTTGCACACCAAGATCGCATTACTCAGAAGCCAACGGAACGGACCAAAGTACTCACTACTTCGGCTCGTTTCCCCTCAGAAGTTCTTAATGACAGATTTGACTGTACTTGTTTTAAACGATATTTATGGTTCCAGAGGTTGCTGTGTTCATAGAATCATAGAATCTTACGGCACAAAAGGAGGCCATTCGGCCCATCGAGTCTGTGCCGGCTCTTTCAAAACAGCAATTTAATCCCACTCCCCAGCTCTCTCCCCATAGCCTCGCAAACCCTTCCTCCTCAAATAAATGCCTACAGTACCTCTCTTTTAAAAGTTGTTATCGAATCGGCCTCCACTACCTTTTCAGGCAATGCATTCCCGATTCGAACAACTCGCTGAGTGAAAACATTTCTCCTCACCCTCCCCTCTGCTTCTTTTTGAAACTGTTTTAAATCTGTGACCACAAGACCAGTGTTAACTGGGATTATTTCTTCAAGACACTTACAGAAGATGTGATGTCAAAGTGGAAGATGGTGGGTCTGCGTTGCCTCGACGTTTGCAGGAAAGACAAAACCGTCTTCAGGACTTTATTTTCATCCACCTGGGGTTCGATCAGTCGGATGGTCTTCAGAAAGCTCTCACTCCCGCTTTTTCTCTTCACGGTTTCGAACAGTCTCTTCACGTAAAGGGATTTCCCTTTTGAAAAGAAAACACACACAAAATCCATCTATCGTTGCTTGCAGACTGGATCCGGTAAAGTATTTACGACTTGACCTCGTTATAAAACAATGGCACAAAATAATACTAATACTGCACTGAAACCTCAATCGTCCGACATCCCGAAAGCCGGCACCTCCCTAAAACCGGCAAGATTCAAAATACATTTTTTCCCGAAGTCCGGCAAACCTCCCGAAGTTGGGAATAGCTGCTGGTAGATCCCGGCGTTGCCGCTCTGTCACCAGGCGCTCTGGGTGGAGCTCGGGCACGGTTTGGATTCGGGGCTGTGCTTTACAGCTCACCTGGTGTATGGGGCAGGGCTTCCCCCCAGCCATTTCTAGGGTAGGTTTCCAAATACCAGCAAACTCCAAATTCCGGGGGGTGCGTGGGCACAACCGTGCCGGATTCTCGAGGTTTGTACCTACAATTGGTAAAGGTCCCTCACATCAGGAGGATGCCCCAAAGTGTAATGCAGCCATGAAGTAAAGGGAGTATTTCCTCCAACAATTTGGGAATGGGACGGAAGGTTGCCCTAACCCAACAGTGGCCCTGATCACAACCAGACTTCAGTTTTTTTAATCTTTTAAAAATGAATCGGAATGATTTGGACACTCACCCACTCCGCCTCTCTTGGAAGACACGATCCTGACAAACATCCGGTCGTTAAACACAGAAGCCGCCGAGAGAACATTGGGTGGGACCTTGTATTGCTTCTCGAGGTAAAGTTTGATGTTCTCGAGTGAGTTGTGTGGGACCGCATGACTCTTGTACTGACTGAAAGCCGACGGGATGTAGCAATGGTCCTGATCGCTGTCGCATATTATCACCAGCTGGTAGTTTGGCCTGCTCTGCAATTGTAGGCTTTTGAACAGTTCTTCAAACCTCACTCCGACGTCGTACGTCAGCGCGTCCGCAAACAGCAAACTGTAGATCTTGGAGCCGCTGTAGCCCTTGGTCAGGCATCTGCGCAGGAATATCTCAATCTGCTCGTGGCTGGTCTCAGCCGTGCAGAGCAGGACCTCGTCGTAGGTGGGCAGCGGCTGGTGCGCGTTGTGCATGTACAAGCACAGAGCGCACGCCAACAGGTCAGAGCGCGGGCAGACCACGAGGTTCGGGCGGCCTTCCTGCAGGCCAGGCGGAAGGCTTCGCGCGATGCACGCCCTTTGCTCGCGACCGAGAATGTCCAGGAGCCCGGCCAAGGTCTCGATGTCAAGGCAGCCGGAGAGAAAGTCAGTCATATTCTCCATGTAGCACTTCCACAGCAAGTCCAACTTCAGTTCCACGTCGCTCTCCTCGGAGATTTCTTTCACTCGTCGATGCAAGGAAGCTCTCTCCTTCATCTTTCTGCCCATCTTCGTCCTGGTGCTCCACGAGGTTTCAGGACCCTGGGTAGAGTCCATCTTTCCCTCCCAAACGGCCCAAGCTTGCTTTACGTCTCCAACGGTACAGTCGGGCTTAATGAAGGACAGCATCATCAAGACGTTTTCTTGCAGCCTGCTGACCTTCTGCTCAAGCAGCTCAGTGCAGAGGAAGACAATCTGCTCGGCAGTGTAGAAGTTCAGGTAATAGCACTGGGACCGTTTCTGGTCCATGAATTCCTTCCACACGTCTAGGTAGGCTTCCATCTTTCGACAGAGGACGGGGAGCTGCTCTGTGACATTTCCAGCAGCCAGGACCTCGTCAACACCCTTCACCCCGAAGTCCATTAGAACACACTTCGGACTTTCCCGCGAGCAGTATACTTCCGCATTCCACCTCCTGAAGAGCATGTTACCGGCAGAGCACAGGCTGATGAAGGAGGCGGCCAGTCTCTGGACATTGGCAAATACCTGCAACACAAGAGGTTTGTTATGCCCTTCAAGCAGAATGAATTTTACAGGGACTTGCAAACAAGCAAGTCCGCTACTTGTGGGGAAACAAGTCAATCCCCCCAAACCAACAATAATAATAAATTATAATCCTTGCATTTCATATAGCGCTTTTTCATGTCTTCTTAGACGTCTCAAAGCGCTTCACAGAATGTACAGTAATGTGATTTGACTGTATATTTGTGGGCAAAACGTGGCAGCCAATGGCGCAACAGCAGCGTCCCCACAAACAGTCGCGGATTGAAATGACCAATTTCATTATTGTTTTTTTTTTGGAGGGATTATTATTAGGCGCATGTGTGCGGAGTAAGGAAACTTGCCCAAGGTTTCGCCCTAACCTACCTGGATTCGAACACAGGTCTCACGCTTGTGAGGCGAGTGCTCTAACCACTAAGCTACAGGAGCTCCACGACAGAGGGTTGGTAAATATTTTTAAGAGAAAGTAGTGAGACAAGCAGCCTTGGGGTTTCATCCCAAATCCCAGCCCAGATTTGGTTGCATCACGCACAAGGGTTATTTCATTGCCTTCCAAAACACACACCCTCCACTGACAATTTCAAGTGGCAACATATCAGTAAGGTGGGTTACAGTAGGAAAGTCATTGCCCTTTCCACCAATTCCTACAAGGCTACACATCCCATCTTTTTCTCTCTCTAAAAACTTACCAACCCTCTGTTATCGAGTTTGGTGTTTGACCCATTTCCTGTTGGTGAAGTGAATTGCACATTGCAAAGTCCCTGAGCAATTCACTCCCTCACGATTGCAACAAGCAGAATCGCAAGAGAGAAAATTGGAGGATAGGCCATGCCGCCTATTTGATCTCACCCATCCTGGTAAACCCACCCTGCTTTCCCCTCATTACAGGAGCAAGATGGTTATTAAATGAGCCCAGCCTCCCGGCATCAACAACAATGACAACGACAAAAAATTGTATTTGTATAGCGCCTTTCACGTCAGACGGATGTCCCAAGGCGCCAGACAGCCGTTGACGCGCTCACATTTACCTCCGCAAACCTCTCCACCTCCTCCTGGCTGTGATCTCCCTTCCCCGACATCAGCATGAGTTTGTTCTGGAGCTCCTTGAGTTCTTCCAGCGTGTAGCAACGCACCTCCTCACTGTCCTCGTGCACTTCGGGCAGTTTTAGCCTGATAACCGAGCCCAGGGAAAGCTGCCGGATTCAAACAACCAAACGTCACTCTGGATTCTGCAGTGGCGGAGAACCCGGCCCCAAAACCAACATCGAATTCTTCCCCGATCCCCATGCCCCAGAACGAGCTACAACCCTCTGATCATCGAAGGCCACCGGCAAGCTGGAAGTGGTCGGACCCGAGATTGTGCCATCGGACGGAAGACGGGTCCCCACAGTCACAAATGTTGTCTACGCCGGTAATTACTGTGAACTCCAATCTCTGCACTACTTGGTTGGGACCTTTGCCCTTTGTGGGTGCCTTGTCACATCGTTGAGATGTCTCAAAGCGATTCACAGAATATACTGCGAAGTGTAGTGGAGGGATTATTACACCCAGGAAAGCAATTTGCCAATCACTTAACAACCGAGTTCCTATTGACTGCTGGGTAAACAGAGTCATTTGCCTAAAACAACAACAACGAAATTACATTTGTGTAGCACTTTTCACGTCAGCCTTTAACGGTGATGACCAGGATCTTGAATTAAATCCTCTGAATGATGGGAAGCCAGTGGAGTCTGGCAAAAATGGGGTTGATAGGGTTACTGAGTTCGGTGCGGGAGAGGAAACAAGTCTGCAGAGTTCTGGGTGATCTGCAGCCGAGAGGGGCTGGCGAGAGGAGCTGGGAAGGCCGACAAGCAGGGCATCGGCAAAGTCAAGCCTGGACACGATGAAGGTATGAATGAGTTTCAGCGGCCTGAGGGGTGAGGTAGCAGCGGAATTGGGCTACGTTGCAGAGGTGAGGGAAGGCAGAGTGGGTCATGGCATGGATTGTGGGGGAGAAAAGACAGTCGAGGATCCAAACCAAATATCGATATTAAGAGAATTCAGTCAGGGTGGGGCTCGGGCGGCAAAGAGAATAGCAACGAGGCCGCGTCCTGAATCACTACTGTACCTTGTGTTGCGCCTCAGAATCGATGACGTAGATGCCTTTGCTGTTGATGGTGGAGGCCAATGAGAGTGAGGACAGCTCCACAGACCCGTGGCTTTCCTTCACCGTTTTCAGCCACACCAGATGCTTCGCTGAATCTCTCTGGCAAACGGCAGAGAAAAAAGGTAATAATAATAATGTTTGCATTTGATATAGTGCCTTATCACATTTGAGATGCCTCAAAGTGATATACTGAAAAGCGATTTGACTGTATATTTTGTGGGTGAAACTTGGCAGCTAAAGCACTGTCCCACAAACAGCCGTGGATTGAGTGAACACATTTTTTCTTAAAATAGGGATTATTACCCCCGGAACAATCCACCCATCGTTTACAACTGAGGCGAAATCGATGCAAGGTAAACCCCCTAACCCCCATACAGAAAGCCCGCCACGTAATTACACAAAATGTCTTGGAAGTCGAATGACAAATTCCGAGAGTTGGGGAGGAATTTTCCATCTGAAACCTTTTGACCCTTAATTGCTCATGATTTTTAGCGAGTTCAGCCGAGACAGCTTGTCAGCCTTCCCAACTCCTGGGAACAAAGTCTGTGAAGAGCACCGTTAAACATCAAAGGCCCTTGGAGGGCAACTCTGAATTACCAGCTTTTTCGGAAGATTGTGGTCGTTTTCGAGAGCCTTCCACAGCTTCTGCAAACAAGGCGTGAAGTCTACAAAGCCAAAATCGGGTTTTAACTCATAGAGCAACGATGAGTAGCCCAACACAGCGTCGTGGAAGCAAGCCACACGGTCAACGTCAAGGTCATTTTCACCAGCCGAGATCGAGGCCAGGTCAACGAAGACCTTTAATTCGTTGATGTCTGGGGGAAAGACAAAGAGTGCGCAATTAGAAGTAACGTCCTACCACAGAACCATAAGCAGCTTTTGGCCAGCTATCCTTCCAGTCCCATTTACCCGTCTTAATCGTATTCATAATCTTTACATTTGATATCGCGACTTATCACATCATTGGGACGTCTCGAACCACTCCACGAAATATACCGTAGATTAACTGTATATTTTGTGGGCGAAATGCGTCTTCCAATTGCGCACGGCTGTGGCCCACAAACAGACGTAGATTGAGTGACCATATTGTTATATTTTATGGGATTTTTTTCCCCCATACCAATCAGCTAAGACTAAATAAACCTGCAGCAAATTAGCTAGAACGTGGCAGACAAAACACGTGAAGCATTGGTACTTTACCTTCCAATGCTTCCTTGACCCAATGTACAAATTGTTGCCCTTCAATGAGCTCTTCCAAACATTTCCTGCGAGTCTCCGAAATGTTCACAAGAAGCCTCCTGGCTTCTATAAGTTCGTCACTTATGCAGTCCAGCTTTTTGTCCTTGAATGATTTGTCTCTCTGAAAACGGAAGCAACATTTTGTGAGCTCGTTCCAACTGCAGCGCGACAGATCCGAAGCGAATTCCAATCGACTAAACCAGCCATGCGCAGGCAGACCACAGAATCAAGTCGCGGTTCAGAGGGCCCTTGATTTGTTGGATCAATCGTTTTGATGGGAATCCGAGAAATCTAAGGAACCCATTGATAATTAACGATAATCCTCACATTTGACGCAGCGCCTTTCACGTTGGGAAGGCGTCTCAAAGCGCTTCACAGGATTTACTGCAAATGAGGGGACTGCGTATTCACGCTTTTAAAAAATCCTTGCATCTGTTACAGTGCCCACCACGGCAGGCAGGATTTACCATCAGGTGAAGTGACCGTGTATCTTGTTGGCTGATCACCAATGGCTGATCTTTGGTAAAAAAAAAGGGGCTTTGGATAGGCTAAATTGGGTTGACGGGCGGACGGTGGGTGGCAGGGAAAATATTGTCTCGTCGGCACTTACCATGTTCAGCAGGGTTTCCAGCACGCTGAAGTTGCCCTTCAGCGACAGGGTGTCTTTCGCCTTCATGATTATTTCCGCGCACTTCACGGCCGAATGCAGTTGGTGGTATTCTTGAATCTGCTGGATGCGTTTGTCCACCCACCGGCCGGACTGGGGCTGCAACTGGCACATGATCTTGAAGTCCTTTCTCAGTTCCTCATAGCGTTCGAGATAGTCTCGGAACTGCTCGTCCACCTCTCTGAAGGTCACGCTGCCCTCCTTCATCTTCTCGAAGATGCTCTGGTAGTCGGCGAAGCACGGCCCCCACAGCCTATCGTTGAGTTGTTCAAGGGTCAAGGGTGGTTCCTCCACTGGTTCCACGTTCAGCTGCTCCTCTTCCTCCTCCACCAAATTGGCAAACAAAAGCTCAGAGGGATCCTCGGTGGGTAGGTCTTTGGCCGCTTTCTCCCAGCACATTTGGAAAATGTGGCTGTCTTTAAATTGGTGGATTTTTCCTGCCATTTCCACTGTCTGTTTGCTCAACCGGAACCAGGTAATGGTTTCGCAGGCTGGACTCGTGATGGAAACGTCCGACACGTTCATCACTCGGTCCAGTGGTTTACTGCTAAAATCATCTTTAAGGCGCTCTTCAAGTTCTTCCATGTCCACTGCGACCAAGGGGAGATTTAAATGAATAATAATAATAATCCCCTGTATTCGATATAGTACCTTATCGCGTCATCGAGGCTACTCAAAGAGCTTCGTAGAATACATTGTAAAGAGGATTGACGGGACAGTCAATTGCACACAGGCAGCGTCTCACAAACAGTCGTGAAGTCAGTGACCTAATTTATTTTTGAGGGACTATAAACCCACAGAAAGCAATCAACCAACCAACGAACAACCGGGTTCCTACTTACCTCTAGGCAAACAGAGGCAAGTGGGGTAAAGAAGCTTGCCTAAGGTTTCGCCTGGGAATCGAACTCAGATCCTCTTGTTTGCGAGGCTAACCAGTTTGCTATGAGAATCCAATTGCATATTGAATTAACATTTGAATGAAGTGTAAACGAAACACGCTGCATATTTTCTTCTGAAATTCAATCACGCTTCCCGAAGAATGATGCTCTCACAGTGAACAAGCGGTTATATGCAGTATACCATAACTCTGAATCCAAAACAATAATCCTTTTGTTTGACGTAATAAAGTGTAGTGACTGTGTTTTGTGAATGAATGAATGCAGCAATTTCGGGTAGAAAAGATTCCCTCAACCCATCATGTCTTTACCTTTCACAAACTCAGTAATTTTTCGACACATTTTCACGAGACTGTCAACGCAATTCTTTCTCTCAATGAACGCCTCCAATTCCTGCTCCCGTTTCATCAGCACTGTGTTGCTATCCAGCCTTTTGCTCTGTTTCTCTGCGAAAGAATATTCATTTTGTGGGAATTGTAAAACGTTCACGCACACACACATACACACTTGCACAAGGAACTCTGTTTACGAACAATGATCACAGTAGTCCTTGCATTTGATAAAACACCTCCTCATGTTTATTGAGACATCTCAAAGCAGTTCACGGAATACACTAAAGTGAACTGACTATTTTGTGGTTGAATCGAGGTAGCCAATTGCGCACAGCGGAATCCCATAAACAAACAGTCTTGGATTGAGTGATCAATATTTTTCCGCCCACAAAATATAGTCAATTCACTTTACAGTATATTCTGTGAAGTGCTTTGAGACGTTGATAAGACGTGAAAAGCGCTATATCCAATGCAAGGATTATTATTATTGTGAATATTGGGGATTATTCCATGCTATTTGTCATTAATGGAACGGTTGTGCGTGGAGTTCAACTTACTTATGCCATGCAAAATATTAAAGTTGTGTTTCTTCTTTAAAATCCACTCCAAATGCTTTATTAGGATGGAACCCTGCTGCAGGTGAGTGACCACATCTAGGAAGACAGAATCTGCCAGGGCCATCAACTCCTTTGCATCATCAGTCAGCTCGTCAATGAGTTTCTTATCTGTTCCTAAACAACAGAGTTGTATAACAAAAGTTGTATTCATTAATAATAAAGATCCACCACCCCCACAATGAAGTGAATTAGTTGAATTTGTTGTTTTTATATTAAAAAAATACTACCGCACCTTGCAGCTTAAAGATATTCTTGGCCGCAGACCAATCGAGCAAATGATGGAGGACGAAGTCGTAATCTGTCACAAATTGCCCGCTGGCGTCTCTCTGCCAGGCATTCTCGATGATGGTAGACAGTAATTTACCAAACTTCTTCAAGTCGCAGTGGTCCAGTCTGGCAAACAGCTGCGCCTCCGCCTTATTCTGGTGGTGGGGTGGGGTGGGGGTGTGGAAAGAGCACAAAATTTACAGCAAAGCTCTTAAAGTCATCCCTGCGTCCGACCGTTCACCGCACCTAAAGGTTGGGAGGCGTAGCCAAGCACTTTCTATGCAGAGCTGCTCTCGATCACGGCGTCTGACCGTTGCCAATTTTCACACAGCGAATTCTCAACAGTCGCGAAGCGAGCGGCCGATTTGATCTGGAGGATTGTGCCGGCCGCGACACTGTGAGAGAAACTCCCTTCTCTTTCCGAATCACGTCACAGGACCTTGCAACGTGAGGCTGTGCCTTTGTCGACAGGCATACAGGGAAGTGTGTGGGATGGGGGGTGGGACACTATGGAAGGGGGAGGGCAGATAAATGGAGTTGAGAGCATTGCTCTTGAAAGATACAATGGGCTGATTCTGAGCTTTGCTGTAAATTTCTACAGGTTTTAGGGACTCGGTTTAAGGTCTTCCTCCAATCTCTACCATCCCCGCCTTCCACCATCCTCGCCTTTCACCTCAGCCATGATCTTATTGAATGGCGGGGCAGGCTCGAGGGGCCGAATGGCCTACTCCTACTCCTAATTCTTATGTTCTTATTATTTGAATGAATACAATTTAAGTACAATACCTGGCACACAGACTGGACAGCATCGAGTGCACAGTCCTCGAAACATTTAGCAACCAGAGGATGATGCTCACTGATTTCGGTGTGACATTTGCAGTAGACTTCTATCTGCTGAAAGGGTGTTTCCTAACAGAAGAAAAAATAAGAAATATTAAGTTATTATTAGTAGTATTATTGTCGTTCCCCCACCACCTCCCTCACACTCCCATACCCAGAGAAAGTCGGTCAGGTATTAAATTGGAAACACAGAATCCCTGGTGAAAGGTTGAACACACACATGCCATCAATGACCCACACTGATAATTTTTTCTCTCCCCTCCCCCACTTCTCTTTTTGAGTAGCGCTTGTTACATCGTCCTGAGCAGGAATTATTCAGTACAGAAATTAAAGAGCACGCTGACTGTTACACTCGGTACGTTACCCGTTTCACTTTTCCTTCCAGATCCTTCAGCAGTTCCGTGGTCCATATGGAAGTCAGTCTCTCGTCTCCAAAGGTTAAGGTGATAAGCTTGCTCCAGATCTTTACACGTGTGAAAGATAAAAGAATGTTTTAATCAATTCACAATCGTCCGCATAATACTGTACGTGTATGATTACTCCACCCCAGAGTCCCTCTACTTGTGTGGAGTGTAAACAGTGGTATGGACCAGTTGGGCTGTATAGCCTGTTTCCGCGCTGTACATGCTGTGCAAATCATCCTGGGTCTTTCCTTCACCTATATAACACCCACCTCCGCCAACACACACACACACACACACAGTGTCCATCTGTCTCTCTTACCTGAAGTTCAAAACTATTATTAAAGGCAGCATATCCAGTCAGCATTTGGTATCCAAGATTCTTAATCCAACTTCTTGTGTTTTTCAAAACTGTGTGCAAGACTCGTTCACCACAGGACGCAACACCATCCTCATCGCTTTCAGGCTTCATATCTGCAACCTAATGTTTTGGGGTGGGGGAGATGGGGGCAAGATTCTTCAAAGTTAGATACATGTATGGACAGGGGAGAAGCAAATAGAAAGGTCTTGGCTTGGGGGAAGGAGGGAGGGAGGGAGGGAGGGAGGGAGGGAGGGAGGGAGGGAGGGAGGGAGGGAGGGAGGGAGGGAGGGAGGGAGGGAGGGAGGGAGGGAGGGAGGGAGGGAGGGAGGGAGGGAGGGAGGGAGGGAGGGAGGGAGGAATGTGAGGAGATGCATGTGGATTATAAGAACAAACAGCAATCACCAGAATAAACATATTTGCAAATAACTCGAGACCTAGTATTTCTGTTCAAATGATTTCAAAATAGAGCTGGCAGAGATTTTCTGTAAAGTGTACTGTGGAGGTAAATGCTAATAGCACAGGTCCATCAGACAGCCATGATGTGAATTTGCCTCAAAATTATTCAAACGGATCCCTGAACAGACAGACAGAATCTTATTTATCATTTTATCAGCAGTAAAATGGAGAGCATCAGGCTAGATAAATGTATATTTAATTT
Source organism: Hydrolagus colliei (assembly GCA_035084275.1). Classification (NCBI taxonomy): domain Eukaryota; kingdom Metazoa; phylum Chordata; class Chondrichthyes; order Chimaeriformes; family Chimaeridae; genus Hydrolagus; species Hydrolagus colliei. Next base: position 3,453,913 of record CM068760.1, read on the forward strand.
ATCAATTATTTCAATGGGTTTACAAAGCCAAATGTTTTTTTATTGCTTTTAAATTATATATCATATACACACACACACATCCATTTTACTCACTCACCTGTTCTGTTAAGGAATTTTCTGATGCAACAAATTTGCTAACGATCTCAATCGAAACAATCAGCAATTCAAAGTTTAATTCGAATCTCATACTTCTGCCACAAATGTACTCGTGTATTTTCAGAGCTGCCGTCTTGCACGCTTCTGCGTGTTCACCACGAAGTACACTAGGAGTGAAAACGTGCTAGGTAATAGGTTTCGCCCGACAAAATGCATTCACAATGGAATGATTTGAAAACATATATACAGAATAATCCTCGCATTTGATATAATAATAGCAATAATAATAATCAATCAATCAAACCAATCAATCAAAACTTACATTTATAGAGCGCCTTTCATGTCGAAAGGACGTCCCAAGGCACTGTATGGTCAGGTAGGGACAAGAGCAGGGAGGCAGGATGAAGAAGAGTAGGAAAGTTGACTATATATTTGTGGGTGAAACGTAGCAGCCAAATTGCGCACAGCAGTGTCCCACAAACAGTCATGGAAGTAGGATTAGGAGAAAAGGGGAGAAAGATGGCAAGGGGAGGGATCGGGGAAGGGGGAAAGGAGAGCAGGAAAGCCGACTGTATGAATTCGATATAGCGCCTTATCATGTAATTGAGACGTTTGAAAGAGCTTCTTAGAGTATACTGTAAAGTGACTGTATATTTTGTGGGTGAAAAGCGGCAGCCAATTGCGCACGGCAGTGTTCCACAAGTGGTCAGCGTTTGAGTGACCAAATTATTATTATTTTTGCAGTGATTACCCCCAGAAAAGCGAATCGACTAACAAAAGAGTCCCTACATACTGCTAGGTAAACAGAGGTGTGTGGAGTAAGGAAACTTGCCCATTGTTTCTCCCTGTTTGGGAATCGAACCCAAGTCCTCTTGCTTGCGAGTGCGCTAACCACTACGCTACATGACTCCAGGAATTGGTACGGTTAACCTTAGCACGTCGTTGAGATGTCTCAAAGCGATTCCCAGAATATACTGTCAAGTGGATTGACTGTGCATTTTGTGGGCGAAAAGTGGCAGCCAACCAAAGTGCCACTGCCCAGACGAGACAATTCCCATTTCCCTCACCGTATATCCTCTGCCCTCTCTGAGTGAGATCACAAGACTGACCCAGAGAGAGAAAGCCCTTCATCCCACCTCATCTCAGCTCTCCAGAGCACCCTTTCTACTGTCCTACCATCACAGCACCCTCAACCACACTTGGTAGTGAAAAGGTTAATTGATTTTAATGTCGGATGTTGGAATATCTGTACCTGGGCAACTTGTCTTTCACGTACTGCAGCAGATGTTCAAACTCCTGTTGGCACAACGCAAGAAAACAAGCTCTCCAAATTAATACAAAGTTTGCAACAACAAAAAACACATCTTATTAACCGAAGCTTCTGAGTATTGTATTGTTACAAGAACGTAAATAAACATAGTTAACCATTCTCTCGGTGCAGTTTATAACAAGGGTGAAACCTTGGGCAAGTTTCCTTACTCCACACGCATAATACGAATCCCTCCAAAAAAAATATCTAAAATTGGTCATTTCAATTGTTTGGGGGCCAATGCTGTGCGCAAGTGGCTGCCGTGTTTCGCCAACAAATATGCAGTCAATTCACATTATAGTATATTCTGCCAAGCCCTTTGAGACGTCTAGAAGACATGAAAAGTGCTAGATCAAATTACAATTAATAATAATGATAATAATCCTTGCATTTGATACAGCACCTTATCACATCTTCGAGACGTCTCAAAGGGCTTGGCAGGATATACCGTTAAGTGAATTGACTGTACATTTTGTGAGCAAGGTGCGGCAGCCAATTGCGCTCAGCAGTGCCTCACAAACAATCGTGGATTGAAGTGACTAATTCTTTTCACAAAAACAGGAACTATTGCTCCCGGAAAAGCCATAAACCAATTGACTAGGTTTCTTTCGTCCTGCCGGAAATCAAACCCAGGTCTCTCCTCTTTGCGAGGTGAGTGCTCTAAACACTGAGCTACATTTTCGCAGTGCCTGCATCGTCAAAACAGGGTTACTAAACGAACAACCGATTCAGATGGAAAATTGGAACGGATGAAATTCAAATAATTCATTTTAATCAAGCGAGATTGGATAAATGGACATTTGAGGACGATCAGACAGGTATATCGTAAGGACGTACCGTTGTTTGATACGAACGCCATATTTCCTTCAGTCTATAAAATAGACCTTGTAGAATGACCAGCGGATCAGGCATCACAGTCCAGACGTATTCGAGCAGGGACGTCATTGGTAACAAACTGAACCAAGAGCGATGTAGAAATCCATCCATATCCACCAAATGCTTATTTGTTCTCATGATCTCGAACAGTGGCCTACACAGAAATAAATTCACACACAGTTAATACTGATAATAATAATCTTTACCTTTGGTATAGCCGTATCACGTTGTTGAGCTCTCTGGGACGCTACCCTGCGTGAGGAGCACTATATAAATACAAATCGTTGTTATTGAGATGTTTCAAAGCACTTGGAAAGTGGAAACGTATTGGAAAGTGGATTGACTGTGTGTTTTGTGGGCCGAAACCCGACAGCTAATTGTATTAAGCAGTGTCCCACAAACAGTTCTGAATTAAATCATCAAAACAATTTTGGGAAGGGCTTATTATTCCCAGAAAAGTGATCTGCTAATCGGCTAACAACCGGGTTCCTACGGATTGCTAGGTTAATAGCTGTTGTTGCTATTGTTCTATATTCCACTAAGATTCAACACTTCGCAACTGTTGCTTGCACGGTCTTGTGTTTATTCGGATTCCTAGACGGATGAACTTTCCATGTTCCTACTTCAAAGTAGCAACCCGGCAATTTGGCCCTTCGCTGCAGACATTACTTTATAAGGTCAAACCCAATCTAACTGTGAATTATTCGCCGTCCTCAGAAAATAGCTTGCCCGCTAACCCACGGGAATGTCGAACGAGATTTGATTTCTATATCGGTAGAGCAAGCGAGGAAACATTTAAAGTAAAGCTTACTTTAGGTGTCCATATTCATACTTTTCTCTGGAATTAACATAGGGAATGCCTTCCAATCCGGCCCAGACATCTTCAGTTTGGCCAGACAAAGACAAAGTTGGTTTGGATGAAGAGCAAAATGTATGGAAGACAGGAATCACCTGCATCCATGGAAAACTTCGGTCCTCAATACATTTCTGCATCATCCGGAGCAGAGCAGACTTAAACCTGTAACAAATCAAAACTTGCGGACATGAGAATACTTTGGACATCCAGTGGGCTCCAGCCTGCTGTACATCCAACCCGATCAACCCCACCAACGGTGGTCAAGGCTTGAGTCTATCTGACCCCACCCTTTGGAAATCCATTCCACAGTCTCCTCGCCTCACTCTCTCCCCTTGCCTCTTTCAAAGCCCGTCTCAAGACCCTCCTCTTTGACCATGTCTTCAGTCACTCTCCTACTCCGACCATCCTACCCTCTGACCCCTCCTGATCCCAACTCAGGGTCCAAATCCCTGACTCTCCAGCACTTTGGGATGTCCTCATGACGTGCCAATGTAGTTTGTTGCTGTGGATGTAACACTTGTTACAGCAGGCCACCATCCTTTGGAACTCCATCTCACAATCCCTTTGCCTTCCTCCTTCCCTTGTCTCCTTCAAGGCACGACTGAAGACCATCCTTTTTGATCGTGCCTTCAGCTACCCTCCTACCTCACTGACCTCCCTCATCCCAACCCTGCCCCACCCCACGTTCAGCTCCTGATCCCTGACTGTTCAGTGCCTCGGGACGTCCTTCCTACATGAAAGGCGCTTTACAAATGTAGTTTGTTGTTCTTACCGGTTCTGTAAGCGAGTTCCGTTGAATATTTGCAACTCCATTTCAAGGACTTTGCTGGACATTTGTTGTAGACTCAAAAGTTGACAGACTCCATGGATATCCTTTTTTGTCATATTAAGATCGTAGCTTTCAGTCAGACATAAAATCAAGATTCCCATTCGAAGTCGGTGTTCTGCAGAGGATTTTTCGTCGTATTGGTCATCCTTTTCAAGGAGAGGTCTTGCCTTATTCCTCAAAACTGTAAACATTAAATCTTTGACCTGGACGGTAAAAATACAATACAGCGATTTAACTCGAAACTCAGCCCGTAGACTTCACTCGCTTTGTTCAGGGTGCTAAAGACTGGTACCAATAGTAATATTTCCTACCATGAGTACAGCACCTTTTACATCTCTCAAAGCGTTTCAGAGGATTCACTAAAGTGGAGTGATTGTGTTTTGTGTGGATCAACTTGCGCACAGCAAGTTGCGTCCGGCAAACAGCTGTTAAGTGAACGACTGATCATATCAGGGAGTTTGCTGGCCAGCATAAATTTGGCCTTTTTGACTGGAGAAGAGACTAAAGTTGAACAGGGAACTAAACGTACACGTGAGGAAGAAGGGTATAAAAGGGCATGGGAGGGAGGGAGGGAGGGAGGGAGGGAGGGAGGAAGACTTCTGTGGAGTATAAACGCCGGCACGGATAATTTAGGACCTATGTACATTTTCAAGGGATATCAGACCGGCATCTCGCAAACCCTTCCTGCACACTGCGCTAGCTGTAGCCGACAACTTACTTCCTTCTCGCCAAATGGTAGGTCGGTCCACTTTTTGGGACCATCTTCGAATACCATAGGGTGTGTGTAAACCTCAAAGAACTGGCGCAACTGATAAACGAAGCTCCTTAAATTGATTTCGTTCCACGTCGAGAGGATGTCAAACAATGATTCCAGCATTAATCTGCCAGCCAGGGTCTTCCCACTTGCCACATCTTTCTTCCCTTCCCATTTGCTCTTAAAGAAGTTTTTCGCCTTTCCGATGTAGGTTGTCAAACCTTCAGCAGGTGGAGCGCAGACGATATCGTCGTATTGATGCCATTCTGTCATAACATATATTTGTATACATCATAAAAAAAACTTTTTGCTTAAATATACACAAGACACCAACAAAGTTACATTTATACAGTGCATTTCACATCAGAAGGACCTCCAAAGGCGCTGGACAGTTAAGGGTTTGCACCCGAGCTGGGGGTTGGAATCAGGAGAGGTGGAAGCTAGGGGGATGGGGATATGGATGTAGGTTTGCCAAAGGCATGTTCAAAGAGGAAAGTCTTGAGACAAGCCTTAAAGGAGGCAAGGGATGTGGTGAGGCGAAGGAATTCCGGGATGAATTTGCAAAGTGTGGAAGCAGAAAAGCTGAAGGCCCGACTGCCAATGGTGGGCAGAGTACATGGCGCAGGCCAGTGCCCACCGAGTGGAAAGGATGGTATGGTGAAGAATAGGTTGCAGAAGTAGGCAGGAGCAAAACCATGGAGAGATTCAATAGGACAAAGATTTTAAACGCAATCCTCTGAGGGATAGGAAGCCAGTTCAGCTGGCCAAGGGTGGAGGTGATCGGTTCACGGAGCTTGGTGTGGGAGAGGATACAAGCTTCTGAACAACCTGCATCTCGTGGTGGGAAGGGTTGGGAAGTCCAGCACGCAGGGAATTAGTGCAATTGAAACTAGCTAGGTTTGTTGCAAGCTTCACGTTTTATTTTCTCCTCTCTGGACCTGATATTAAGATTTCAACAAGGGTTTTTGAAGGTAGAAGATGCGAGGAGAAGGCAAAGGAGCGGCTGAAAGTTTGGAAGTTTTGGAGGAGAAAACAACAAGCAGTGGACCAGATTTGGAAAAGCAGAGAGCACAGGGCAGGAACCAACACTAAAAAGGGCAGCACAGTTACTTACCGTCTTGGTTTAGGCATTTCGAGTGGATACAGAGATAACGGTTGACAAAAAATCCATCTCGTGTATCGTGTTTATATATAGTCTCATAAACAATCCCATTCTCGCTCAAGACTGCATATTTATAGGCAAAGCTCTTATCCACAATTTCTTTACGAAAATACTGCTGCCCTTGAATAAAATAACCGTGGTCCCCCAAATCTCTGTATGCAGGAAACAGAAACCCAGTTTTTTTTCATGCATGCTTGAAATTATAATAATTATCATTCCATTTGATATAATACTTGCATTTGATACAGCGGCTTATCATGTCTTCGAGACGTCTCAAAGCACTTCATATAATATACTGTAAAGTGAATTTTTAATTTATATTTAAAAAACTATAGGGCCTTTCATTAATTAATCCTTGCATTTGATATAGCGCTTTTCATGTCTTCTAGACGTCTCAAAATGCTTCACAGAATATACTGTAAAGTGAATTGACTGAATATGTGTGGGTGAAACGCGGCAGCCAATTGCACAAGCAGTGACCCCACAAAGTCATGGATTGAAATGACCAATTCATCATAGTTTTGTTTGAGGGATTATTATTATTAGGCCTGGAATTGCAGCGATAATGTGTGTGTCAGATGAAACAATTCAATGGTACTGAAACAGTACGAGAGAAACTTACTGAGTCACATTCATCTCGAGTACGTTAGTGTTCCAGTCTTTGGCAAGTTCTCCCGATCTCAACACCACTCTTTCCTTATCAGGTTTGAACTTAAAATCCTTTGACAAAATTGCATGGAAATAAACAGTGACTCGTTCTTCGGGCTTCAAATCACTGCTGCTTTGGATAAAGGAAACAGTAGTTCTCAGTTGGACAGATAAACAACATCTTGCAATTTTACACTAGGGATAAGCGGAGGGAGCGATAAGAGGAGGTGGCTATGGGTGCGCTTTAAGAGCTAGGCCTTCAGTTGGGATTTAAAGTTAGAGAGGTAGTGACCTGGAGGGAGTGAGGCAGGAGGTTCCAGAGATCAGGGACGTTGCAGCCAACAACAACCAAATTACACTTGTATGGCGACTTTCACGTTAGGAGGACGTCCCGAGGCGCTGGACAGTCACTGCTTCAGACCTGAGCTGAGGACGAGGGGGTGGGAGAGGGAATGGGGGAATTAGGAGTTGCCGATGGGTCCACCGAAGAAGGGTCTTGAGGCGAGACTTGAAGGAGGCCAGGAAGGGGGGGGGGGGGGCGAGGCAGAGGGACTGCAGGATGGAGTTCCAAAGGTTGGGGGCAGAGTGGCTGAAGACTCGCCCTCCCCCCAATGGTGGGGAGGGTGGGGAGGGGGATGTGGAGCAGGCTAGAGGCTGCTGAGTAGAGGGGATGGGCAGGTTGGGATAGGAGGACACGGATGTAGGGTGGGGTGAGATTGTGGAGGGCTTTAAATGTGAGGACCAGGATCCAACGGCACAAGGTAGGGTGCAGAGGGGGTCGAAAAGTGTAGCAAGGCCTGGGATAGCTGGGCAGGCTGACACCTGTGAATTGATGCTACTCGAGAACTGATGCAAACAAAAAGTACATGTTTAAATCAACGAGTGAATTTCGCACCCTTGATAGGCAGGAGAATCATTTTGATTTGGTTTGGATTTTTTGACCGGTACTTTCGTTTCTCCGCTTTTCTGATCACTCTTGCCATCCTCCCTGAGAGTGGCAGGAGATTTGGGAGCGCTCTTTGTTTTCTCCTTATCCATCTTCCTGGTTTGTGAACTCGCCTCCTAGGATATTAACAAAGGGGAGGAGAGCGTCACCGCTCTGCAAAAGATTGCCCGACGCAGGATTTCACGGAGCTCAAAGTCACAATAGAGGGGTACAAAATTGCCAACAGTTACAATTCCCATTATCTGTGCTCATCAAATGCGTTCAGTGTTGACCCGTCAAATTCCCTGCGATAATCCGGGCAGGAGAACAGATGATTCACTTAAAACGCAACTTTGGCCTTTTTTCAACCAAAACCAGGGGGCGCAAATGAATCAGGATGAAGGTGGGAGGGTGCGTTGTATTGTTCCCTATTGACTGCAAATTGTGCTGTGTCCATAGTTTATCAGTATTGACACAGCCTGCATTGGTCCATACAATAGGAGAACTGATCAAGATGTCAAAGAAAAGTCCAGAGAAAACTAGAAAATTACAGAGAGAGAGAGAGAGAGAGAATGTGAAAAAGATTGCAAGAGGGATTTCAAGGGGGAAAATGAAACAAAAACCCAAACTGCCAGGGAAATAGGACGAAAAAAAAACTTCAAATAAGCAATGGAACGAGGAACAAAACAAACAAACTGATAAAGAAAATTGTCAAATTCTTTTGCATCGTGCATTTGAGCTCACCTCTTTCAGAACACCATCAAAGTTCCTTAAATAATTTAATTATCATTAAATAATTATTTACCACCTTTCACTTGAGGAGGATGTCTCAAAGCGCTCGACTATTGCTGGGGGTGGTGGGAGGGGGAACCCGAGTTGGAGGTCGGAGCTGATAGATGACCTAAGGCGCAGTCAAAGAAAGTAGGGAAGAATACAGTGAGCTACATACGTTTCTGTTTAAGGTGTCCTTTTCAGTCTTCCGGTCAGAATGCTGCTCGTTCTTCGCCTTAACCACACTACCCGAGCCCCCGTCTCCCGGGTGACTCTGCTTGCTGCCTTCACGTGTGAGGGGCGACTGAGGTCCACCTGCTCCCTCAGCCTGGTCAGTCGCTTGCCCTTTACTTTGGCCCCTGCCTTTCTCACGGGTTAAGTCATCGTCTGCCGAATGACCGGATCCAGGGCTGGTTCTCGGGTGGGGTTTTCCGCTCACATCCTTAGACGCGGGCAAGGCAGCATCTTGTCCTGTCCCGCTGTGATCAATACCACTGCTGGGGCCTGGGTCACTGGGCTCAGTGGTTCTCGCAGAAATCCCATTGTTCTCTTCACCCAGAGGTGACCCAACCCTTTGGCCTTTGGAAGCAGTCTTGACGTCCTGACACCCAGACCCATCCTCCAATTCAGTTGGGCTAGGCTGTACCTTGGGATGTCTTACCTCGGCACCATTGGGGTGCTGTGTAATGGCGCTGTGATTTTCTGTCTCGTCGTCCTTCTGATTGGTATCTAAACGGATCTGCTTTGGGGTGAGTGAAGATGCTTTGATTTGTCCGGCCGGGTTGTTTTTCTGTTTCTTCTGATTCTTCCTTTTCTGTGCAAACGTCGAGAAATAAAGTAGAATTAAAGAAACAATAATCCTTCATTCTCAGACGCAACGTCTTTCTCGAAGTGCTTCACTCCACAGGATTCACGGTAAACTTTAGTGACTCATTTATTTTTGTAAACGCACACAGCAGCCAATCTGCACAAAGGTGAACATTAACGATCCCAGTGAATCCTGTGAAGAGCTTTAATAATAATTTCATATAGCACCTTATCACATCATTGAGACATCTCAAAGCACTTCACAGAATATATTGCGAGTGAGATTGACTGTATTTTTTGGGGAGGCGAAACACTTTGGGACGTCTTGACAACCTGATAACATTGTATGTCACCAACAACAAAATTATATTTGTAGAGCGCCTTTCACTTCTGGAGGACGGCCCCTTGGAAGCGACACTTTATCTCACATTCGGAGGGCTACCCACCGAGCCACACTGACGCCGAGGAAATTTGGAAATGGCTAGAATAAACATTGCAGAATATTTTCCTGATAAGGAGCCTCGATAACTCATCAGACTTACTTTCTTTTTGGAGTTTTTGCTTTTGCGTTTGGAAGATTTGTTTTCGTTTTGCTGCACTGTCCCTGGGACACTGCCATCATCACTTTCAGTCTCTTGAGCAGAAAGATCTGGGTCCAGCGATCTTAATCCACTCTCATTGGTTGAATTGAGCAAGCTTAATCCACTCTCATTGCTTGGATCATTTGAACTTTCTCTGCTTTCATGGGTTGGATCCAGTGAGTTGTCCTTGCTCTCATTGGTTGGATCCAGTGAGGTGTCTCCACTCTCATTGATTGGATCCGATGAGATGTCTCCACTCTCAGTGGTTGGATCCATTGAAGTTCCTCCACTCTCATTGGTTGAATATAGGGAGGTGTCTCCGCTCTCACTGGTTGAACCCAATGAAGTGTCTCCGCTCTCACTGGTTGAACCCAATGAGATGTCTTTGCTCTCATTGGTTGGATCCTGGGAGGTGTCTCTGCTCTCATTGGTTGGATCCTGGGAGGTGTCTCCAGTCTCATTGGTTGTATCCATTGATTCCTCTGATGGATCTTCCTGGTTTACACTTTCACCATCTGGTGACCTTGTTGACTCTGGCAGTTTTGATACCATCTTCTCATTCACCGGGGCTGTCACTGGAACCGAACAATGAAAAATATCTGAGTCCATTTGTACAATACGGAATATTCAGCCGAGTATTGAAAACAATGCGTCACAAAGGGCATGGCAGAGATATAAGTCATCACGAGGGAACAAAGTGAAACTAAATTGTGACTGTGTTGTTTTCTTTGCTCAGTTCAGCAGCTATTAAATCGTAATGTCCAAACCAAACATAAGTCAAGAAGGGTGCGGGTTTGAGCCCAACTGGAGCCAGACTGACGCAAAGGTACTTTGCTTTGGTCAGCTGGTTGTCTGCACATGCGGAAACCCATTATCATACTTTAAAGAGTATCCGAACCAAACTAAGAATTCCTGAACAGGCTCGATGAGCTAAACAGGAGGGCCTCTTCCTGTTTTCCCCGCGTTCCTTAAACAGAAACAACTTTGGCCGTGTTTTTAGCTGAAGACAATACCTAATTACTGCATTAAACTCCAGAACCACGTCACTGAATAAAAGAGTGGTGATCGCACCTTCCTGACGGTAATATGGTGTACTGTACAAAGCTTACCACATGGCGTGACAACTTTTGTTAATTGGTTCCCACACTGGCTGCAGAATTTGGCCGATTCCTCTTTGGAAATGTACCCGCACTTGTCACACTTCATCTGCTCCATCTCCCTGATTTGGGACTGGGGGGGGGGAGGGGGAGAAAAAAAAGTCACGGTAAATATTTTATTTTTAAAAGATTTTTCTATTTAAAAAGTTGCTACAGGGAAATACGAAGCTTAAAAATTCCTGGCAGGGAGAGAACCTGTTCCATTAGATCTTGGGAGATGGTTTAAACCTGTCCTTTCACTACACCTTTCACCACCATCACAACTTACATTGATACAGCGCTTTTCACATCAGCAGGATGTCCACACCTCCAGAACCCGTCTGCCTCTCCTAGACGATGCATCTCAAACCAAGAAACGTTTCATTTTAAATATAGTTTTACTGTAAAAGTCCCGTAAATTCATGGCTGTAGAGCACTTTGAGGCGACCTCCCTTTTGACACGAAAGCCGCAGCATCCAATGAGAATCTTTTGTAAGCTTATAATTGTTGCCTGGCTGGGAGATGTCTTGGGCAAGTTGTTTTTTTCACTCCACATGCATGTTTACCTGAAACAGGCATGTGACGGAGGGTTGTAGACCCGAAACGTTGACTCTTTTTCCTTTCTCCATGGATGCTGCCTGACCTGCTGAGTTTCCCCAGCAACTTCTGTATTTGTTGCCTGTTTACTTCGCAGGAAGTAGGAACCCGGTTGTCAGTCGATTGGCGGATCACTTTCAAGTGGAATAAACTGCGGCCTGCTCCACACCCCCCGCCCGGCCTGCCCCACCATCGTCGGTCAAGTTTTCAGCCTCTCTGGCCCACCGTTTGGAATTCCTACCCACAGTCCCTTCATCTTGCTTTTCCTACTTCAAAGCAAGTCTCAAAGTCCTCCAGTTTGACTGCGCCTTAGGTCATCCTCCTAACCCTACCCTCCTTGGCTTCCCTACCCCTCCCGATCTCAACCCTCAAATATCCCTGATTGTCCAGCGCTTTGGGATGTCCTCCTGACGAGAGGGGCGCTCTGCAAATGTGATTTGTTGTCGCGGTTAATTTGAAGTAATTTCTTTTCATTTCATTTTATGAATAGCTTTCAATTGGAATGAATCGCCATTCGCTTTCATTTGTAAAATTTTTATTGCAACGAATCGGTGGCCCTTGCGAAACGCCACTGAACACTCTGTCAGTCAATCAAGTCAATCACATCTCTCTCCCTCTTGCAGGTCAGGACACCAGGAAACTAATAGTAATAATAATGCGTGCATTCGGTATAGCGCTTTTCACGTCTTCATGACGTCTCAAAGCACTTCACAGAATAGACTGTAAAGTGAATCGACTGTATGTTTGTGGACGAAACGCGGTAGCCAATTGCGCACAGCGGCGTCCCCCACAAACAGTCGTGGATTGAAATGACCAATTTATTACTATTGTTTTTTTGAGGGATTATTATCAGGCGCGCGCGCGTGGTGCGTGTGCGTGTGCGTGGAGTAAGGAAACTTGCCCAAAGGTTTGGCTCTGACCTGTCAGGTCTCTTTCGCTTGCAAGACAAAATACTCTCAACCACTGAGCTCCAGGAATACTCAAAAACAACACTAACTGGATATGCGAACATCTCCTCTCAGCAAAATAATTATATATACAGTTATATATACATATATATAGACACACACACACACACAAACACACAACTCGGCCTCATATTCCCTCCCACCCTCTATCGACAATAACGTCATTAACATCGCACAAAGCATTCCGAACAGGAAGCAATGTTCATTTTGTTTGCAAAATAAATTGAGATGTTTTTCAATGAAGATACAGAGTAACTAGTGGGGAGTGGGTGAGTGAGTGAGTGAGTGGGTGAGTGAGTGAGTGAGTGGGTGGGTGGGTGAGTGAGTGAGTGAGTGAGTTATAATGTAATAATGTACTTTGTGTTTAATCCCAAATAAATGGCTACTGTGTTCAGTATTAATTCGGATGCGAAATTAACTAGAGAGGAGGGTGGGTGAGTGGGTGAGTTAAGGAGGTGGTGGAGGGCGAGTAGAGGGGGTTTAGTTACAATGCAATACAATATAATATTTGAGGTTTTGGTCAATAAACAGGTAAAGAAAAACATGAATCACTCACCTGCATTAGTCACTTGGCAATGAGTGAGGCTGTGTGTGTGTGTGTGTGTGTGCGGTGGATTCGCTAACGTTGTCAGGCGCAAAATAGCAAGTGGAAATCAATCTCTCTCTCTCTCCTCTCCTCTCTCTCCTAGATGAGGTTGCAGCTGATCTGTCTCTGTGTGTGTGTGTGGAGGAGGGAAGGAAGGAAGGGAAAGGAATGGAGGAAGATGGAGGGAGGGAGGGAGGAAGGGGAAATTCACTAACACTAGCACTAACACAAAAATTGCAAGTTAGATAACATCCACCTCGTCTCTCTTCCTCTCCTCTCCTCCCCCACCCTCTCTCTCTCTCTGTGTGTGTGTAACTGGCTGTGTGACCTGCTGCAAAATAAACCAGTCCAGTTTCGTTTTACTGTCAGCGAGAGAGGGAGAGAGAGAAAAGAGAGTCAACTTTCGTTTTCGACTTTCCAAACGCCATTCAAGTTGAAGGATTTCAGTGTCATTATTTTTTTATATGTTGTACTGTGTATATCATGTCGACAGCTAAATGATGGTGGCCACAACAGCTCTCTCTCTCTCTCTCTCTATCTCTCTGGTTTGCACACAGGAAATTCCTCATAATTCACATTCTCTCTCAATTTCTCAACCCTGTTTCACTCACTTCCAGATCGTTTCTACTTCCGCCCCATTAAAGTTTGCACCCCCCCCCCACCCCCCCCACCCAACCAACCAATTTGAAGTTTTGTTGAAAAAGAATCGATTATTTCGGTTCTGCGCTCTTTAACGAGTTCATAATAACTGCTTCTACTACCAATAATATCCTCGCATTTGATACGGCGTCCTTCTGGACGGCTTCACGGCAATATTACTGTGAAGTGAATTGACTGTATATTCGTGGGCGAAACGCGGCAGCCGATTACGCACAACAGCGTCCCCACAAACAGTCGTGGGTTGAAATTACCGGTTTATTCGATTTTTTGTTTCGAGGGATTATTATCGGGCGTGTGGCGTAAGGAAACTTGCCCAAGGTTTCGACCTCACCTGGGAATCGAACCCGGGTCTCTCTCGCTTTGGAAGGCGAGCGCTCTAACCACTGAGCTCCAGGACTTCCAAGTTGTTGCATTTCCCCCAATCCCTCTGCCTTGCCCCCTCGTTCCCTTCTTTCAGATCATGCTTTGACCAGGCTTACTCTTCGCTTCTCTTGTTAATGGCAATCCTTCCGTTTGACACAGTATCACTGTATCGAGACCCCGCCCAGCGTTTCACAGAATGTATTATAGAGCGGATCGGCTGTATGTTTTTTGAGCGAAACGCGGCAGCCGGTTGCGCACAGCAATGAACCACAAACAGTCGTGGGTTAAGTGACCATATTGTTTTTCTCCTCACATTATCACACCCGGAAAAGCAATCCGCACATTGACTTAACGACCGGGTTCCAACTTAACTGCTAGGTAAGCAGAGCCGTGCGGAGTAAGGAACCTTCCCTAAGGTTTTGCCCTGCCCCGATATTGAACCCTGGTCCTCTCACTCGTGCGGTCAAAAGCGCTAAACGTTGCGCTACAGGACTCCATTGTTGAACGGGTGCCTTTAACGATCATTAAAGCCAACCCGAGCAGTTAGAGACGGGGCAAAGTCAGATCAAAGTCTCAACTGAAGGATGGCGCCTCCGGCAATAAAACTCTCCCTCACAGTTTTAGGCCCCGCGAAAGAGAAAGTACACAATCGTCGGGAAATCAAAACTCTCGCACTGACTAACATTGGACTCACCGCTCATGAGTCAGCATCATTTACCCAGCAGCACAAATATCCCAGTGCGAAAAACACCCAAACAGAGTTCAAAGAGATGGGTGGTTTTTTTTTCCATTCAGAAAAAAATTGCATGGCATTGGCTTATGGAGGTCCTGTAGCTCAGTGGTTAGAGCACTCACCTTACAAGCATGAGATCCGTGTTCTAATCCAGGCAGATCAGGACGAAACCTTGGGCGAGTTTTCTTGCTCCACACACACACACGCCTAATAATAATCCGTCCCCGCAAAGAACACATTGAAAAAAATTGGTCATTTCCAATCCATGCCTGTTTGTGGGGACGCTGCTGTGCGCAATTGGCTGCCGCATTTCGCCCACAAATAAACAGTCAATTCACTTTGCAGTCTATCCTGTGAAGCGCTTTGAGACGACCAGAAGACGTGAAAAGCGCTAGATTAAATGCACGGATTATTATTCTTATTATTGCAGCCACTCTACAACCACTGGGTCTTGTGCACTTGAGGGTGTCGCAACATGTTGCAGTGGCTTTAATGGGTAACTTTAAGAGGAACGTTGCCTTTAAGAGCCAGGCACATATAAACTCTCTACAAAACATTCGGGCGAACAACAAAACAAAGCCTGAAGCAAAAATAGTTTCCATTGTTTACAACGATAATAAACCTAGCATTTGACGCAGGAGCCTTATCGCGTTAATAATAATAATACTTGCATTTGGTATAGCGCCGTTTCACGTCTTCTAGACGTTGTGGAGCGGAATCTCAAAGCGCTTCACAAGATATACTGAATAGTGGAGTGACCGTGCATTTGTAGCCTTTTTGCAACCGCTTCACCTTGTTCAGCTTGACCGGTAACAGCATCAATAACCGGATCACCGCACGAGAGGGTGACGAGAGGGAATCTTTCTTTGCTAACCTCCACTCGGCTTTAAGATCGAGCCTGGGTGGGGGGGGGGGGGTTGTTGGGGGGGAGACGCCGTTTAAAGGCAACACTTGCTCTTGTTGCTGTGTGTATTTTATGGTCAAACACAGCAGGTAATTTGCGTACAGCAAACTCCTATTCAGCATGGAGTGAATGACCGATTCTATTTGGGGAATTGTTAATCCAGGATTTGGGGAGCAACTCTTGTTGCATTATAATATGTCTTTGACACTAAACCACGTAACCTAATTATAATACGTGAGATGGTTCTTACACCCCAATATGTGGACACCCATGACATGGCTTTCTTCCCCTTCGCAAAATGTGCTGGACTGTGTCTGTGTTCAAAACTCACGAGTGAATGTGTAGCCCTATAACTAGGTGTAACCTGATTAATGAGTTCTTCCATGACAACAGGTACTACTAATTTCTACTTAGATTATAGCAAATTGGGAAGCTTCATTCAATCAGAGGTTTATTTTCGAACAGCTGTGACCTTGGCTGAAGTTGTTTGTGTGTTCCCTCCTCCTTTGATTTATACAGAAACCCTGATAAAGCACGGTTAAGTAAACTCAAGAGGATTTTATTGTAGCTTTGATGAAATCCACAACTTTCGTCCTTAACTCTCAAACAACACGACAAATATCAACAAACACAACTACGAAATAGCACGCACTGATCACCGCCAGCAGCCACTTGTAATTAAATAAATGTAAACTAATGTAAGAACTAGTCTGACAACTACTCATTGATAGTCAGAACAGGCAGATCAGGGCAATAACGTAGCCAAGTTTCCTTATTCCACAGGCCTAATAATAATCTGTCAAAAAAAAAGCACAATAATAAAAATTGGTCATTTTCCATCCACGACTGTTTGTGGGGGGGGGGGGGGACGCTGCTGTGCGCAGTTGGCTGCCGCGTTTCGACCACAAATATACAGCCAATGCACTTTCCAGTATATTCTGTGAATATATCAAATGCAAGGATTATTATTATTCCTACAAAGCAGAATGGATGCTTTCCGCAAACATTATCACATTGTATGTGTTGCGGAGGGGATCGCATCTGTGGGAAAGTACAGTCGGTCAAGGTTGTCTGTGAGAATGTGATTAAAAGCTGCTCGTGCGAGACGAAGGACAAACACCGACTGATATTAGAACAATAATAAGAGATGTGACTGTCCCACTCGCGGTTGAAAAACATTCAATAGAGCATGCCTGGTCCTGACGTGCACTGTTGGGTACGGAGGCTCTAAAACACAGGAGAGAGCAGAGCTGCTTTTAACCTTGATCCGCAAGGCCAGAGGTACAAGCGAGAAGGGAAAGCCTACCGGACTGAAGGATTCAACACTCCCCATCTGTGCTCTCAAACTCCAGGGAGTCCACAAAGTCCTCTCATCTCCCCGTTTACAAACCAACGACGTGAGATGCCAGGTTACAGAGGAGCTGAAAGAAGCCGTCGGCGATGCAATCCACGGAAGATGTGTCAGTGTTGTACACGGCCACGGATCATTATCTGCCATGAAAGTGATGGCGCTCACACTCGCACTGAACCTCTGGGCTTCTAAATACAGTAGAACACTTCCACTGAATGCAATTGAGTACCTCCAGATACAAGTACCATCATTCTCCACATGTTTCAGTTGTTGGTCAGTGCACTGGACAGGGGGGAAAAAAAGACTTTGTGGACACATTAGATTCAACACTCATCCCAAGAGAATGCTTACCTGATGCCTATGAAATTTGATATTGTCACTGCGCGACAAGTAATAATGATAATAATAATAAGCCTTGCATTTGATATAGCGCTTTTCACGTCTTCTAGACGTCTCAAAGCGCTTCACAGAATATACTGTAAAGTGAATTGACTGTGTATTTGTGGGCGAAACGCCGCAGCCAATTGCGCACAGCAGCGTCCCCACAAACAGTGATGGATCGAAATGACCAATTTTATTATTGTGTTTTTTTTGGAGGGATTATTATTAGGCGCGTGTGTGTGCGCGTGTGTGTGGAGTAAGGAAACTTGCCTAAGGTTTCGCCCTGCCCTTCCTGGATTCGAACACAGGTCTCTCGCTTGTAAGGCGAGTGCTCTAACCACTGAGCTACAGGAGCTCCAAGTAAGCACAATGCTGTCTATTCACAGTCAGTCTCTGACTCGGTAATAACTGCGTTGTTAAGCAAAGAATACAATTGACTTAGGTTCCTCTGTTCTCCAGTTTTATGTTCCAAAGAACGAGATGTTGCCCATTGGAAGGGACCCTGATCTCATGATAGGCCGAATGGCCCCATCACCCCCTGATGTATTTATTCTTCCAATTTGTCATCGATCTAGTTGATTGGAATCAACCACAGTTTGGCTGAAGACCAAGCGCAGAGTTCAATCAATGCCCTTTTCCCCGTCCACCGCGGTCGATAAGATTCCGAGCTCTTACATAAAAGTGGTAACGTAAATGGTCTCTCTCCACCTCTCCCACCCTCTCAACCCTATTAATTCTCTTACAGTGAATTGTTATTTTCTGCTGCAGTTTGTCGAGTGTAATAATGTCAGTAACAACCTCCTCACTCCATCCATCCATCCATCTGTTGGAAACTGATGGGTAAACTTTATTCAAATTAGTCGAATATAGTTAGAACATATTGGCACCATGAACCGGAGAGTACCAGATTGACCCTTGATCTGGGAGGTATGAGGTAAGGGCCATCTGGACTAGAGAAAAGACCTTGAGAAAAGGGCTGAGATAACAGAATGTGTGTCTAAAGTCTTCTAAGGTAAATTGACAGCACTCTCAAGGACGGCAGACGGATGTGATCAGGCCTCCCTCCTACCCCAGGTTAGACAGAGGGATGGGATCACTAGTCTTGATATCGGGCAGGAAGAATGTCTAAGGAGGTTAGCATAAACAGAGCGCTCTTCTCTTAATTGGTACTAAGATAAGAAAGGTACTGTACTGAGATTGCATTCCCGGCAGCTCTCATTAATATCATTAGACAGGACAAAGAAGAAGTCAGAATACAAGAGATAAGGGCAAGGTATGGACTGGTCAAAGGGAAAGAGAACTGCTCTATATATCTAGGAGAGAAGTTTAAGGGAAAGTTAGTCATGCAGACCGGACCAGACGGGGTGTGAGTATAGCAGCAGACATTAGAACACCATCTTGAGACCAACCGACGATCGATTCAGCTGATTCCTGTTTTAACCCGGTAGTATACTTCTGTAATTATGTCTGTATTTCACACTGTTTGGGTTTATATATTAAAAACCATACCTTTATTAAGGATTGTTGGGTCATTATTTTGAACTCTCGGGTAAATCCCAACACATCCATGTTAAGGAAAATGTGGCACCAGCCGTGATAATGAACTTTCCAAGTGACTACTTGTCTCACTAAGATTGTTCGACAGCGTAACGGCTTGGAATTCCTATAACAAAATGTTAATCGGGTGTTTCTAAACACACAAATGAGAAAAGGCGTCAGGATCGGAGACAATAGTAAACTTTAATAAGTTATTCGCAGCCAGAAAATTGGGAATTTTTGCTGTCAACTACAAGGTATCATTTTACAGCGTAGAAACACCATATCACAACATGCTTTTCTTAGGATTGCTGGATTCAAACGCAATCTTTGGAAAAAAAGAACAGTCTGTATTAGAAGAGGAATCATCCCAAATGCAATTTGCCTCCCGTGTTAATCTCACCGCACGGCTAGTTTTGTACTGTGAATGAAACACCGATGGAACATTATCAGGCAATCACTCCAGAAATTGAGGTCGTTCAAAGTTTCAGTCGAAACTGCCTGTGGATTAAGAGGTACGAACATTGTCTCTGATATTTTTTGGTAATGACGTAATTAGGGCGTGTTACAACTGTGTTACAAATGATGCGGTAATACAAAAATGCTGCTGTTACTACTGAATCACTTGCTGAAGGAATTCCCGCGAGGAAAGATTTAAGTATCTTTGGGTTGAAATTCCGTGTTCGTCAGAGTACATGGAGTTTCGGCCACAAAATACACAGTCATTTCATTTTACAGCACTGTATATTTCTGCGATGTGCTTTGAGACATCTCAATGATGTTAACAAATGCAAGGATTATCATTATAGTGTCGCGATTGCAACAGCCGCCAAAGATTTCTGAATGGAGGAACCCCGCGATGTTCCTCTCTCCCGGAAACAACACTCGGCGTGTGCGATTGGCATGCGCATCAGTGAGCGTTGCCTCATTCATTCACCGCGCAGCGCAAGAAACAGGCAGAAACCGTGCCTCTGTCACTACCACAGCTGCTGAAGTTTCAGAAACCACGTGCAAAGAGAATAACAGGTAAGTAACGTCATTGCACCTACAGGAGTCTAACTTTTGCAAAAGGATTTGTAGACAACCGATCGCGTGGATCCTCAGATTTCTCTCTCTGGAATTTCACTCTGACGCCAACCCGGGAATGTGGCCAAATTAGAATCGTAGAACTTTACAGCACAAAAGGAGGCCATTCGTCTCATCGAGTCTTTGCCCGGCTCTTTGAAATGAGCTATTCAAAGTCAATCTCACTCCCTGGCTTCTCTCTCTCTCTCTCTCTCTCTCTCTCTCTCCCCATAACCCCGCAAACCCGTCCACCCCAATTAGCTACAATAAAAATGGCTCATTTGGTCCAAAGGTGTCTCTTTTGCCACCAGCCAAAAGCAGGGGATGGAATGAGCTCTGGTAATGTGACGTTTCCCAAATCAACTTATCCATTGGAGGTTCGGGGATTTTGTTTTAGCAAATTTGGTTCGACATCAATGCCATCACCCGTCAGCGTTAATAAATGGGCTGTTCCGACACCCGAAGGCCCCTCCCTCCGTGCCCTGCACGCACTTCAAGATGTCAAATGGAAACTTTTCGAAACGGCAGCTTCGATTTATTTAGTGCCCCTCGCACAGGATCTTGGGGCACTGTACAGGGATAGTGGCTGGACTTTACTTAACTGGCGGTTGGGCCTGGCAGACGTTTACCGAGTTTCTAATGCGTTACTTGCGCTAATCGACCCAGGGAACGTGTCTGTCAACACTACAAACTTCAACCCATCAAACGGTTGCTGCGGACCTGGGGTGAAGGGTTGGTAGTATAGGATCAATGTTACACACGTACACATTGGTTTATAATGTTTCGTTATACAATGGGAGGCAAGGACAGGAGGCAGTGGCCTGTATATTAGGCGCTATATAAGTGTCATTTTTGTTGTTGTTCTATATTTAGGTGGAGGGGGGGAGGTGTTGGGGGGGGGGAGTGAGTGGATGGGCGCGGGAAGGGGAATTGGAGGAGGTGTTTCAAAGGGATGGATGCTACCTGCCTTCACAACATGTACGGGCACGACTGACTGGCGCGGGTTTCAGGAATACTGTACTTGCAGCAGAGGGAGGGGTGGCGGGAGAGAGGGAGGAAGGGAGGGGAAGGAAGGAAGAATGGATGGATGGATGGATGGATGGATGGAAGGAAACAGCATCACTTCTTCGCTTTGATCAGCGGCTGGTAAATTGGCTTAACGATGACATGCAGGTGCAGGGAGTTGTCGATCAGGTAATCCGAGGTGCGTTTCTGGAGGTCGGCCTGCAGCAGGAAGTCCCCCGTCTCCTCCGTGCTCTGGTGGAAGTCGTAGATGTGCTTGATGTACATCCTGCCGTCCTGCCGCGCTCTCACCAGCACCGTCTTCTGGAAGCTGACGCCGGCGAAGTCCGCGCTGTTGCTGGCCGGGGTCACGATGATCCTGGGGCGCACGTCCACGGGTTTGAGGGCCTGGATCGCCCCGTGGTCCGCGTACGAGGACCTCAGGCTGACGGGCAGCCACCTCGGGGAGAAGAGGACGTTCCAGGTGACCTTTTTGCCCGCGTCGTAATTGTTGGGCCCCAGTTGGGTTTGGAAGTTGCTGCTGCGGTCGTCCCTGGCGGGGTTGTTGATCACCCACTGGGAGCCCCAGGCACCCGAGAGATAGTTCCTCGGCACGAACAGGCTGCAGTTGACGTCGAAGTACTTGGCGAACTGCAGCGCCGTGCTGGAGTGGAACTGGAAAGCCAGGAAGAAGAGGTCCTGCACCGACACGTAGTGCTCGCTCATGACCGGCGACTCCTTCTGGATGTGGAACAGCTCCCGGGGGGCGATCATGGCGTAGCGGATGGACCTCAGCGCGCTGTCCGCCACCGCCGTCTCAGGCCGGTTCCTGGACAGCCACTCCTCCACGGCCGAGTAGATCTCCAGCTCGTTCTCGGCCACCAGGTCTGAGCGCTGGAGCAAGGACAGCAGCAGGTCCTGGCTGATGGAGTACCACTCCCCGCTGTGAAGCAGGGGAGACATGTTCCACGCCAGGACCCTCTTGCACAAATCCTGGAGCTCTTGGTTGCCCGTCTTGGACGCGTAGTGGTACCAGCTCACCACGTGCCCCTGGGGCAAGTCGCTGGCTAGGCGCTGTCTCATGTACTCCATGATGCCATGGTCCAGGGCTGTCACGTGGTACTTACTGGCCAACTTGTGCAGGGCCACAGCCTGGTCGAGCATGATGGTGATCTCGCCACAGTACAGGTACCTGGAGACGAGTGAAAGGTCACCATCGAGCCTTTGGAACTCCTCGGCTCTATCCCTCCGCCTCTCGCCTTCGCCCCCGCGCCACCCACCACCCACCCCCGTACCATCCTCGAAGCCCACCACTCCCTCAAAACCCACGCGATGCGTGGGATTCTCGGTTTGGTTTGGATGCTACTCTTAAGCAACGGTGATGGGTTTCCGCATGCGTCAGACACCCAACCAGCTGACCCCCTCCCTCATCCTCCCAAGGGGAGGGGATTGGAGTGGATAGTAACCATAATAATAATCCTTGCATTTGATATGGCGCTTTTCACGTCTTCTAGACGTCTCGAAACGCTTCACAGAATATACTGGAAAGTGAATTGACTGTATATATGTGGGCCGAGTGTGTACAGCAATGCCCCACAAACGTTCATGGATTGAAATGACCAATTTTTATTATTTGTTTGGATTGATTATTATTCGAAACTTGTCCAAGGTTTCGCCCTGACCTGCCTGGAATCGAACCCGGGATTCTCGTTGGTAAGGCGAGTGCTTTAACCACTAAGCTACAGGACTCCACAATGGTGGGGGGGGGGGGGGGGGGGGGGGGGGGGCGGGGAAAGGTGAGGGGGAAGGAGCTGAGGGTTTCAATTCACCTGATAAACTTCTCGAAGAGGGCAGCGCATTCCGCCGTCTCCCGCAACACCAGGGTGGCCATACTCTGATTCTGTAGCAGGTTCTCGAAGACCTCACTCTGGAGGGTGAGAAGCAGGTAGTGGGTGTGGAAGACCTTGACCTCATCCGAGTGGACGGTGTGGACTTTGAGGGTGATGTCGCTGGTGTTGGAGTCGCGCAGCATGTTCTGGAGGTGGTCGATCAGGGTGGCCGAGTGGTTTATGGTCCAAAGAGAGCCCTCGCCATTTAGCTCCAGCTTCTGGGCTGTGCGGGAGAAGAAGAGAACACAATCACGTACAGTCACTACACCTTCAGGTATATTCCGTGAAGCGCTTTGAGACTTCTCGAGGTTCTGTGATAAGGCTCTATATCAAATGCAACGAATATTATTATTATTATTACAACATAAATTGTCTTTTTTTTAATGTATAAAAAAACATGGAATTTTCACTTTTCCAATGCAACAACAACAAATAAACAACTAACAAGTGGGAAGGGAAGAGAAGCGAAGGGTCGGAGGGTGGGACAAGGAGATGGTTAAGAACGTTTATTCGGAGCCTAAAGTCTTACAATTGGCACTTAGTTTATGCACAAAAAAGACACACAAAATTGTATCAATGTACCAACATGAAGCAAAATGTCTTAACATCCTAAATTAAGTACAGTATTGCTTTCTAATAGAAATTTACCACATTTGTTGAACAATGTCTGATACTAACCAGACCAGAAAATAACTAAAACTGCACCACTTTTGTGGTCGAGCTATTGCGAACTTTAATGAACTTCGAAATGCTTACGCTGTCAAAATCTATGTGGCCAAACGGAAACTGTGCACTTGCATGATGTTATTGTTAAATCTAATGAAGTGCGTTTAGTCTGAAGTTAATTGAGGCACCGGAACCATGTTACAGCTGTAGCCGTATTGGGCTGATCAAAAAAACAAGGAACTTGTGGTTTAAGAATAGAAGACTTGGTGCTCAGCATTTTTAGTAGTTTCAAATGATTTCAATGATAGATTATTCAACCATTCACGGCAGAAATCGAGAAATACTTCAATAAATAAATATAATCGATCAAGACGATTTAACACAGCCGTGCGCAATTGGTTGCCGCGTTTTGTTCACAAAATATACAAATCACTCACTCGCTCCACTTTACGTATTCAGTGAAGCGTCTTTGAGATGTCTCAACGACGAGATAAATGCAACGTCTATTATTAATAATATTATAAATCAAGATTTTAGATGCTCCAGATTCGGTAGGTGGACAGCCCTTGCCTGCGAGGGATTAAAAAACGCAAGGATTACGTTAAGGATTATTTGACATTCAGACAAATTTGCCAGGTGCTGGAGTGTAGACTAATGCTCCCTCGTCTGGCAGTCGGGAGATGGTGCATTAGTTATGAATGATGGCAAAACGAATACCAATTCCATTGGAGCGAGTGTTACGAATATGTTTTTGTAGAGAGCAAGATTATTTAACTTCAGCGCGCTGACTGCAGATCTCTATTTACTCTTCGCCATCGGAGTCAACTAGCGTAAACTCCTTCGCTAATCAGTAACTCAGTCAGCCTTCAAACGCTTCCTGCCTGCCTGCCTGTTCGGGTGGACTTTAGAGACCCCTCGACACTAGTGTTTGAAAAACAAAGGGAGCTTCTCTCTCTCTCCCGGCCAAACGGACAAAATCGGTCATTCACTTCACGGCTGTTTTGAGGGGATGTTTCTGTGCGCAAATCCGCTGTGGTGTCCGCCTACAAAACGGACACTTTGCATTAAATCCGGTGAAGCATTTTGAGACGTCCTTCCTACATGAAAAGCGCGCAGTAAATACGAAAATCATTATTATTTACTGTCACGACCGAAAGACATTCCTCATAAAATGAAGCAAATTTAGCTTTTGTAAGACAATGGAAATGATTTTTAAGAGCTGCGGTTCCACGAACTCCAGGTCAACACCAACAACCACAACAAATGACGTTTGTATAGTGCCTTTCACGTCGAGATGACATCCCTAAGGTGAAGGGTAGCAGCATGGCACAGCATGTGCTTGAGTTTACAGTGGTCCTTTCATTAGGAGCCTGGTTCAGCTCCAGACCTGAGTAGAGGGCCTGTGTTGCGTGGTGTTGCTCAGCTAACATCAATGACTTTGAAACGGTGTTCCCTCTGTTCATTAACTGTTCGTTAATATGAATCCCAGAAACCCTGGCCTGAACCACTTGTCCGGGTCACTTGTTACCTGTCGTGAGTCCCTCTCGGTAAAGAAACACTTCCCGGTGTCTATTCTCGACGGCCCTTTGCAGCCACAAACCTGTATCCTCTGGTTCTACTGACTCGGTGCATCCTAGCATATTTTCAACAACAACAACTTTCATTGATATAGAGCCCCCCGTGCAAGATACATTATAGAAACTTACCTCTGGCATTTCTAACAAGAAGTCCATTCCCCGTCAACCCAATATTCTCTCTTCTTTCCCACCTCCCCCACCCCCCCCCCCACCCCAAGCACACTCCGATATAATAACTATTAAACTGACAGACCTTTATGGACGTATACAACTCAGTGAATATTCGTCCTGCGTCACTGGGTGCAACCATTTTAAAGGTTAGGGGGGCGGGGGGGTGGGTGGGTGGGAGGGGAAAAAAAACACAAAACAAAAGGATTGTAAGAATTATTTTATTCAGAAACTACAGCTACTGTATAAGGTTGAACAAGATGGGTCTACATGTGGCAGACTTGACTACCTCTGCCTTTGAAGATTAAGGAGCTCTGACCTGAGAGGTTTTGACAGAGCCCAGCGATACATGCAAAAAAGCTTTTCCGCCTCCAGGGACTACCGGTATCTATTCTACTGAAAGGCTTACACTATGCGTCAAACTGGCAAAGCGACTGGCAAAGCGAAGAGTGCTTTGACTTAGAGCACTCTCCACTCTGTGTCAGAAAACTGAGTGTTCACGTTGGGACTTTGGAATCATGCAGTCTACACTGACCTTCCAACGCAGCGTTGCGGGAGGGGGCATTGCATTGTCGGAGGTGCCATCCTTTGGATGAGACGGTAAAACCGAAGTCCCAGCTAATTGTTCAGTCGCACGTTAAAGATTCCGCGGCGCGATTTGGAAAGAGAAGCGAGGTTTTTCTCTCCCGGTTTCCTGGCCGACAATTGGCCAAATAAAATCGGTCATTCACTCAGTGGCTGTTTGTAGGACATCGCTGTACACAAAACCGGCTGCTGCGTTTTGCCCGCAAAATATACAGCCAAACCACTTTCACATTCTATCCTGTCAAGCACTTTGAGATACCTCGAGGCAATGATAAGGCGGTAAGCCAAATGCAAGGATTATTATTGTTAGCACTATAAAATTTCTGCATCCCCTTTGTCATCCCTGTAGCTCAGTGGTTAGAGCACTCGCCTTACAAGCGTGAGAGCTGTGTTTCGAATCCAGGCAGGTCAGAGCGAAATATTGGGCAAGTTTCCTTACTCCACAAGCCTGATAATAATCCATCCGAAAAAAAACCTATAATAAATTGGTCATTTCAATCCATGACTGTTTGTGGGGACGCCGCTGTGCACAATTGGCTGCCGCGTTTCGCCCACAAATATACAGTCAATTCACTTTACAGTATATTCTGTGAAGCGCTTTGAGACGTCTAGAAGACGTGAAAAGCGTTATGTCAAAATATAAGGAATAGTATTATTATCCCTACTTTGCGACGTTCCAGGGACTAGCTGAAGGATGGGATTCCCTGCCTGCCATTCTTTGCTGATGTCAAGAAACAGGCCTCCGTCCGGGGTAACAATTACTGGAAGCATTACCCTGGTCTTCATCCTCTTCCTCTCCCGCATTCCTGTCGGCAGTCACTGGGGCCCATTTTGTTGTGTCTTGCCGTCTTGTCAGAAGACCAGAGTTGTCTGTCTGAGTGAGAACCTTTGCACGGGCGTCTGGGCTGAATCTTCCTAGTGACTTGCTGAGACCTAGGGGGAAACATAAAGGAGACTGCAGAAGATGGACTGAGGGCAATACTTCCAAAAAGACTCACAAGAAGAACGTGGCTTGAGCTGAGGACAGAACGTTACAGCTCTAATCCCCAAAGTACCTTGTTAAGACATTGTGGCCACCTTGGCTACCTTATATTCCAAGTGGACAGAGCTTGCTTGGGTGACTTGTAGGTTTCCATGAATCTGATCGAGCTGTTGGCATGTCAACATCACCAGAGTTTATGCAACTCTTGCGTGGCCTCAGACCCATCATCCTGGGCAAATGTGTGAAGCTAAAGGCAGCGTCCAATAATAAAACCAGACTTACCCGTGCGAGATTTCTCTGAAGGCCTTAGTTCTAATTGAAAAGTGGCCCCTGCAGCGGAGCTCCTGGTCTCCGTGTGAGGTCCTCATCGGTGGACTAGCCCCGGTCATGCACCTGACATCATCGATGATGCTCATCCAAGGTTCCTTCCTCCTGATCCATCTGATACCTCACGGGGACATTTCACGTCTGGGTATCTTCTCCCGAAAACAAGCCCCGAGTGATGTTGAGTTTGGCCGGACGCGTCTCCTTACCTTCTCGTCTCGACCGTTACCTTGTTCCTCAATGAACTCCGCTTGCTCGTTCACCGCATCACGCCAGCTGACCTTGTCAACTTGTCCCAAAACAGATGCCCCCCCCCCCCCCCCCCCCCCCCCCCCCCCCACCCCGCCCACTCCACCTCCTCCTCCTCCACCTGCTCGCTCCACGCCTTTGCCACATCTCTGGGGCCTGTTCCGGCCTCAGCGACCATGACCCATCTCTCTGGAGGTCGATTCAGGCAGACAAACAGAGCCTCTCCTCAGCAACACAAGCGTGTGAAATACAGGAGCGATAGGCACCGATACCTTCACTGGCAATTAGTGGGACGTGAACTGCGCAATAATTCCCAGGTTACAGACGCTCACCTGCTCCATAGGAGACCATGATAGCAATTGACTTTCCTTCGCCCATTGCAATAGGCATGGACTTCACCGACTTTGATGTCATCTTCTTTGCAGAGTCACAGAGCAGCATAAACACCAAATGGTTGAGGCACCATCTTATTTTCTATTCCGTCGACCCAACCAGTGATGCCCTTAAAGCTCCGAGCATTGGAAGCTGGTGTCGTATATTGATGCTTCACTGTTACGCGACCTCACAAACCAAGCCTTTACCAACAGGGACCGGGACTTAAATGCTTTGACCTCAGATTCCTCCCTGGTGCTCACGGACATGGGAACACGAGTCCTGTCGTTCTATCAGATGATGGCCCATCTCTACTTCAACTCTCCACATCTCTCGATACCCTTACGTCAACCATTCATTTTTCCAATCGAAGCTTCAAACATTAACGCAACCGGGAAAGGACCAGCGACAAAGTTACCGGTTATTGGATGGCGTCTCCTGCCCCCCCACCCCTTCCCTTCCCATCTCCCCTCACCACACCTCGCACCCCCCCACCCCAAGCCACCTCCTTCCACTGCACCCCACCACCACCCCACCCCACCCCACCCTTTCACCCCCTTCCCCTCCCCGCACCATTGAAGCAGCATAAGCAGATCTCTCTTTCACCACAAACCCACCCAGCATCACCAGCGGAAGCCGAGTGTGTTGCTCACTCTCTGAGCTGTCAGTAGCGAATAAAGAGCCATTTAGACATCGGGGTGCCTTACTCTTCTAACCTGCCCCAGAGCCCAGCAGGCTGACAAAGGAGGGTTAGCAGCTGTGGATGGATTCAATGTACCAGAGTATCAATGATGTAGACTGACACACTCTTTGTACTCCTACAGTCCTGTATTAATACATTTCTAAAAAATTAATAATTCACCCTCAAAAACCACAGTCTCTACACTTTACAGTATATCCAGTGAAACGCTCTAAGAGGTCTCGAAGACGTGATAAGATCAAACGCAAGCAGTAGCGCTACTTTTATCATATATGTTAATAATATATTCATTAGTAATTAATAATTCCCATTCATGCCGAAAAAGCTGGTAAACCTGTACTGGGTCACCCGACAGCATCATGTTGCTTTAAAACCTCAGCTTCGCAAAAGTTTCCCCAATTGATTAGACTGCGTAAGCTTTATTTCTCAATGAACTACTCTGTGTACGTTGAAAATAATCACTAGCCTGGCAGCGTTGTGCTAAATGCACAGAATAAACTAGCAAAGAATCCCATCACTTACAGACTTTGAACCCATGTGAAGTTTTGCACTTGCAAAACGTAGCAATTTTTTCCATGGGGGCGGAGGTGGGCAAGTGGGGAAGAGATAAGGGTAAAGAATGTGCTTGTGGTGGGTGGGGAGGAGAGAGGGAAGAGAGGCAATACAGTCAAGCAAGCTAGAGATTATTAAATTCATATTCCATTCCTTTGTTGTAACGTGGAATCTTTTCCATTCACAAAGCCCGGCAGCGGTTTCTTATACACACACACACACACACACACACACACACACACACACACCTTCCTCCTTGTACAAAAAGGAGCAAATAAGGAATTGTGGAGGGGAGGGGAGAGGAGAGGAGGAGAAGTGGGGGTGTGGGGGGGAGACGAGAGGAAAAGAGGGGGGAGATTGCAAAGATAACAGATCACTCCTACCTCCTTCAGCCACAGCGCTTTGCAAAGCCAAAGTAGCAAAGAGAATCAAACTCTTCATTTTCCTCTGGATTTCCCACCACAGAAGGGTTTGGCGTCCGGCGATGGCTACGGACTTGCTCGGGTTAGGATGTGGATCGACGGATCTTTATTTAGGGCAACGCTCCTTTGTCGGCTACTCCTCCCGGGCAAAAGACTTATTTCTTATTGGTAGATGCTGGCACTCGCCGCCATGGTAACTTGGTCAAATCCCCGGTCCTCTTCACCTCCATCCAGTGATGCGTGAGAACTTGCACAAAGGACGTAGGAAAATAATA
The DNA here is from genome assembly GCA_035084275.1 of Hydrolagus colliei. NCBI lineage: Eukaryota > Metazoa > Chordata > Chondrichthyes > Chimaeriformes > Chimaeridae > Hydrolagus > Hydrolagus colliei. Next base: position 3,483,570 of record CM068760.1, read on the forward strand.
CACATACACACACACACACACACAGACACACACACAAGCACACACAACCCTCACGCACACCCTCGCAAATACACATGACACATGCGCACACACCCCCCAAACACACACACACACGTAAACACACACACACGCACGCTCACATACACACACAACACTCAGCTTTGAAACCTGAGTGAATTTAGAAACCCCAGGATGAGCCTCTTTCTCTCACTCTCTCTCTCTCTCTATCGGTCTCCCCCACCGCCCCCTCCCCCAGCCCCTTCTCTCCTCCTTTCAACCGTAGCAAAGAAAAGAAACTCGAAGCCGGCCGGCAGATGAAAGAAAAGATTAAACGTTGAGGAACGCTACATTTTTAAATATTAATTCAGTCACAGGAAACAATGCCTTCTCAATTCAATCCACAACTGTTCGTGGGGGACGCTGCTGTGCGCAATTGGCTGTCGCGTTTCGCCCACAAATACACAGTCAACTTAATTTACAGTATGTTCTGTGAAGCGCTTTGCGACGTCTAGAAGACGCGAAAAGCTCTATGGCAAATAATGATATAATAATCCTTGCATTTTGATATAGCGCTTCTCACATCTTATCGACATGTCAAAGCGCTTCACAGAATATACTGTAAAGTGAATTGACTGTATATTTTGTGGGCGAAACGCAGCAGCCAATTGCGCACATGCAAATGCAAGGATTATTACTATTATTATTCTCTGTGACGGGCGTTCACACGAGAGCAACTTGCATTTATGTAGCGCCCTTCACAGGGGGTAGCGTCTCGGAGCGCTTTAGGGGTTGGGCAATACGTGGGGAGGGTCCTGACCTCTGTGCCAGCTAATCAATGTTTGATCGGGTTTGCAACACAAATGCAGCTGAGCTGACACTGTGACATGTGCATCTAGTTTATTGAATAGCCGTTTGTTGTGAACTAATTAAACTTGGCAGCATTTCACCACTGGCTGTGGGAGCTGGGTAATTCAGTTACTCAAAGCCCTGCCAAATGCCAGCCAGCCCGTCAGCCAGTCAGCCAGCTGTGAGTTTTATTTCACACGATCACAAAAGAATTAACGGGGAGGTGGTGGGTGGAATGGGGGGGGGGGGGGAGGAGGGATGATGGTGAGCAGGAGGAGGAGAGGGGATAGATCCTTAACGTTAGGGGGTGGTGTGGGGGGGGGCGGTGGATGAGATCCTTTGCCACAAACCACACTCGAGGTAGTCAGTCTGTCACCTCTTTCAACGAGGGAAATCGGTCAGATCCTTCCTGGAACAGAAGGAAGATTTATAACGAGCGTAATCCTTGCGTTTGGTACAGCGCCCCGTCACGTCGGAAAGACGCCTCAAAGTACGTCGCAGGATTTTCGAACGGTGATAATGGAGTGACTGTGTATTTGTAGGCCAGCGTGGCAGCACAAATACAGATGGGGGAGAGGCGAGGGGTTGGTGGGGTGGGTGTGGAGAGGGGACGGGGGGAGAGGGGGAAGGAGGTGGATGCTTGCGGCCGCTTTGGCTTTCAGTCCACACTGTGAGTTCAGAGAGTGTAACCCCCTCGATCCCAGACACTTTGCCTCGAAAGATTAGTTTGGCTTCTTTGAGCAAAGATGTGAAGCGCTTATGAGCGGCACACACACACACACACAAAGACAGACAGACAGACGAACACAGAGAGAGAGTTGGGGTTACAGCAGGATTCCAAATTGCACCAGTGAATCATCCCGACAGCCCACTAACAACCATTGCTCTGTGCTGGGCTCCAATGAAAGGCTGATGTGCAGTCAGTCACCTTCCTGACTCCTGACTGAGCCACAGCTAGCAAATCCCTCTCTAACTTGAAGTATTGTATTGAAGAGATTCCTTGGATTTTGTGCGTGTGTTTGCGGGGGGGAGGAAGGGTTGGGTGGGGGGGTCGATTGAGGGGGAGGTGGGGTCGATCCGCAAAGCTCACCAATAATCAACCCGAACAATCCCACAGCGCGTGCCGTTTCAATTGACTCGAAAGGCGGGGGCTTCCAGAGCAATACAGTACGATCATAGCAATCATGTTTATTAAATATAAGACTTGTTGCGTTTCACGCAGAGCCCCCCCCCCCCACCCCCCCATCAACCCGTGGGAACGCCTCAAAGCACTTCCTCACCAGAGACAGATTCCCCCATGTCCTGGCTGGTGATTTCCCCCGCAGTTGCAAAAAAATCGCCTGCTGCGTTCGCCTACAGAAACTCGCGGTCACAAATCAGAACGATCACATTCGTCCCGTTCGATGCCGCGTCGGGGGCCGACGACACACGACGTCTGAAAGCGTTTCGCGGGATAGGCTGTAAAAGTGCAGTGCTCTGAATTGTGCAGGCAAATGCAGCAGTCAATGTGTGCACAAGGACGTCCGACAGACAGCGAAGAATTGAGTGACCAATTTTAGTTGCGGGGGGTGGGGTTTGCAGGCTTCGGAATGTCTTATTATTATTAATGATAATAATAATAATTCTTGCATTTGATATAGTGCCTTTCGCGTTCTCCAGACGTCTCAAAGAGTTTATACATCACTTAATAGCGTAACGCTTCGAGACCGTTCAACGTCACTCACCCGCCATCAAGATAAAATATTGTTTATGATGGAGCTAATATAAAGTTAGAGGCTGTGGAACGAAAAGTTAGCTCACTGTGGTTGGGGAGGGGGGGAGGGGGGGAGGGAGGGAGGGAGGGAGGGAGGGAGGGAGGGAGGGAGGGAGGGAGGGAGGGAGGGAGGGAGGGAGGGAGGGAGGGAGGGAGGGAGAACACACACTGGTTTACAATTGTTGGATAAAGATTCGCAACGTCAAGTTGTTTTTTAATGTTTCATGGAAAACAGCGTCGCTGGAGATTTAATCGCCTTCAAAATGATGATCATCGATGCCCTGGCACAAGCTGACACCGCCGGCTGCCGCGGTAAAGAGAGAGAGACACACACACACGCATGTGGCGTGTGCAAGGCTTCATTTCACAGCCGCGGGTTAGTCAGTACTCAGTTCCACACTGACATGAGGATGATAACTGTTATCTGTTGATTATAAGCTTTCGGCTCCAGCGACTTGCGTCAATGGCTTCGCTCGCTGTTTTACAAATCACTGGCGTCGAAAAAGTCTAGCGCGGAGTGTAGTGACTGTGTATCGTGGGCGGGACGCAGCAGGCAATTTGCGCACAGTGACGTCCGCACAAACAGCTGTGAACCCACAAACCCCCCCCCCCCCCTAACCTGGCCCCAACCTTGGGGTGAGAAGAGACAGAGAGACAGAGGTATAGAGAGAGACAGACAGAGAGAGACAGAGAGTGAGAGAGGGAGGGAGAGATTGAGTGAGCAACTGAGCCAGGCTGTGACCTGCAGAGAGCACAGAACTGTCTCTAAATTGCCACTGTTCTCAATTAAGTTTTAAATGGCAATTACGTCAAGCAGCGAGCAGAAGGGCGAACAGATTAGCCGTCATTTCAAATTGCAAATCCACACCGAACCCCCACCCCTACCCCCCTCCATCACTGCCTCGCAAACAGCCCCACCCCCCCCCCCCACTCCCCCCCCCCACTCCCCCCCCCACTCCCCCCCCCCACTCCCCCCCCCACACTCCCCCACCCCACACTCCCCCACCCCACTCCCCACCACCACTGACCCACCCCTGCCTGTTAGCCCCTGGCCATCCGCACCGTAATAAATACAATCGGCTGGTTATGGTCACTGGCGAGGCTGTGAGGTTGAGTGTCACAGTCAAGCGAGGTGGTCCACGATTTCAGCCTGGCTTCGCATTTGCTGATCAAGCACAGGGGCTAAAACCAACAAGAGAGCCTGATGCTCTCATATCTTGGCGACAGCATGGATAAATTGCCTTCAGCCTCATTTGCGATGCCCTGGACTCTCACCTGCCTCTGCGTCTCCACCTTTAATTGCCTGCGTCGTTCCAGCCCTCCCCTCTTATCGTCGTGGGCGAGCGAGCGAGTGAGTGAGTGAATGAGCGAGCCAGACATCGAGCGAACGAGGCAGCGGTGAAATAAGCTGCTCTGCTTCACGTAACGCTCGTGTCTCTCACCCGACCTCCTCCCCCCCCCCCCACCCCAGCTCTCGGACTCAGGTTGTTTTTGCTGCTGGCTCGCTCTGGCTCTTGACGGCTCGTGAGGGGACGAAGGGAGAGGGTTTTGAGGTCGGGAGAGGAGAGTTTGTCGACTGTTCACTCTTTCCAGAGATCCAGAGCGGAACGGAACATTGTCACCACTAAACGCAAACCCCGCGTTAAGCTTGGAGAGGGATGTGAGGTGTCAGCACCAACCCAGACGGAGAGAGAGAGAGAGAGAGAGAGAGAGAGAGTAACAGCCAGCGAGACAGTGAGCAGCAGAGGTCAGTGGCTTCTCTTCTAAATGGTTTATCTTCCAATCGGTCAGCCCTGGTTACAGTAAAACCATTGCCAGAATAATAAATTCAGTCCCTCGATCCGCGATCGTCGGTGGGACACCGCTGCCCGCAACTGGCTGTCGTGTTTCGCCCGCAAGACACTGGCAGTCAAGTAACGTGACAGGATATTCCGTGAAGCGCTTTGCGGTAATAATAGAATAAATAAATAATAATCCTTACATTTGTGTAGCGCTTTCCACGTCTTATCGACGTCTTACCAAAGCGCGATGCGATAAACGCGCTCTATCAAATGCTGGGATTCTCACTAATATTATAGTAATATAATATTAGTAATATATATTATATAGTAATATATATTATAGTAATATAATATTTTCAGATGGATCTGTCTAGTATTGAGAATATTGACGAGATGGAGAAATAATTGGGCTGAGGGGCAACGACAGGTCTTATCATCGCCCCAAACTGGTTCAAAGTAAAGCAATTCACTCGATGTGTGTTTCGGTCGCAATTTTGCTCGGATTGTCTCAAGTCTCGTCTCTCTCGCTCGCTACAGTGATACGGCGTGGGTTTCTTAGAATCGGCTCTTTTTGTCACGAGCTGACAGCGCGGCACTGATCAGAACAGAAATCCCTGCATTTAACATCGCGACCGCAGTGTTCAAATGACTCAAATGGGGGGGGTGGGGGGGGGGGGGGGGGGGGAGAGATGGGGAGAGGGGGGGGGACAAGGAGGGCAGGGGAGAAAAATAGAGAGGTTGAGAGGAGAGGGAAGAAAAAAATGATGGTGAGGGGTGGGGAGTAAAATGGACAGAGGAAGAGAGACGGACGGAGGGAGGGAAGGAGGGAGAGAGAGAAGGACAGGACACAATCTGTGAAGTGGGTGCTAGGAGAATCTCAAGCACAGCCCCAGAGAGAGAGAGAGAGAGAGAGAGAGGGAGGGAGGGAGGGAGGGAGGGAGGGAGAGGTCATGCAGCCCTCACCTCCTCACGTCTGGCACTGACTGATGCCTCGCACCCACACGTTTGTTCCCCAGGGCGCTCGCATGTTCCTGCCCACGGGGGAAATGATCGACGGGGAAATGAGCGAAGGGCACAACGCCACCCCGCAGACCCCCTCGCAGGGAATGGGGGCAGCGGAGACGGAGAAATCGCCCTGTGTCCTGGGGATCATCCCGCTCGTTTACTACAGCGTCCTGCTCTGCCTGGGGCTGCCCGGTGAGTTGACAACAGCGACAATTTGCCTTTATACAGCGGGAGTGACCGACTGGGATCTTTAACGTCCGCCTGAACGGGACCTCGGTTGGACGTCTCACCCGAAGAAGTGGCTGCCTCCTGCTGCAAAGCCCACAGTCACTACACTTCTTATTATTAGAATTTAGTCTCCAAATTGCAGCACGATTTTGCGCACTCTGAGAATGCAAATCGTGGGTGGGTGGGTGGCAGGGAGGGAGGGCAGGGGTAGGAGGGTGACCGAAGGCGCGGTTGAAGAGGAAGGTCTTCGAGACGCAGCAATTGGCAACGGGTCACGATGATGTTTCAGACAGAGAGATCTCATTACGAGGCTGAGCTGGGACTCACGTTTGCAGGAACATTGCATTTGGTGGCTGTGAATTGAATTTACCTCGTGTCTCACATGCCCTCTCTTACACCACACACACACACACGCGCGCACGCACACAGCTCCTGACGTTAACGGCTGATTCATCACTTGCTGCGTTACTGCCATTCGAATTGGATCACACAAAATGGTAAAGCAGGCAAACAAAATGAGAGGAAAAGGGGCTTCACTGACGGGATGGGTGGAAACCACAACATATATTGCTGGATGGGGA